>JBBGZY010000871.1:1200000-1580000 GCA_037952925.1 Lithobates clamitans
CTTCACAAGGTTGTCACACACTGTTGCTGGTATGTTGGCCCATTCCTCCATGCAGATCTCCTCTAGAGCAGTGATGTTTTGGGGCTGTCGCTGGGCAACGCGGACTTTCAACTCCCACCAAAAGGTTTTCTATGGGGTTGAGATCTGGAGACTGGCTAGGCTACTCCAGGACCTTGAAATGCTTCTTACGAAGCCACTCCATTGCCCAGGCGGTGTGTTTGGGATCACTGTCATGCTGAAAGACCCAGCCACGTTTCATCTTCAATGCCCTTGCTGATGGGAGGTTTGCACTCAAAATCTCACGATACATAGCCCCATTCATTCTTTCATGTACACAGATCAGTCGTCCTGTTCCCTTTGCAGAGAAACAGCCCCAAAGCATGATGTTGCCACCCCCATGCTTCACAGTAGGTCTGGTGTTTTGGTTGCAACTCAGCATTCGCTCTCCTCCATACACAACGAGTTGTGTTTCTACCAAACTGTTCTACTTTGGTTTCATCTGACCATATGACATTCTCCCAATCCTCTTCTGGACCATACAAATGCTCTCTAGCAAACCTCAGACAGGCCCAGACATGTACTGGCTTAAGCAGGGGGACACGTCTGGCACTGTAGGATCTGAGTCGCTGGCGGTGTAGGGTGTTACTGATGGTAGCCTTTGTTACGTTGGTCCCAGCTCTCTGCAGGTCATTCACTAGGTCCCCCCGTGTGGTTTTGAGATTTTTGCTCACCATTCTTGTGATCATTTTGACCCCACGGGGTGAGATCTTGCGTGGAGCCCAGATCGAGGGAGATTATCACTGGTCTTGTATGTCTTCCATTTTCTAATTATTGCTCCCATAGTTGATTTCTTCACACCAAGCTGTGTGCCTATTGCAGATTCAGTCTTCCCAGCTTGGTGCAGGTCTACAATTTTGTTTCTGGTGTCCTTCAACAGCTCTTTGGTCTTCACCATAGTGGAGTTGAGTGTGACTTTGAACTTATCAGTGTAAAAAAAAAAAAAAACACGACCTGTCCACAACCTCAAACAGGTGCCAGGTAATGAGTGGAGGACAGAGGAGCCTCTTGAAGATACAGGTCAGAGCCAGAAATCTTGCTTGTTTGTAGGTGACCAAATACTTATTTTCCACCATATTTTGCAGATAAATTTTCAAAAAAAATAAATAAAAGTTACTTACTGGTTACTAAAAATAATGCATACAGATATAAAATATACAAGTGGTCCTGCACAACACATCTAGAAAAAAAAAAAATAGAACTTAAAATCAATTAATAACTACAATAAGGTGAAAACACCAGTGTCCAGTGATGTCTAAGTGTATACAGTTCAATAATAAGTTAAAGTCCAGTGATGGTAATATAGAATAGTGAAGATAGTGATGGTAAAAAATGTATCACAATAGTGACTGGATGAAGCAAGTCCGAGTTAGGGTGTATTAAAGAAAAATAAAAAGGTTAATAAAAGGCCAATAGTGATACTGTGTGGCAGGTAAGAGGTTGATAAACTTCAACAGAAAAGAAAAAAAAACGGACAGACCAAGCCGGGACAGGCTTTTGGAGAGGACTGAATGCAAGCCTCTTGCCTTTTGATTATGGGCCCTGGCATTTGGGGTACCCTTGAGGTGTTACTTTGGCTTCAGGTCCTTGTCCCCCAGGACACAGACTCTGGGGACCCTGTATTTGCCATATTAGCTCTACTGTCATACTGTTGGGACTCATACTGTGAGGAGATGCTAATGTCATCAACTCCACTCACCTGTCTGGTCAGCTTTGTGTTTAATGTAAATAAGTCTAGTCTGGCTTACCACAGGTTCTAAGAGTATTCAACTCATTGGTGTTTGTATTGTTAATTGTAATTAGCTCCTGCTATTGTGTTTAATGTACTGTGTGAAGCTCGGTAACAACAAGTCTGACCTGTCGTGAAATCCTGATGGGCACAGTCACATCAGCTGCTTAAAGGGATTAGTTAGCTAGCTCATGTTAATTAGGTTACAGAAAGAAAAATGTGGCCTCTATGGTGGGTACCAGAATAGGGATTGATAAGAACTTGTACCATCATCCAGGAATAATTGAATAGCAAAATTGGTAGCCTGATCCCCAACCAGGCTGCCACAAGAAAATGAGGGCAATTGGACAATCACGGTACAGTAGAAACAATACAACTTGGAATATTATAAAACACGATATAAAAAAAATTACAGAAGATTTTGATGCCAAAAAACATGGTAGCAGTACAAATATATCACCAGTGAAAAGATTAACCCTAGAGGGGGAAAATCATAATAGGACAATAGATCTGTAGCACTAACTCTCGGTGGAGCTGCTGGTTTAAAGCAGGCTTGTTACCGTCACTCTCGATACCTCCGTTTCACCGGCACCGGGTCTAGGGTTCCGTTGAGCTTACCTCTGGACGATATAAGCACCAAACACTTGAGTAGGTTTTCCAATGCTTTCATGAACAAATAAAGGAAGAAGCAGGAAAGAGGCAGAAGGAAAGCTGCAGGGAAGCTCAAATACCTTTCCTTCGTATTCTTCAGAACATTCTTTGTAATTGAACACTTGTAGTTGAATGCACTCCCCTTGTGGGATTCAATCTTTGCCCGCCTGGATAGACCTCTCTCACTTGTCTAGCAGCCAGTACGTAGCATGAACAAAAGTCTCTGCCACAGACTTGTTTGAAATAAAACCCGTATGATCCTCTGCCACAGGATGTAATGGTTTGCGATGAATGTCAGACACAGTACATGAACCTTCAAGCCAACCTGGCAGTACTATGCAGTAAGACTACTTCAGGATACGTCCTGCAATCGAGTCACCAGGCCCCTCTCCAGACCAGCACTCTGCATGATCCTTCCATGACGGGTCCTCCCCTGGGATCTTCCCGGTTGTCCAGCTTCTTCACTCAGGACAGACAGCTCAGGGCCATTCCTCTGCTGCTGTGGTAGGCCCCAGACAGGCTTCTGGGCCCACCCACATGCCGCAGCGATGTGGGCCTCCGGAATGGAGGACCACGAGGTGGTACTCTTAACACATACCTGTCGGCCAGGAGGGCCAGCAGGTGGCTGAAAACGAACCCCAGAACATGGCGTCTGTCCCATAAATACCCTATCCCAGAATGCAACTCGGAGGACCACCTCCACCGAGTTATCTCCGGGACAGAGGAGCACTCATATGCTTCAACGTGTTGCTTTTCCAACACTGGCCCATGGCGACAACGACACCCACCGGCACAGTGTGGAACTACACGCAACGTCAGCCAAGCTGGAACAGAGGCAAATACAACTTCCTATAATAAGTAACCAACTAGATGTACCTATCAGCGGTAGATTAAAAATCTACCAGCGCTACAGATCACAGATGTCATTTTCCTCCACTAGTTTCACGGGCAATGGCTGCTTCATCAGGAGGGTATCTGTGATAGGATCAGAGAGACATAATGATCGAAAGACACACAGGTAAAGACTTGTAAAACAGAATCATAATTAAAAGGCGTGTTAATGGGGATAGGAAGGGGGAAGGAGCAAAGCTGCTTACCCATGTCATAGCAGCCACCAAGCACAGAGTTCCGCCACCAAGGGATTGTCTCCCACGGCAACTCGAGGGGCCACAAATAACGACCAAAATCTGGATACATAGAGTAAAAAGCGTGGGCCAATGAAAAAAAAAAAATAGGGAAAGTGAAAAATTAATAAGTGAAACGGGAGGTGCGTAGATGGATTGTGAGGTACATGGGAGTGGAGAAGTGAAAGGATCCTTTCACTTCTCCACTCCCATGTACCTCACAATCCATCTACGCACCTCCCATTTCACATTTGAAATTTCTCACGTCTTTTCACGTTGTTCAAATGCACACTTCACCATCACCCTATTACTTTTATCTTGATGTTCACCCCACAGTCATTCTCACCCTTTCATTCACTTCCTCATTGGCCCACACTTTTGGCTTGGTTAGGCCACACAATATTCATGCTTTTTACTCTATGTATCCAGATTTTGGTCGTTATTTGTGGCCTCCCCCCGAGTCGCTGTGGGAGACCTCCCTTGGTGGCGGCTCTCTGCGCTTGGTGGCTGCTGGGACATGGGTAAGCAGCTTTGCTCCTTCCCCCTTCATATCCCCATTAACACCCCTTTTAATTATGATGCTGTTTTACAAGTCTTTACTTGTATGTCTTTTGATCATTATATTGTCTCTGATCCTATCACAGATACTCTCCCGATGAAGGGGCCATTGCCCGCAAAACTAGTAGAGTAAAATGACATCTGATCTATTGTCCCATTATGATTTTCCCCCTCTAGGGTTAATCTTTTCACTGGTGATATATTTGTACCGCCATCATGTTTTTTTTATCTGTAAATGACCATTTGTTTTTTGGCATCAATAAAATCTTCTGTAATTTTTTATATCCTGTTATATTATTCCAAGTTGTATTGTTTCTACTGTACCGTGATAGTCCAATTGCCCTCATTTTCTTGTGGCAGCCTGGTTGGGGATCAGGCTACCAATTTTGCCATTTAATTAGGTTACAATTGTATTGTTTAGAGTAATATGAGCAGGAGGGGGGGAACCTCCTCTAACTGCATATAAAGTCTTGTAATTGAGTCTAAATGAACAGTCCATGTTAGCAGTGAAACAAGTGTCGCCTTGTTTTATGCTTATGAGCGGTTGGAATATCTGATATCTGTATCCAGACTGGGAGGAAGTGGTATATGACAGGAGCACTCAAGCTGAGTGTGGGATGTTCCCGTGACAAAAACAAAGTTGATTGATGGTCTCGTGACTTTGTGATAAACACACCACTGCTAAGTGCTCACAGAACACTCACCTCAGCGGCATAACAAATATGTCTTAGTGAATCCTCTGGGATGCAATCCGGGAACAATGGTGATGTCCATTCATGCCATGGGATTACATCCCCTCCCAGTAGTTGGTGAGATCCACATGCAAAATAAGTGAGCCTCCTGATTGCTATATAAGGTTTGTTTAGAACACTGTGGCCCCTTGAGTATGAGGCATCAGGTCCATAAAATTGGTTTGGATAGGCTCACGTATTCTGAAGGGTGCCTGAGTTTAGCATAAATGCCTGGACTCTGCATCAACTTTGCTTATCGGTTTACCCCTGACTCCGGGAAAGAATGTTATAAGTAACTGCTCCCCCCCCCCCCCCCAATTGTCTTTCAGGACAGCCACCTGAGAGGATAAACAAGCACTTACCCCTAGGGCGGGACCATGGCTTGTAAGACCTTGTGTCCAAAGGTCTGATCTTTAGCTGACCAAAGATCCACTCTATAGTGTCTTACAAAGGTGGCAAAGCTGGACCAGGTTGCCACTTTACAAATCTGTTCCGGCGTTGCTCCAGCTGTCTCTGCCTGCGACGCTGCCATTTACCTTGTGGAGTGTGCCCTGATAACCTCAGGGATCTGCATGCCTCCTAACTTATAAGCCTGTTCATTGGCTTCTCTTGGCCATCTGGCTATGGTGTGTTTTGAGGCCTTGTGCCCTTCGCTCCAGAACTTAAAGGAATCCGTCTTCCTAATAGTTTGTTACCTCTAAATAATGTAAGACGCATCTCCGGACGTCTAAATTATGAAACTTTACCTCTTGTTCCTTAGAGAGATTCGGACAAAAGTGAATGCAACACAATTTCTTGGCCTCTGGAATTTCTAGGCCACCTTAGGTAGAAATCCCAGATCCATGTTAAAGATTATGCGATCCGGAAAAAAAAAAAAAAAAAAAAAAAAGGGGGGTCTGATTGATAGGGCCTCTCACAGACCCATTTGTCTGTAGTAATTGCTACCAAAAAGACTGCTTTAAGAGTCAGCATCTTCAGGCTGAAATTTTCTAATGGTTCAAAGGGGTCTGCGGTCATAGTTTGCAGCACTAATGACAGATCCCACTTTGGAAAGACTGTACTGTGTATCGTCTGTCTGCTTACAGATCTAAAGAGTCTGATTATCCACAGATTAGAAGCTAATCTTTTTTCCTGGTAAACCGAAAGTGCTGACACTTGACTCTTTAATGTGCTAAGGCTTAGTCCTTTGTTTATACCGCTCTGTAGAAACTCTAAGACTGCCATTGAACTTTGTGTGTTGAAATTGTTGTCTGTGCACCACCTGTTAAAGCACTTCCATACCCTCTGGTAGAGGTAACACGTCTCAACCTTCCTGCTTTTCAGCAGTGTATCTATTAAACGGCTTGAGAACCCTTTTGCTTCCAGCAGCTCCTCCAATACCACGCGGCCAAGTTCCACCTTTCCACTTGGGGCAGTGTACAAGGCCCTGGGAGAGTAGATCTTCCTGGATTGGTAATAACCAGGGGGGGTTCCACCACAAGTTCTTTGAGCATAGAGGACCACAGTCTCCTGGGCCAGTGAGTTGCTATGAGAATTAGTGTTGTATTCTCTGTACGCAATTTTCTTATTACTGCTGGTAGCAGTACTGGTGGGGAAAAGGCATAACATTTGTTGAATGCCCACCTCTGTGCTAACGCATCTACCCCGAGCGCTCCCTCTCTTCAGGAAGAAGAACGCTCTGACTTTTCTGCTTTCTTTTGAGGCAAACACGTCCATCTGAGGTATTTCCCATTTTTGAGTAATCGGCTTGAATACCTCCTGTTTTAGTACCCAATCGCCTTCTCTCACTTTTTCCTGCTGAGTAAATATGCCACTTTGTTTAAATCCCCTTTCAAGTGGACTGCTGACAATGAGAGTAGGTTTTCCTCTCCCCAGTTCAAGATTTCCTCTGCTTAAGTCCACAGTGTTCCGCTTCTTGTTCCCCTCTGTTTATGTAGGAGATTACCAACAAATTGTCAGACCAGACCTGCAAATTATGTCCTCAACTCCTTCTGGAAGGTTTGAAGTGCAAACCATACTGCTCTCAATTCCTTTCAGTTGGATGATCTCATCCTCTCTTCCTTTTCCCAAGTCCCTTGCGTTATTTGAGAGCCTAGATGTGCTCCCCACCCTACGCCGCTTGCGTCTGATTAAGATTTGGGAAATGGGTAGGCTTCATAGCAGTCCTTTGTTCACATTTCCTGTTCTCCTCCACCACCATAAGGTTCTTTTTACCTTTGCTGGTATTAGAACTTTGGTATCCATATCTTTAACAGGAACATCTGTACCTCTGGGATTGCAGACGTTAGTAACCGCAGCATTGACATTATCTGCCTTATGGCACATGGTAGATTGGCCTGTATTATGCTTACTTCCCTTTGATTTTTTTCTATTTTCTCCTTGGGTAGGTACACTCTTTGTTGAGCTGAGTCTATGATATATCCCAGGTATATTTGTTGAGTGGGTTGCAGATTGGATTTTTTCTAAATTTATCAACCTAGACTTTCTAAGAATATCTGCATGTAATTGAGATTTTCTGGTAATTTCCTGGGCATTTCTGCAAAAAGGAGAAGGTTGTCTTAATAGGCAATAATGGATATGCCTTTGACTCGTAATGGTGCCAGAGCTTCAGCCAGAATCTTTGTAAAAATTCTGGGTGGAGGAGGAAAGGGTAGAGCTTGAAATTGAAGGTGCATGATTTCCTTTTCTGTTTCTATTGTTAACCTTAAAAATGTCTGATGTATCGGGATGTGGAGGTACGCATCTTTTAAGTCTAGGGAAACCAGATAACAGTTTGGAGGCAATAGCGCAATTCACTGAATATATAGAATCCATTCTGAACCTCTTATGAACACATTTAGGGGTTTGAGGTTGAGGATTGACCTGACCTTCCCTGAGGTTTTTTGTACTTGGAATATGTGGGAGTAGAAACCCTGCCCTCTTTCTTCCTTTGGTACCTTGGCAATTACTCCTTGTTCTTTGAGCTCCTTTATGGATCTCATTAACCCTCTGGCCTTGTATTTTGGAAATTGGTGGTGTAGAACCTGTTTGGGGGCGATCTTGAAAACTCTAGATGATACCCTTTTATTGTTCTCAAAATAAATTGGTTGGAGGATATTACTTCCCATTGTAGGAGGAGGGCCCCCAGTCTTCCTCCCACTGACTACCTTGTCATTTTTTGTTGTGGGTTTGCTCAGGACAAAAAATTGCTCCTCCCTTGCCTTTCCCTCTCTGAACCCAAGGTTTGCTCTGGTCATCCGCCTTGGGTGTTGTAAAGCGGGATCTTGTGTCCCTTCTTTGCCTCCTTTTATTCTGTTGTGGTTGACTCCAAGTTGCTTTGCGTTTCAATAGGAACACTTTCTTTCCATCTGCTGTACGGTCCAGCACTTTCTCCAACCCTGGCCCGAACACCAGGTCCCCCGTAAATGGAATCCAGCAGAGTTTGGCTTTGGACACGCAGTCCCCCGCCATGTCTTTAGCCATAGGGCCCTTCTCGTAGAGTTGGCTAGTGCGGAGGATCTGGCTGCCATCTGAACCAGCTCTGCTGAAGCATCTGCGATATACACAATGCCTCGCAGGAGTGTGGGAAAAGATAGAATCTGCTCTTTTGCAGTTCCTTCTTCAGTGTGTGCCTGTTTTTGGTTCAACCAGAACTCTACATTCCTAGCCACCACAGTGACTGCCCTAGCTGGCTTTAGGCTGCCCACTGTTGAGTCCCATGACTTTTTTAATAAAGAGTCCATCCTTTTATCCATCGCCTCAGATAGTACCCCCATATCCTCAAATGCCAAATCCGTGTGTCTCGACACTTGAGAAAGCTGCATCTAATTTTGGAGTTTTGTTCCATACTGATGCTGGATCCTCTGAAGGGAAACAATCTCTTTAAGGCCTTAGAAAAAAAAAAAAAAAAAAAAAAAAAAAAAAAAATGACTCTTTAATTGCCTCTATTAAGACCTCAGGAGAACAGGAAAAGAAGAATTTTCCTGTTCATAAGCCCTCATACATCTGATCATGCAAGGATAGAGGTTTTTCAGTTTGTATACCTAATGTGGTATAAATGGCCCCTAAAAGATGGTCGACCTCTTCTAATGAGAGTTTGTATTGGGATGGCTTTCTGGAATCCCCATCCAGAGCTTCATGTTGCACTGTCACGTTCCTCTTCCTCTCTAGGGGCTACTGAACGGCCTGCACTAGTGGAGGGTATTGCTTGCGTCTTTGGCAACGCTGCCTGTACTGGGGGAGGAGCAGTCTGAAGCTGTAGTATCTGAAACCCTTCAAAAAAGGTTTTAAAGGATTCGAAAGGACTGAATCATTCTTTAACAGATGCCGCTAGCTCACTCTGCTCTGTGCAATGCTTTTGTACCAATTTACTAATACATTCTTTACATAATGCTTTCTCCCAGGAATTTCTAAGGGTAGATTTACAAGAAGGGCACCTCCTTTTTGAATTATGAGGAGCCCTGGTTTTGTCGGTTTTCTGAAAAGACATAAAAGAAAAACCCCACATAAAAATTAATACTTAGCACCCTCCCCTGCAAAATCACAGGAGTGCAGCATCTTCATATGGGCTTGCCTCACCAGGGGCCCCATGAACCACCCTCTGACACCAGAGGGTCCTTTACCCCCCCATTGTTAAGGGGAGGGGGTAGTGGGTTCAGGCCAGGGGAGTTCCACCCTAGGTTCCCCTTAACTTCACATGGCTGGAGCTGGTCTCTGCTGGAGCAGTTTGGTCTGATCCCTCTGTGTCCGCCATTGTAGTGTCACCTCTGGAGACTCTGCTGTCTCTACAGCATGCACGGCTCCTCTCCAGCCAATGCCTGGCTTTTTTTCATAGTTCGTGGTCGGAACCAGAAGCCACAAACCCAGAAGTGCACGCCCCTTTGGCCAGACATGACGTCACCCGCCACAGGCCGGACAGTCCTAATACCCGGCGTGGTTTGTATTGCTGCTAACACACTGCTGAGGGTATGGGACTGCTGGACCTGCACTTTATCCCACTGCGCTCGGTGCTGAAAAGGCACCCCCCCACCTCCGCTCAGGAATGCGGGGGTGACAACAAAAACAAAAAACTTTTAACCAGGTTAGTTGCTGTGCTGACTGCCATAGCTGGGTCCTAGAAACTGCACAACAAATCTTTCTCCGGTTTGTCCAAGGAGTCACTACTCCACTTTTAGGACATGCTGCCTGAGCGCCCCCCCCCCCCCTCCCCTTTGGCTCTCCTGGCTTGGTTCCAGTGGTGTCCCCCCTCTGGAGGAAACAAATAACTGAGGAGCCAGCAGGGGAGGAGGAAATTTATAGATGGATGGCGCGGTGTTTCCTACAGAGGGGAGGAGCCAAGGTCTCTAGTGGCTGTCCTGAAAGACAATTAGGGGAAATAAGACCAATTGTCTGGATTGGTTTCCACATTTTGTCTCTCATAGTTGAGGTATACCTATGATGACAATTACAGGCCTCTCATCTTTTTAAGTGGGAGAACTTGCACAATTGGTGGCTGACTAAATACTTTTTTGCCCTACTGTATAGTGGGGTTGGAGATCCCAGATGAGGAGCAAGGAGAAGTCTGCCTTTTTCTTTGATGTGGGTCTTTCAAGTGCTGTTGTACTGCATGGGAGGTTGTCATATGTCTGGTCAAGCATGTGGTGCCAAAGCAGCTGCTGTTCTGGCCATGCTTGATCCGCTTCAGACATAGGTTGCAAACAGCAATGGTGTGATCTGCTGCACAAGTGTCAAAAAAGGCCCACACCAAGGAACTTTTCAAAATCAGTGGTGAGTCAGCAGCGCCCTGCACCCGCGGAGCTCTGCCGTGTGATGCAGTAGGGTGGCTGCCCCCTAGAGGACATCCTGCCTCAAAGTTGTGCCTCCTCCTATCAGGCACCCAAGTAGAGCCAGTGACCTCATCATCCCCTCCCTCATCTCTGAAGCAAATCTGGCAGTATGCTGCAGCTGGTGGAACATGACTGCCAATTTCTTGTCCTTCTTGGGCACCCCCTCTCTAGGCTCACGTTACTCCCTTCCTCAACCTGGGAACCAACATCGCTGCCCAACCTCCAGCAGTATGTACCCAACGCTGTGATCAAATAGTTTGGGGGACTCCTCTGTAAGATGGTGGGGATACAGAAGGAGTGACTGGACAAGGAGCCGGTGGAATAGGCCTCTTTGGCAGCTGCATAGGAAGGCAAACTACTCTGAGCCTGGGTGACAGAGGAGGAGGATAAAGACGGCTTTGTTATCCACTCCACCAAAAATACAGCAGTGGGAATCATTCACATGGCCGAATAGCAGCAGGAAGGGCCGGTCAGCGACGAGAAACAGGTGATTGAAGCCAATTGCTGTGTGCAGGCAGCCCATTCAAATCTATGGCAACAGACACAGCCATTCATTCTAATTTGACAGCCATGCAGTTAAGCAGCCACAAATTCAGACAGTGCCTCAGCACCCATGTGAATGAGGCCTTAGCAGCACCTGGCAGCTCCAGCCAATTAAAGGGGTTCTAATGTCACTACCTGAATGCATTCCCACATTAAAAAAGGTAAAAACACACCCCATTAACTGTTCCTCTGCGCCCCCCCCCCCAAAAAAAAAAAAATGAATGGTTTGCCTTGAATATTTAGGGGCCGGGGGCAGGAGGCGGAGCCTAGCAGAGCAGACATGCATTGTTAGAGCTCCACACCGCTGAGGAGAGAAGAGAAGGACAAAGCGGAGCCTGCAGGCTCAAAAAGGTATCCATTTGAACCTTTTTGCCCCAGGGAACAAACTGTGAAAGTTTGGGCAGGAAATATGGTACTGGGAGGAAACCGTGGCAGAAATAAAAATCACCTCACAAAGAGCTCACAGGCACTCACTGCAGCTGAAGCAGCTCCAGTCACCTCACAAGATACAGCATCAGGGCGCTCTGACAGAAAATGTCACAGCAAGACTCTCCATTTGAGTCAGATACAGAACAAATCCTCTCACAAACTTCTCCACAAGCCTCCTCAGTATCCCCAGAAATATTATTACAATTTGAAAAGATGCTTCATAAGGCTTTAAAACAAACCTCAGACCAAATAACAAAAAGCCTAACCAAAGAAATAAGAGAGCTGGGAAACCGCACCCTTAGAAAAAAAAATGGATGAAATTGAAATTACAACCCAAGAAAATATAACAGAATTGGAACAATTAAAAAAAAGAGAATTTAATACTTCAAACTAAGCTCGAAGATTACGAAAATAGAGCCAGACGTTCAAACTTGCGCATAAGGGGAATACCTGAAACTGTAACAGACCTGCAATCTACTATTACTGCTCTATTACAAGAACTAAAGCCAGATATCCCTATTGAACGTTTAGAACTGGACAGAGTACACAGAGCCCTCACAGCCAAAAAGAAAGATGGACCCCCACGTGATATAATCACAAAATTTCATTATTACAGAACGAAAGAACAAATACTAATTGCTGCAAGAGAAAAAAAAGGAACTTAATTTTCAAGGACACAATTATCAAATTTTTGCTGACCTATCCCAACTTACTATTACTAAAAGACGATCCATGAAACCCCAACTAATGGAACTGCAACGCCACAACATTATGTATCAATGGGGCTTCCCCTTTTCAGTCAGATTTAACTACCAAGGTACAATTTACAGAAGCAGATCAGCAGATGAACTACAACAAACCCTTTTAAAATTAAATCTGACAGAACCCACAAGCAGCAACTCTCCCACACGCGGAAGAATGGCGTCATCTTCACCTTCAGGCAACACCCAGAAAATTTCAGAACAAAATGGGAATCATCATTCTCACAAAAGAGGCCGTTATGCCACATCATCCATGGACCAAGAAGATTCAATGGACTGACATCCTAATTCCTGATATCTCTTCATTTATTATACTAAGAGATGGTTCTCTTTAAAAAACCTATATTTATAACTGAATGTAACTGCATTCTGATAGTCACACACTGTGTGGGATCATGTTACATTCCAGTTATATTTCTTATTACTTCTGATTCATATAGCCTTAGAATATATAAGTGAAATAAGGAAATTCTTGTTCAGTTATATATTTTCAGGTAATAACAATAGATTTATTACTTTTTAGGACAAATATGTTCAATAATCCAGAAGTAATGGAAGCTTTTTCTCTCTTTTCTTAACCACTTGAGCCCCGGACCATTATGCTGCCTAAGGACCAGAGGTCTTTTTCCAATTTGGCACTGCGTCGCTTTAACTGCTAATTGCGCGGTCATGCAATGCTGTACCCAAACGAAATTTGCGTCCTTTTCTTCCCACAAATAGAGCTTTCTTTTGATGGTATTTGATCACCTCTGCGGTTTTTATTTTTTGCGCTATAAACGGAAAAAGACCGAAAATTTTGAAAAAAAATGATATTTTCTACTTTTTGTTATAAAAAAAATCCAATAAACTAAATTTTAGTCATACATTTAGGCCAAAATGTATTCGGCCACATGTCTTTGGTAAAAAAAATGTCAATAAGCGTATATTTATTGGTTTGCGCAAAAGTTATAGCGTCTACAAACTAGGGTACATTTTCTGTAATTTACACAGCTTTTAGTTTATGACTGCCTATGTCATTTCTTGAGGTGCTAAAATGGCAGGGCAGTACAAAACCCCCCCAAATGACCCCATTTTGGAAAGTAGACACCCCAAGGAAATTGCTGAGAGGCATGTTGAACCCATTGAATATTTATTTTTTTTGTCCCAAGTGATTGAAAAATGACAAAAAAAAAAAAAAAAAAAAAAAAATATTTACAAAAAGTTGTCACTAAATGATATATTGCTCACACAGGCCATGGGCCTATGTGGAATTGCACCCCAAAATACATTCAGCTGCTTCTCCTGAGTATGGGGATACCACATGTGTGGGACTTTTTGGGAGCCTAGCCGCGTACGGGGCCCCGAAAACCAATCACCGCCTTCAGGATTTCTAAGGGTGTAAATTTTTGATTTCACTCTTTACTGCCTATCACAGTTTCGGAGGCCATGGAATGCCCAGGTGGCACAAAACCCCCCAAAATGACCCCATTTTGGAAAGTAGACACCCCAAGCTATTTGCTGAGAGGCATATTGAGTCCATGGAATATTTTATATTTTGACACAAGTTGCGGGAAAGTGACACTTTTTTTTTTTTATTTTTTTTTTTTTCATAAAGTTGTCACTAAATGATATATTGCTCACACAGGCCATGGGCCTATGTGGAATTGCACCCCAAAATACATTTAGCTGCTTCTCCTGAGTATGGGGATACCACATGTGTGGGACTTTTTGGGAGCCTAGCCGCGTACGGGACCCCGAAAACCAATCACTGCCTTCAGGATTTCTAAGGGTGAAAATTTTTGATTTCACTCTTTACTGCCTATCACAGTTTCGGAGGCCATGGAATGCCCAGGTGGCACAAACCCCCCCCAAATGACCCCATTTTGGAAAGTAGACACTCCAAGCTATTTGCTGAGAGGCATGGTGAGTATTTTGCAGCTCTCATTTGTTTTTGAAAATGAAGAAAGACAAGAAAAAACATTTTTTTTTTTTCTTTTTTCAATTTTCAAAACTTTGTGACAAAAAGTGAGGTCTGCAAAATACTCACTATACCTCTCAGCAAATAGCTTGGGGTGTCTACTTTCCAAAATGGGGTCATTTGGGGGGGTTTTGTGCCACCTGGGCATTCTATGGCCTCCGAAACTGTGATAGGCAGTGAAGAGTGAAATCAAAAATTCACGCCCTTAGAAAGCCTGAAGGCGGTGATTGGTTTTCGGGGTCCCGTACGCGGCTAGGCTCCCAAAAAGTCTCACACATGTGGTATCCCCGTACTCAGGAGAAGCAGCAGAATGTATTTTGGGGTGTAATTTCACATATTTCCATGGCATGTTTGAGCAATATATCATTTAGTGACAACTTTGTGCAAAAAAAAAAAAAAAAAAAAAAAATTTGTCTCTTTCCCGCAACTTGTGTCGCAATATAAAATATTCCATGGACTCGACATGCCTCTCAGCAAATAGATTGGGGTGTCTACTTTCCAAAATGGGGTCATTTGGGGGGGTTTTGAACTGTCCTGGCATTTTATGCACAACATTTAGAAGCTTATGTCACACATCACCCACTCTTCTAACCACTTGAAGACAAAGCCCTTTCTGACACTTATTGTTTACATGAAAAAGTTATTTTTTTTTGCAAAAAAATTACTTTGAACCCCCAAACATTATATATTTTTTTAAAGCAAATGCCCTACAGATTAAAATGGTGGGTGTTTCATTTTTTTTTTTCACACAGTAATTGCGCAGCGATTTTTCAAACGCATTTTTTGGGGAAAAAACACACTTTTTTAAATTTTAATGCACTAAAACACGCTATATTGCCCAAATGTTTGATGAAATAAAAAAGATGATCTTAGGCCGAGTACATGGATACCAAACATGACATGCTTTAAAATTGCGCACAAACGTGCAGTGGCAACAAAATAAATACATGTTTAAAAGCCTTTAAAAGCCTTTACAGGTTACCACTTTAGATTTACAGAGGAGGTCTACTGGAAAAATTACTGCACTCGATCTGGCCTTCGCGGTGATACCTCACATGCATGGTGCAATTGCTGTTTACGTTTGACGACAGACCGCCGCTTGCGCTCGCCTTAGCGCGAGAGCAGGGGGCGACAGGGGTGCTTTTTTTTTTTTTTTTTTTTTTCTTTATTATTTTTTTGCTTTTTTAATCTTACTTTTAAACTGTTCCTTTCATATTTTTTTTTTTTTAATCATTTTTTTTGTTATCTCGGGGAATGTAAATATCCCCTATGATAGCAATAGGTAGTGACAGGTACTCTTTTTTGAAAAAATTGGGGTCTATTAGACCCTAGATCTCTCCTCTGCCCTCAAAGCATCTGACCACACCAAGATCGGTGTGATAAAATGCTTCCCCAATTTCCCAATGGCGCTATTTACATCCGGCGAAATCGAAGTCATGAAATGCTCGTAGCTTCTGGTTTCTTAGGCCATAGAGATGTTTGGAGCCACTCTGGTCTCTGATCAGCTCTATGGTCAGCTGGCTGAATCACCGGCTGCATTCTCAGGTTCCCTGTTGAGACAGGAGAGCCAGAGAAAAACACGAAAGACGGTGGGGGGGGGGGGCATTCCCTCCCACGGCTTGTAAAAGCAGTCTAGAGGCTAATTAGCCGCTAGGATTGCTTTTACATGAAAGCCGACCGCTGGCTGAAAAGAATGATACCAAGATGATACCTAAACCTGCAGGCATCATTCTGGTATAACCACTCAAAGTCGTGAATGGCGTACCTGAAGACAAAAAAATGGTTAACAATGGTTAACAATAAAGCACAGTAAACAGTAAAGTATAAATAATTACACACCTGAAAAACAAACATGATAAAACATAATAACAATAACAATAACAATAACAATCAATAACAATAACAATAACAATAAAACATTGCAGAATAGAATACAGTAAAAAAAGAGCAGAACAATAGAGAGAGAGAATAGAGAGAGAGAGAACAATAAAACGACAACTATTTTTTTTTATTTTATATATTTTTTTTTTTTACACTTTTTTTGTAACTAACTTTTATAACGGTAACCGGTTCCAGGTTCGGGTCTCTCAAAATGCGATGGCATCTTGGGAGACCCTGTGAAAGTGTGCCTAGTCTGTGCAATGCTGTACCCTACGCTATTACTCAACTAGTGAATGGTAGCGTTCAAAACATTCACCAATGCAAAGGCCAGGATTATCAGGACAGGAGGGACAATAATAGCGGGTGTCACGCCTATATCCGCGCTTGCTGCAGACACGACATCTTTTTTTGGGGGGTTCGCTGGGTAGGGGTACTCGGGAGGATATATAAATGCCTCTCATGCAGCCGACTGCATTTGGTTGGGGATGTGAATGGGGGAAGTACGGGCGCTGCAGAAGCGGTGGGTTCCCAATTAGGATTGGCGAATGCAGCAGGAAGGGCACTATGGGCACGACGGGCCTGTGTTTGTCTTCTTGGTGGCAGCGGGACACTACTAGTGCTTGCCACCTCACCAGCTTGAACTGCACTTATGGGACTCGCCACGTCACCACGTGTTACTGCAGTGCTGGTTTGACTACGACCGGGGTGTACTACGCCGCTGGTGCTTGCCAGTTCCCCAAAACGCTACCAAAAAAACTGATCGATCGATACTGCACTTGGGTGGGCTGGGCCGGGCGGAGGGGCAAAACGCAGGTGCTAGCAGGTATCTGGGCTGATCCCGCTAACACTGCGTTTTTGGGAACCCTAAACTGCTGGTGACACTAGTATAGATCTGATCGGATCAGATATTGATCCGTTCAGATACTATACCACTAAGGGAGGTGTACGGTGCGTGCGTGGGTGTTAGCGATACTGGCGCTAACCTGACGCTGCCTGGGGCTGGTGCTTGCCAGTTCACCAAAACGCTACCAAAAAAACTGTTAGCGATCACAGGGATCAGGCTTCACTCTGCAAACGCTGCAGTTATGCGTTTAGTGTTCTGTAAGTGACAGTGATCGATCGATACTGCACTTAGATGGGCTGGGCCGGGCTGGGCGGAGGGGCAAAACGCAGGTGCTAGCAGGTATCTGGGCTGATCCCGCTAACACTGCGTTTTTGGGAACCCTAAACTGCTGGTGACACTAGTATAGATCTGATCGGATCAGATATTGATCCGTTCAGATACTATACCACTAAGGGAGGTGTACGGTGCGTGCGTGGGTGTTAGCGATACTGGCGCTAACCTGACGCTGCCTGGGGCTGGTGCTTGCCAGTTCACCAAAACGCTACCAAAAAAACTGTTAGCGATCACAGGGATCAGGCTTCACTCTGCAAACGCTGCAGTTATGCGTTTAGTGTTCTGTAAGTGACAGTGATCGATCGATACTGCACTTAGATGGGCTGGGCCGGGCTGGGCGGAGGGGCAAAACGCAGGTGCTAGCAGGTATCTGGGCTGATCCCGCTAACACTGCGTTTTTTGGGAACCCTAAACTGCTGGTGATGCTAGTATAGATCTGATCGGATCAGATATTGATCCGTTCAGATACTATACCACTAAGGGAGGTGTACGGTGCGTGCGTGGGTGTTAGCGGTACTGGCGCTAACCTGACACTGCCTGGGGCTGGTGCTTGCCAGTTCACCAAAATGCTACCAAAAAAACTGTTAGCAATCGCAGGGATCAGGCCTGACGCTGCGAACGCTGCAGTTATGCGTTTAGTGTTTTGTGTCAGTGATCGATCGATACTGCACTTGGGTGGGCTGGGCGGAGGCGCAAAACGCAGGTGCTAGCAGGTATCTGGGCTGATCCCGCTAACACTGCGTTTTTGGGAACCCTAAACTGCTGGGGACGCTAGTATAGATTTGATCGGATCAGATATTGATCCGATCAGATACTATACCACTAAGGGAGGTGTATGCTGCGTGCGTGGGTGTTAGCGGTACTGGCGCTAATCTGACGCTGCCTGGGGCGACGCATATCACCGCCGGGCGATCGGGGGGCTAAACCTTTATTCGGTAATAAACGGCGGGTGCCCTGACACTATAAAAAATAAACAAACAAACTAACCAGCGTCAACCGTATCGGTTATACGGTGATCAGTGGTGAAAGGGTTAACTAGGGGGCAATCAAGGGGTTAAAACATTTATTAGGTAGTATAGGCGGGTCCCTGACGCTATAGAACCTAAATATTTACCTCACTAACTAGCGTCACCAGCGACACTAATACAGCGATCAGAAAAATGATCGCTTAGCGACACTGGTGACAGGGGGTGATCAAGGGGTTAAAACTTTATTAGGGGGGGTTAGGGGGGTACCCTAGACCTACAGGGGGGTAACAGTAACTGTGCTAACACAGTAACTGTCACAAACTGACAGCAGCAGTAATCAGAAAAAAAAAACAAAAAAAAAAAAAAAAAAACGGCTGGTGTCAGTTTGTGACAGGGGGGGGGGGGTGATCGGGGGGGGATCGGGGGGCGATCGGGGGGGGATCGGGGTGTTTAGTGTGCCTGGCATGTTCTACTGTGTGTGTAGTGTTGGTGCACTCACTCACATGTCGTCTCTCCTCGGGCCGGAACGGAAAATACCGACCCGAGGGGAGATGACATCACTTCCTTTGCTGCTGTTTAGCATACAGCAGCAAAGGAGTGTTCCTATTGGCCGGCGGCGATCGCGAGGGGGGGCCACGATCGGATGGCCTCCCCCTCGTCTCCGATCGCCGGGGGACAAAACGGGACCGCCTCGGGCGGCGGTCCGATCGGACCCCCCACCCGCGGGAGGCAAATCACGTACATGTACGTGATTTTGCCTGCCCGTGCCGCCTTGCCGACGTACATCGGCGTGAGGCGGTCCTTAAGTGGTTAAAACAAATATATTATTAACTAACTAGTTCCTAGAATTATGTTTTTGTTTATTCTAATCTGAAGCAATACAACCTCAATTTTATGAGTTAACATATCTAAACAGTTGCATATGAATAAAATATGTAATTGTTTACTCTAAAAGGGTTAAAATCCCAAAATAATTCAAACTATCTTCATCAATACCAAAGTTATTAACAGTACCTTTCTAACTGAATTATTTAGCCTAGGGCAAGACTAACCATATACAATCACCCTGGAATAAATAATTTCAACAAAAACTATATTCTGCACTCCAATTAATGAAACATCATTTTGATGTCTTTTGACATAGCACTTCTCTCCTGTAAGCGGAAGATCCGTGTACCCCCATTAGCCCTCCTCATTCTCCCAATCATATTATGTGGGAGTGTGACGAAGGCACTTATTCCCCTGAGAGAGATATTTACTCTCTTTCACGGGTAAATTGTGATTACTTGCAAAAAATAATTTATACAATGTATCATTTAATCTCATATGTTTTTTGTTTACTCTTTACTCCAGAATTCACTGGTTTCTTTTCTATCTATTCATCTCTTCAGTCCACACAGGTTGATCTGCGCAGTCAGCTCTGCACAACAAAAAGTAAGTCAAAACTATTTGATCTATTGCCATGGCACCACTGAATATACTTTCCCTGAATGTTCAGGGAATAAATGTCCCTCAAAAAAGGACCAAAGCCTTCCGTATTTTCCATAACAAGAAGGCTCACATAGTATGCCTCCAAGAAACACACTTCAAAGATTCTACTCCAAAATATATTTCTCCTTTTTAACAAATTTACACGGCTTCTGCCTGTACCAAGCAAAGGGGAACTCTAATTGCATTTCACCGATCCACACCATTCACCTTATCATCAGAAATTAAAGACCCAGAAGGTAGATACCTGATACTCATGGGTTATATAATGGATACAGCAATCACGGTGATTTCCTACTACGCTCCTAACAACCTACACCATTCCTCTCACATATATTACAAGTGATTAATACACACAAAATAGGAACAGTGATAATGTGTGGGGATTCAAACCAGGTCCTCCTCCCATTTCTAGATAAATCACCTTTTACACCATCCAAAATAACCTCTAGATTACCTTTTTCTCAACTTCTTTCCAAATACAATCTGGTAGATTCATGGAGAGAAAGTAACCCAATGAAAAAGAAATTCACTTATTTCTCGCACCCTCATCAAACCTTCACCAGAATAGATCATATTTTTCTAACAATAGGAATGATACCAGAAATTATTGCATCAGATATAATTCCGATTCCGTGGTCTGACCATAATGCAGTATACACTACTAAAGCCTCAGCCATACCAAAAGCGCATGACCCAACGTGGTACTTACCGGACATAATGCTCAAACACCCACTACATCAGATGGCCATTGAACAAGCTTTAAAGGAATACATATCAATTAATAATACAACAGACATCTCCCCAATAACACTGTGGGAAGCTCATAAGCCTGTCTTGCGTGGTACAATACAAAGACAAATGGCACTATTTAAACGGGAACGCAAAAATCTAGCAAAAAAACTAGAACTCAATTTTAATGCAGCCTACATATCATTTCAAGATAATCCATCTCAGAGTACAAAATCTCATCTGGAAAAATCTAGATTGGAATACGATCTATTTCTCACTGAGTCAGTTGATAAATCCCTCAAACGCTCCAAACACAATTTCTACATGAATACAAACAAACCAGGTACATATTTGGCTCGGGCATTAAATTCAACTAACAAATCTTTCAAACCAATACGTTTGAAATTATCAAAAAATGTTTACACTTATAATCCAGTTAAAATAGTCCATAAATTTCACTCACATCTCGCAACTTTATACAAGAAAAACAATGAATTTAATCCTACAGAAGCTGAATCCTTCTCAAAAATAAACTTACCTGAGTTATCTCAGAATCAAAAAAGCAGTTTGGATGAGCCTATAACTATAGATGAAGTTGCTAACGCCATAAAAGACCTAAAACTTAACAAAAGACCAGGCCCAGACGGCTACTCGGCTTTATACTATAAAACATTCTCAGAAATACTCTCTCCCATTCTCACTGAAACTTTTAACAAACTTCTAGATGGACATTCTTTTCGGCAAGAAACACTAATGGCAATTGTTTGTATGATCCCAAAACCCCTTTCTGATGATACTTCCTTTGTGAATTATCGGCCTATCTCTGTTAAACCTCGATATTAAATTATTAGCAAAAATAATAGCAAAACGCCTCAATAGCATTATAGGAAAATTAATACATAGAGATCAAGTAGGCTTCATGCCAAATAGACAGGCAGGCGATAATATACGCAGGGCAGTGTTATTGGCACATATTGCTAAAAAACGGAAAATCCCTTTATGTTTTCTATCTCTCGATATTAAGAGGGCATTTGACACAGTATCCTGGCAATATATGCAATATTCATTACAAAAATGACCAGTTACACTTACCGGTAACGGTGTTTCTGGGAAGTCTTCCAGGACGGCACCCTGAGAGATGACTGGTCCTCCTGACAGGAAACACAATCAAGAAAGAGGTTAAAAACCCCGCCCCTCCCTGCACTCCTCAGTTGTGCAAAAGTATTGACCCACACCAGTGCATGAAAGTGAAACAAAAACACCTCCAATGTACCACTATATAAAAATACAAACCGGGTGGGAAGTAGGCCTGCCGTCCTGGAAGACTTCCCAGAAACACCGTTACCGGTAAGTGTAACTGGTCATTTTCTCAAGTCGTCTTCCAGGACGGCACCCTGAGAGAGGAGCAAGTAGCTCAGGCCTACCTTAGGGCGGGACCACTGCTTGCAGGACCTTTCTGCCGAAGGCCAGATCCTGGGGTGACAGCAGTTCCACTCTGTAATGTCTCAGGAACGTGTTCTGGCTTGACCACGTTGCTGCCTTACAGATTTGATCTACCGATGCTCCGGCTCTTTCTGCCCAAGAGGTTGCCAGAGACCTTGTAGAGTGAGCTTTAAGATTAGTAGGAGCCGTCTGACCTGAATGCTCATAAGCTATGGCAATAGCCTGTCTAATCCATCTAGCAATGGTCGTTCTGGAGGCCTGTTCGCCTCTTCGAACTCCACAAAAACTAACCAACAAATGTTGAGATTTCCTAAACTCTTTAACCTTCTCTAGGTAAAGCAACAGACATCTCCTGACATCCAACGTATGGAAGGCCCTTTCCTTCTCGTTCTGTGGATTGAGACAGAAGGAGGGTAAAATAATCTCCTGTGACCTATGGAAGCGAGAAGCCACCTTGGGAAGGTACAAAGGGTCCTGCCTGAGAATAATTCGGTCTTCTAACAGGCGGAAAAAAGGCTCCTTCATAGAAAGAGCATGTAAATCGCCCACCCTTCTGGCTGTAGTAACAGCCAGAAGGAAGGCGGTTTTAAAAGAAATCAATCTGACTGAAGATTGAGCCAACGGCTCAAAAGGTGCCCTGGTCAGGGCTTCCAAGACTAAAGATAAATCCCACGGTGGAAATTCCTTCATTTGCACCGGGGAAAGTCTCTCTCTAGCCGACAAGAATCTCTTAATTAAAGGATCTAGGGCTAATCTGACATCCAGAAAACTAGACAGGGCCGCCACCTGAACCTTCAGAGTTTTGGTGGCTAAACCTCGGTCTACTCCCTCTTGTAGGAAGTCTAAAATAACAGGTATTTGCTTCTGGGGAACTTTTCTCGCTTCACACCAACGGGAAAAAGCCCCCCAGACCCTAGCATAAATGCGTCTAGTTACCGGCTTTCTACTCAGTAACAGGGTGTCAATCACCTTCTCTGAACACCCCTTGTTGCGCAGGCACTCCCTTTCAACAGCCAGGCTGTCAACCTGAAGAACCCGGGGTTCGGATGGTAAAGAGGGCCTTGAAGCAGAAGATCCTGACGTTCTGGAAGCTGAACCGGAGGCACCACCGCCCAGTTCCACAACGTGGGAAACCAGGACCTTTTGGGCCACCAGGGGGCAATCAGGATTAAATTGCCCCTGGCCCGACTCAGTCTTTGAAGGATTCTTGGAATCAGAGGTAAGGGAGGAAACGCATAAGCCAGACTGAAATCCCATTCCTGAGCCAATGCATCCACCCCCTCGGACCCTCGTTCCCTGCAGAGGGAAAAGTATCTCCTGACTCTCCTGTTTTCCCTGCGGGCAAAGAGATCTATCTCCGGTGTACCCAGCTGTTGACAGACCATGGTGAAAACTTCGGGGTTTAGCTCCCATTCTCCCTGCTGTACTGTCTGACGACTGAGGAAGTCTGCCTTTATGTTGAAAACTCCCCTTATGTGTACCGCAGAAATGGACGGGATTCTCTGCTCCGCCCATTCTAGAATCTCCTGTGTCAGGGACATTAGGGGAAGCGACTGTGTACCTCCCTGACGGTTCAGAAAGGCCACTGTTGTGGAATTGTCGGAGAGGATCTGAACTTCCTTCCCCCTGATCCTGCCCTCGAAGGCTATTAGAGCCTCCTTGACAGCTAACAATTCCCGGAAATTGGAAGACGCAATTCTCTGTCGTGTGTCCCACACACCCTGAGCTTGCAGTTCGTCTAGATGGGCCCCCCATCCCCACGAGCTCGCATCGGTCGTTATTCTGACCGGCTGAAGCTGGAACCAAAGATGGCCTGTCCCCAACCTTTGGGGGTTGAGCCACCAAAGTAAGGAATTTCTTATTCTTAGAGGGATGGTCACCAGAGTATCTAGGGATTCCTTCTTTCCATCCCATGAGGATAGAAGGAAGTTTTGCAGGGGTCTTGAATGGAACTGGGCCCAAGGTACTGCTGGGATACATGAGGTCATAAGACCAAGAATCCTCATGATCACTCTTCTGGATACTACCTTCTGGTGCCGGATTGAAGACACAGAAGCAATTAGTGCTTCTATCTTCTCCTGCGGAAGGATCAGTTTCTGCCTTACCGAGTCCACCCACAGACCCAGGTAGAGTTTGGTCTGGGAAGGAATCAGAGAGGATTTCTCCTGACTTATCAACCACCCTAGGGACTTCAAGGTGGATATCACCCTGTCCAGATCCTGGAGAAGGGATTCTCTGGAAAGGTTGTAGACCAACAGATCGTCTAAATATGGTATCAGGGAAATCCCCTGAAGGTGCAGGTAGGAGATGACCTCTGCAAGGATCTTTGTAAACACCCTTGGACTGGCTCCCAGTCCGAATGGTAAGGCCTGGAACTGCCAGTGCTGTGTACCCAGATCTGTGCGGATAGCAAAGCGAAGGAATACCTGGTGCTGCGGTAGAATGGGAATATGCAGATATGCATCTTTCAGGTCTATGGTAGCCATGAAGACCTCTTTTAACAGAAGTTTTCTGACCGTATAGACCGACTCCATGCGAAATCTTTTGTATCGCAGGAAGGTATTTAATTTCTTTAGATTCAGGATTAACCTGAATTTCCCGGACGGTTTTGGAACAACAAAGACGTGGGAATAAAAACCCCTTCCCTGCTGATCCGCCGGAACTGGGAGAATGACCCTCTGACTCGCCAACTGCTCGATATTTTCCATGAGTCCTATGGCTTTTGGCTTTTCTCTGGGTAAAAAGGTCAGTAGAAAAGTCTGTGGAGGCCTGGAAGCAAATTCTAGCCCGTAGCCCTCTCTTATCCACTGAAGGACCAGAGGGCTCTGGGCTACCTGCTCCCACTGTGGGATAAATTGTGCCAGCCTCCCTCCCACCTTGGTGCTGGCGTCACTTAGGATCCCTGTCTGCGACTTTGGGGCCGGAGAAAAGGAGAGCTCCTTTCTGTTTGGCTTTACCAACACCCCACTTCTTTCCTTCCTTACGGTCTTTAAACCGGTTGTTAACCTGGGGGCCTCGAAAAAATTTTTTGGCCTTTTTAGGTTTAACCGGAAATTTCTTTCCCTTCTCCGTAGATCTGGAGAGGGTCTGATCCAACCCTGTACCAAACAGGAGAGATCCTTCAAAAGGAAGACCGCATAACCTGGTCTTAGAGGTATGATCCCCATCCCAGGTCTTAACCCATATGGCTCTTCTGGCAGAATTGAGAAGCGCGGCTGTCTTAGCTGAAGTCCGCACCGACTCCACTGCCGCATCCGCAAGAAAGGCTACTGCCTTACCAATTACTTCCAAGGAATCCAAAAGCTCTTTGGACTTGGAAGAACTCGATACATGATCAGTCAGCTTATTAAGCCACATGTTAGTGTTCCTGGCTATACAAGCTGAAGCTAAAGCCGGACTTAAAGTAGCCGCATTGGCCTCCCAGGCCCTGCGTAAAAGGGTCTCTGACCTACGGTCCATTTGGTCCCGAATGTTACCTGCATCTTCAAAGGACAGGTCAGATTGTTTAGAAACCTGGGCCAGAGATGCATCTAGTTTGGGAAGTTTAAAAAACTTCTCCTGCTCCTCTTCCTTAAACGGACACCTGCGTTTCCAGGTTTTAAACTTCTGAAGTTTATTTTCTGGCTCTTTCCATTCTCTTAAAACAATGTCTTTCAGAGACTGGTGGATAGGTAACACTTTAGACTGAGCCTTAGACAACCCCTGATACAATCTATCTTGTACAGAAGTCTGAGCCTCCGGCTCCTGGATCTCCTCAGAAGCATAAATAGCCCCTAGGAGGCCCTCCATATCATCTGTTGAGAAGATATGTCTGCCTGGCCTGGAGTGTTCCCCTTCCTCCTGGCTATCATCTGCGTCTTCCCCTTCTTCAAGGAGACTATGGCAGGGACCTTCCACTTCCTCCGCCTCCTCCTCCGAATCGTGAGAAGATGGCGGTTTCTGAGGAGTAGTGCTCGCCTGTCTAATATTAGAAAAAGCACTTTCCTGAGAGGATGAGCCTTCTCTGCTATCCTGCCTAGCATTAAGGCTAGCCTGGAAGGCTTTAAGTGTGGATAACATCTCAGATTGAACTGAGAGAAAATCTCTCATAACCTCAGAGGTCTCCTTCCCTGATAATTTATGAATGCATTTGTAACAGAACGGCTTGGTGTGCTCTGCAGTTAGTTTATCATTGCAGTACCCACACCTCTTGGAACGGGAAGGATTTTTGGGTCTCGGTCTACTGGCAACACTCTGGGTTTCTGTATCTGTAAAAAACAAGAAGCCCATTTAACTAGTAACACTTAAAACCGAGATCTCTTATGAGGGAAAAGCTAGAGGGGCATCCCCTCCCTTATCTCCTCCAGCCTGATAGACTCACCCCCGGTGGCCTCCACAACGGCTGAAAACTCCTCCTGCTCCATTGCAGTGAGTGAGTAGTGGACGCCTGCTCCTTGCCTGACGCTGCCTCTGACGCCCGGAATTACCCCTGGTACCTGTGGTTCAAGCCGGCTGCTGGCTCCTCACGGCGTTCCGAACACCGCCGCCATCTTGCCGAGGCCACTTCCTCCTCTGTGGGCGGCGTGCTCTAGTAACCGGGCGGCCGTGACGTCATTTCCTCCCAGAAATGACCACCGCAAAATGGCGCCGATACTACACACCGCCACCGGCGCTGAGGCGGCCAGGAGACCCAGGATAGAGCTCAAACAGGCAGAATGTGGCAAATCCTCTCTAGAAACCATGAGGTAAGGAGAGGTGGGAGCAGGAACATGGTCCCTGGAGTTCTGGAGACTCACAGTGCCCAGGGTCCTCCAGTTCTCATGGGGAGCTCTTCATTGCCCCCCTGAGACAAATAGGGGAACAAACCCCCCCGAGCAGGGCAAGCCCTACCAAACCCAAAGGTTTTCCAAAAACCTGCAGTCTGGCGCCCAGGGGGAGACTTCCAGCCCACGGCCTTCCGTCTATTAGAAAAAAACAAACTGTTTCGCTGTGGGGAAACACAATCAAAAACTGAGGAGTGCAGGGAGGGGCGGGGTTTTTAACCTCTTTCTTGATTGTGTTTCCTGTCAGGAGGACCAGTCATCTCTCAGGGTGCCGTCCTGGAAGACGACTTGAGAAAATGGGGTTTTGGACCCCACTTTTTAACATGGATCAAAGCATTATATAATAAACCCAAAGCCTATATAAAATATGCTGGATACAAATCTGAAGCCTTTAATATCGAAAGAGGTACCCGACAGGGTTGCCCATTATCTCCCTTATTATTTGCCCTTATACTCGAACCCATGGCCCAATACATCAGAACAAACCAAACTATAACTGGCATTGAAGTAGGAGGTATTACACACAAATTATGTATATTTGCAGACGATATATTACTTTTTCTATCATCACCACAGGTCTCTGGTCCTAACTTAATACCAGCTCTTGATGGATTTGCAGCCCTATCCGGCCTTATGATTAATCCTAAGAAATGCCTAGTGCTTAATATTTCACTCACAAACATGGAATTGATCCCGGCTAGGGCTGCACTCCCATTCACATGGGCAGAAAAATCAATCCCATATCTTGGAATTCATTTAACAGCATCTCATTCTGACTTATTCTCAACCAATTATCCTCCTGTATTAGGACAGATCACAAATCTAATAAAACAATGGTCGCAACTTCCTTTATCCTGGATAGGGAAAATTAATGCAATCAAAATGACTATTCTACCCAAATTGCTTTATCTATTCAGAGTCCTCCCTATTCCAATTCCTTCCTATTTTTTGAGAATAGTACAAAAAAGAGCAACTTCGTTTATATGGGGCTCTTCTAAACCACGTATACCTATACACACACACTACATCTTCCCAAAAATAAAGGAGGCCTGGGATACCCTAATTTTACTAACTACTACAGAGCAGCACATTTGGCCAGTCTGTCCAAATACCATGCAAAACAGGAAATCCCACTATGGGTATTTATAGAGGCTTCAGAAAATGACCATCTATTAATATCAAATTTATTATGGCTTGACCCTAAAGACCGCTTTAAAATTCATAATCCCATAACTAAACACTTCTTATCTCTCTGGGATAAACTAAAAACCAAATATCAGTTACAATCTCCACATAATCCTCTCCTTTCTTTTATCAGAAATCCGGCCTTTTATCCGGCATGGATCTACCCAAATTCTTTTAAAGCTTGGACAACATCAGGCATTTAGACACTAAATGACTTCATAGCATCTAAATCATTCCTTTCATTCCCATCGCTTAGAGAAAAATATGATCTACCAAACTCTGAGATATTTAGATATCTCCAAATCAAAAATTTCTATACACCATTCCTAAAGGGGGATACACCATTATCCCAATTATCCATTTTTGAATCAATCTGTACAAAAGATCCATTTGCTAAAGGTACAATTTCATCACTTTATAATCAATTATATGGAGTAGCAAATCTTAATAGACCCTCTTACGTTCAGAGGAGGACCTGGGACGAACTTTAGAAGACACGGACTGGTCTAACATATGGCTCACATCTAAGTCATCTTCACCCAACATCTTAGCACTGGAGACAAATTATAAAGTCCTAACTCGCTGGTACCTTGTACCCGCTAGAGTGGCAAAATATTCACCTAATACCTCAGCTCTTTGTTTTCGAGGATGCCCAGAAATAGGCACATATTTACACATATGGTGGACGTGCCCAGTAATCCAAACCTTCTGGAAGGAAGTTTTCGTGATTGCATCTAAAATATTTAAAAAGATAATACAACCAGATCCATATTTAACTTTACTTAATCTAAAACCGGAATGGTTAACACTCTCTCAATTCAAACTTATGATCCAACTAATAACGGCTGCAAAACAAACAGTGGCCAAGGCATGGAAATCTCCTACATTGGTACTAGCAGAAACAATTCACAGAATGAATAATACAATGTCCCATGCTAAGATGGTAGCCATCGATCAAAATCAAATTCCAAAATTTGAAAAACTTTGGCACCCTTGGATAAAACAGTTCCTGTCAAATTTCAATGACTCTGTCCTGTTGCCATGGTAACAGATTAAATGACTTACAGAGACACCCATTCTAAGGCTTCAAAGAGAACTAAAAAGAATAATAAACTGACGAGCGGGACAACCTTGTGGACCATACCTCTACCTTTCAACCCTTTTTCTTCTTTCTCTTTCCTCTTCTCCACCTTACGATTAAAGCTCATTATCAGAATTTATTTGACCTATATACACTCTACTTGTAAACAATATGTATAGTAGGTATAAATCATTTAAATACCTACAAAAGTAACTAAGGAAATGATATATATCTTTTAATTTAGGTTTACGTGAACCCAATGTTTAATATTTGAAATTTCATGATATTTACCTATATAAACCCTACTGTAAAACAATGAGCTTACTTTATAGATCCTTGTAAACTTACTTTATGTATCTTTATAACATTGTATACTCAATAAACTTCTTTTGACAAGGAATATTTAGGGGCCTGGCAGGGAAGAGCCAGGCTAGCAGGGGATTCAGAAGATGGAGAAGCAGTGCTGAGGAGAATCGGTCTCCGGTCCCCTGCTGGGGAGGGGGGTTTTTCCTCAGGCTTGAGCTCGGGAGGCTGGACTGGAAAGATCCCACCACGGGAGGCAGTTGGACCCTAACCAGAGAGCAAGGAGAGACAGTGAGTAGGATTAACATGGTGCACACAGACAAGGGGAAAGACTGCCAGCTGTAGCAGCGCTCTTAAAAACAGCGGTGTATATCCATCGAGAGAGACTAGGAAGAGAAAACAGCCAGGTGGGCTAGCACTTCTGCAAGCAGTAGAACTGGGTTCAATGTCTATGGGGGGAATCAGGAGGTTGTGCAAGATGCTGCACATGAGCTACTTTACCAAGGCACTGCAAGTTCCTAGTCTTAATGGGCTGTTGCTGAACTAGACACTGTTAGTTCCTCCAGGAGCACTGGCGTAACTAGAACCTTCAGGGCCCTGATGCAAGAAACCATGGAAGGCCCCCCTGACAGGGCTCTTTTCTCCGAGCCCGATGGCAGAACAGGGCCCGGGCACAAGTGGGTGGCTGCATATAAAGGAATCAATTTCTCCATTTCCCCCCCCCCCCCCGCTTCTCCTCCTCTCCCTCCCACAGGCATTCAACAGCTGCAGGAGGAAAATGGAGAGATCGGTTCCTCTGTCGGTGTCCCTCAATCTTTTTCCCGTTAGGGCACCCTTGTAGTATACCCCTAGGTGAATGGGGCTGCACTGCAACCACTCTGCAACTGTGTGCATTGCATGTACTTGCGGGATAGTGATGATGCATTTAATCACTTCAGCCCCGGAAGAATTTACCCCCTTCCTGACCAGAGCACTTTTTGCGATTGGGCACTGCGTCGCTTTAACTGACAATTGCGCGGTCGTGTGACGTGGCTCCCAAACAAAAGTGATGTCCTTTTTTTCCCACAAATAGAGCCTTTTGGTGGCATTTGATCACCCCTGTGCTTTTTATTTTTTGCAATATAAAACAAAAAAAGCGACAATTTTGAAAAAAAACAAACACATTTTTTATTTTTTGCTATAATAAATATATAAAACAATTTTTTTCCTCAGTTTAGGCCGATACGTATTCTACATATTTTGGTAAAAAAAAAAAAAAATTTACAATAAGAGATTTTTGATCAGTTTGCGCAAAAGTTATAGCGTTTACAAACTAGGGGATAGTTTTATGGCATTTTTATTATTTTTTTTTTTTAAATGGCGGCAATCAGCGAATTTTATTGTGACTGCGACATTATGGCAGACACATCGGACATTTGACACATTTTTGGGACCATTGTCATTTATATAGCAATCAGTGCTATACAAATGCACCGATTCCTGTGTAAATGACAATGGCAGTGAAGGGGTTAACCACTAGGTGGCAGTGTAAGGGTTAAGTGTGTCCTAGGGGCGTGTTTCTAACTGAGGGGCATGGCTGTATGTGACACATCACTGAACTCTGCTCCGATGACAGGGAGCAGAGATCAGCGACACTGTCACTAGGTAGAAGGGGGAGATGCTTGTTTACATTAGCATCTCCCCGTTCTTTCTCCCCGTGAGGCGATCGCGGGTATCCCCGCAGCGATAGAGTCCGCGGGACCCACAACCCAACTCACGGAGCTTGGTGCACGCGCGCCTGCCTCTTAAAGGGGAACGTACAGGCACGTGATTCTGCCTGTACGAGCCCTTCTGCCGCAGTATAGTAGTCGGCAAGTGATTAAGGGGTTAAAACAGGCGGTCAGGAGGCAACATATTGCCTCTTTACTGGCTGTCAAATGCCTCTGAAAAGCGAACTGAGCATGGATCGCTTTTCGGAGAAACAGCATTTTTTTGCTGGTACTATGAACAAGAAAAAAAAAAAAACACAAATGTTCTGATTGTACACATATAGGGGGGGGGGGGGTCAGGATTAAAAGCATGTACCTAAAATATATATATATACACACGTGTCTGTGTCTAGGCTGGTGCTCAAAATTTTTTAGGGAGGCGCAAGCAAACTGAGAAACTTAGGGGAAAAAAATTTTTTAAAAAAATTGCCGCCACTGTGCCCACCAAAAGCGGCCAGTGTGAATCACACACACCCCCACCCCCCACTGTCTGCCCAGGCCTTACCCTGTCTCGGTGGGGCAGCAGGTGACGGCCATGAGCGGGGTCCTCCATGCATCTCCTGCCGTCCTCTCCTCCAGATAGATGTCTAATAGCCGCGCCTATCATTTCAGCCAATCAGGTGACGGGTAACAGACCCACACACCTGATTGGCGGAAAGGTGATTCAGTGTTAGGAAAGTGAATATTAAGTCGCTTTTCTAACACACCTGGGTGGACTGAGCGCCAAGCATGGTACTCGCAGTTCACCTATTTTGAAGCCTATTAGAGCCTATGGCTCTAATCAGTTGCTTCAAAAACACCCACCGCCACTGTAATTCAGGGGTCCGGCAAGAGGCCGGACACCTAAATATGGGGGTGGCAGCGGTGGCCATGGATAGGTTCATGCTAGAGAGGGAGCGGCGCCTGTGCGCCCTTATGGACGCACCACAACTGATAAACGCATGCATACACATACATACAGTAGATAGTCTTAAAAAAAAGGCAGACCTTTATCTTAGCTCTTCCTGGTGGGTACTGCACTGTAGGGGGGAGTCAGAGCACAGTACACACTGCTTTCACTCACTTTGACAAGCTCCCTGCAAAGTCAGTGCCGATTACAGTTGGGCTGACGATTGGGGAGCTTGGTCTCAGCCGACCCTGCCGTTCCTCCTATCAAAGAGTACAGGGGGCCCGGTCGCCATGGCAATCTCAGCGAGCCCTATAAATCCACCACTGTCCAGGAGTGAACCAGCAGAAGCTGTACAAGGGAACCAAGTTTGTGCAGGTGGAAAGGAGGAATCTGTAAATAGGGAGGAAGTTGTCTCTGGCTTGAGTGAACATTTTCAAAAGGTGGGCATCCCATAATACCATACTCCATCCAAGTTATTCCCCCCCCCCCCAAAAAAAAAAAAAAAAAAGAAAGAAAAAAAACACCCCACCAAGCCAAAAAGGACTGATTTCTGTGTCTGGATGAAAGGACAAAATACTGTGTGACTGGCTTTGCAGCAGTGGGGACATCAGCAACTCCTATTGGGGTAGTGCTACAAGTATAGGGTCTTTATAGAACAGTCTCAGGCTACAGGCCTCAGCACTCATGTGAAAGGACAATACATTTATTAGGACTCAGATAACTTTAGCAAATACAAAATCAGACGTTAAACCTAAAAATACAAAGCTGCAAGGCAAACTACCACACTTGAATATCACAGCACGATACTGGGAGAGCTGCCAAAATCAAAGTGGGTGTGTGCACAGATATGACATGGGTAAACATTTCCTATAGCCTTACACAAATCAAAAACTTGTAGCGGCACGCATAGATACCATTTACAGGTCTTGTCATTCACTTACCAATCATATTAAACAAAGCCATTTCCACCAAAATAATTTCACAGGCCTGTATGTCTGCATTGATTTATATAGTTCATGGGCTTTAGTCACTAAATAGCTGATTGCACTAACAAGCCCAACCTGGGCCAGAACCAACCCGGTCCAATCAAAGTACACCGCAAAGCTTGAATCATTTAACCCTGAAGTTCCCAATTCTTTTTTCTCCCTTGTGAATGTTAGCATTTTAGTTAACATTCACACAGGCACATATCTGCAGATAGTTTGCAGCATTCTTAAGCCTCATACACACAATAGGACTTTGTACAAACTTTCCCGTGGCTTTGTACAAACGGCATTGGCCATAAGTTTGTATTGCATACACACGGCAGAACTTTTTCAGCCAACTTTCACCAAATCACGTGGTTTTTCAGCTATTTACCACCACCCTTTGGTCAACTTCTGTATTGTCGGATATTGTGTCAATCTCGCCGCTTTTATCGTCGAAATTGACACCTTGCGAGCCGGGTTCACACTGGTGCGGGGATCCGACTTGGATCTGTGTTTGGTATGAATCATGAGGGGGAACTCCATGCCAAATTTTAAATAAAAAACCGGCATGTGTTCCCCGCCGGGGGCATACCAGGCTCTTAGGTCTGGTATGGATTTTAAGGGGAACCCCCTAAGCAGAAAAAACAGCGTGGGGGTCCCCCCCAAAATCTACACCAGACCCTTATCCGAGCACGCAGCCCGGCCGGTCAGGCCGCATGCCCTCAACATGGGGGATGGGCGCTTTGGGGGAGGGGGGGCCCTGCGGCCCCCCCCCAAAGCACCTTGTCCCCATGTTGATGAGGACAAGGGCCTCTTCCCGACAACCCTGGCCGTTGGTTGTTGGGGTCTGCAGGCGGGGAGCTTATCGAAATCCGGGAGCCCTCTTTAATAAGGGGGCTCCCAGATCCCGGCCCCCCACCCTATGTGAATGAGTATGGGGTACATTGTACCCCTACCCATTCACCTAGGGAAAAAAGTGCCAGCATGTCCCGGGACTGTGATGTCATAAGGGGGCGGGGTCACCAGATGACATCACCCGGTGACCACGCCCCATGCCTATATAAGTCATTGCGAGGTGCTCACACAGCATTACAGCGGGAGAGAGTGTCGTGTCAACATAGGAAGAAGAGAAGAGGGAAGAAGATGAAGAAGAAGAAGACTGGGCCACCACGAGCAAGAGAGCGGCAAAAGAGCAGAAGATAGCGGAGGAGCCCGGCAGAAGAACCAGACACCGGGAGAAGAGGCTGGAGAGACCCCTGAAGTCGGAAGAAGACCCCCGGAGCTGCCAAAGAAATTACTTTAAAAACCTGTGTAGTCTGTTTTTTTTATTGACACTTTTTTCCCTAGGTGAATGGGTATGAGTACCCCATACTCGATCACATAGGGTGGGGGGCCGGGATCTGGGGGCCCCCTTATTAAAGGGGGCTCCCGGATTCCGATAAACCCCCCGCCCGCAGACCCCGACAACCAACGGCCAGGGTTGTCGGGAAGAGGCCCTTGTCCTCATCAACATGGGGACAAGGTGCTTTGGGGTGAGGGGGGCGCCGGGCGCCCCCCTTTCCCGAAGCACCCACCCCCCATGTTGAGGGCATGCGGCCTGGTACGGTTCAGGAGGAGGAGGGGGGGCGCTCGTCCCCATCCCCTTTCCTGACCGGCCGGGCTGTGTGCTCAGATAAGGGTCTGGTATGGATTTTGGGACTTTTTTTGGCGTAGGGGGTTCCCCTTAAAATCCATACCAAACCTAAGGGCCTGGTATGCTCCCAGAGAGGAATTCCCTCTCGCGCTCGCTGCACTAGGAAAATGTGTTTTTCCTATTGCAGCCAGCGCGAGATGTACAGTACCCTGTCGCCAAGAACCAGCGCGATGGGATCGCGATGGAAACATTCTGGCGGCTGCATACTCTAGTTTGTACAAAAGTCCAATGGTTTTGTGTACACATGATCGGACTTTGCTCCATTGGACTTTTGTTGCCAGAAAGTTTGTGCGTTCACACAGCCAACAAAAGTCCGATGAAAACAGAAAAAGTTTGTCCGATGGAGCGTACACACGGATGTTGCTCCAAAACAGCTAATTTGCATGTTTGTTGTCAAAAAGTCTGATCGTGTGCACGGCCTTTAGACGGCTAAAAACACCTCTGGACTCAGGAACACTCTGTGCTATGGCCACATACGGGTGATACTTGAAAAATTAGAATATCGTGCAAAAGTTGATTTATTTCACTAATGCAACTTAACCGCTTGCCGACCGCCGCATGTACTTATACGTCGGCAGAATGGCACGACTGGGCAAATGGGCAGACCTGTACGTTAGGCTTGTGCAATTCGTTTCGTAAAAAATCAAAATTCGTCCGAATATATCAACTTTCAGACATTCGGAAGCATTCGAATATCCGAACAAAGCAATTACCAATAAAACCGAATCCAAACTAAATTCTGCCATAAATAGCGGATGTCTTCGGCATAATTCATTAATGCTTTAACGCGGCCTGATGCATTCGTAATCGCTTTGAACGGAAATTTGAATGCACCCGAATGTCCAAAAGTTGCAAAATACAGACAAATTCAAATGCTTACGAATGCATCCGAAAGTCCAAAAGTTGCAAAATACAGACGAATTTGAATGCTTACGAATGCATCCGAATGTCCGAGAGTTGCACAATTCGAACGAATTTCAATTTCAGTGCGAATTCATTCGTTATTCCGGATATTAAAAACGTACAGTTCTTTAAGCCAATCACTTGATTCCTTGGGGGCTGGATTACTGTCATGGAGTAATTTACAGTCCAATCAGCTGCTTTATTTTGTGCTGGAGGTTGGATTAAGGGTAAAACTTTACTGCATTCCTGCCTGGTGGTAACTGAGTGAGAAAGGGAGTTTGAGCAGAGGAGGGGAGACATTTGAGAAGCAGCAGAAGAGAGTCCAGTCTTTTGCCAAGATGGATTCAAACTCTCAACATGAGGTTCCACCTCCTGTTACCAGCAGCAGCAGTGACACAGCAACAACAACCACTACCAGCACCTGTGAGTGCTTTGTACCACCATTGTCTGTGTCATGTTTGTCAGCATCTGTATTGCCAGGCCCAGACAGTCGTACTTCCACCACCAGTACTACACAATGTTCCAGTAGTCGTGTTGTTAGGTCTCACAGGAGTGACTTTTCAAAGGGGAGGCAAATGAAGCAGCAGGAGCAGCTTGCCTGTCCTGTTTCAGTGCCTCAGCCACAGCTTTCAGGCAGAGCTAGCAGCTGCAAAAGGCCAAACTCTGATACTTTGACTAGCAGTAGTGCTGTGCTAAGGCCACCCTCCAAACAGAAAAGGTCATAGAGGGAAACTGTAGGTTCAAAATTCCCTACTAGCAGGGCTAAGAGGTCCTGCTCTGAGACCAGGAAGCAGTCAGCATCTATTGCATGTCGTCGCCTTTTTCAGGATCTTCCCCAAAAAACAACCTGCACAATTACTACTAGTGCCAGTTGTGTCACCACCACCTCCGCTATGGGCACTTTGAGAAATGTGGTGACACTTTTTTACAGGAAAGGCCTGACAGTACCACCAACATAGGCTTTTGATTCTGAACATCCATCTAAGCAGCCTAAACGTGAAATAATAGAATATGAGCAAGACATTTTGCCTGCTCATAGTTCCACCACCACCACTCACATTGGCACCACCATCACCACTGAAAAAATGACATCTGCAGACTGCAGGTCATACAAGTAATGAGGGAGATTTTTTAGGCACATTTCCCATTAGCTATCTGAGAGAAACAGGAATTCAGCAGGACCCCCCAACATCTGATGGTGATAAATCCTCCTTCGTAAACATGGAAGATTCAGATTATACCCTACCTTTTAATCTCGATCAGGAACCAAATATTGATGTGATAGAATATTCTCCTTCCCATATTAAATGTGATTCCCCACTGTTGTATTCCCCTGAAAGAACAGCACCGGTGGCACCTGCCTCTCCTGTCCTGGTTGAGTCTCTCATTAACATTAGAGCTGCCAGCAAAACTGTTGGTCAAGTAACCTCCTTCACTATGCCTGACATGAGGCCACCTCCCGTTTTATCACAAAAACACAGCAGCATAGCAGAGTGCACAGGCCAGGCTACAACCCAAATTAAGCAACTTGCTCTAGCATCTGCAGCTGAAGAGGAAACGCTCTAAAAAAAATCTTCACCACACAGTGGCAGCACCCGTCGTTCTAAAATTTGGCAGCATTTCGTGACAGTTGGTGATGGCCGCACAGCTGCATGTACACTATGCAGCAGAGAAGTCAGCCGTGGGAGACTGTTGGGTCATCTCACGAACGCTGGGATGAAGCAACACATGCTTACCCACCACAGGCCAGTGGTGCTGAGGGAAGAAATGGGTGTGGCTCCCCCATCTACCACCACCATTACCAGCAGCAGTGTCAAAGTCACAGCCACTTCTGCAGCTGCAGGTCATACTAAAATGGTAAAGAAATCCATACAGCCCACTATTGAACATTTTGGAGGGGTACATTACCGGGGTATGTCAAAACAGCAATCCCGTAAACTTACGTGCCTCATCGGACAACTTATAGCTGTTGGGGGGCTTTATTTAGTTTTGTGGAAGAGGAGCCCTTCAAGCAGCTGGTGCAGGCTGTGGCACCACGCACCACATTCAGCAGAATGGTAGTGCCCTCACTGTACCGGTCATGTGTTGGGGTTTTGAAGGATTTGCTGGGGAAGGCTGCTGGCCAATCAGTTCACTTTACAACTGATTTATGGAGTGCTACAAGTGGCCAGCATGCCTTCCTGTCCTTGACTGCCCATTGGTGGCAGCCCAATGTGTCGTAAGATGTACAACCACCACCACAAACAACTGTAAGGTCAAGAAAAACCTCAAGCGCTGTTGCACTCCTTCCTCCTCCATGCTGAGGTGATGGATCAGCAGCACACATCACAGAATATACTAAATGCACTTCAGAAAATGATAGGGAAGTGGCTAGGGGACCAGGCAGGCACGAATGCAGGCCTCTTGAACCCATTGGGAAAGAGAGCCCTGACTGATGGGGGCATAACCAGGGCGGAGTATGGTGACTAGGGGTCATGGTGGATTGGTGGGGGGACGGAGTGGGGTTGGGCCTGAGCTCACTAAGGTGATTGCCCCAGGGGATTCTGGGCCTTTTTGGTGAAGAAGATCGGTAAGAGCTGACTGAACCCCACCCTGTCCCTCCAACCATGGACACCGAGCTCCTTCTGGCCAGGGTCTGAGAGATGGCTCTTCAGGGTCAGGCAGGGTGGCTTTTTTCCCTCCTGACTCCTGGGGATTCTTCTCCTGTTCCCACACCTGATCCCCCTCAGGATCCCCCCCCCAGGGTTAGAAGGCGGACTCGTTCACCTTCCCGCCTCAGCCCCAGCCCCTCTAGGGCCTCCTACTGCTCCCCTCCACATCCTTCCTCTCCCTCTCCCCCTCCTTTGCCTGTCTCTCCCCTGCCTGCCCTGACGGGGAAGGGCTCTTCCTCTGTCAACCCCCGTAGTCTGCCGGCGCGTCGGAGGTCCCCTGCGCGGGCTAAGGCCTCTACTCGGGCCTCCTCGCGCTGTCCCCGCTCACGCAGCCCCCGCTCCAGTGTTCGCCCCCCCCTCCCCCCTGCTAGTGTAGGAGGCGGCCGGGCTGGAGCCGCAGCGCTCCCCGGCCCCCCCCCCCTCGTCCCCTGTGTGATAACAGCGGACCGTTGATCGCCCGTGCGGATGGCGGGGGGGTCCTGAGTGGCCGATCCGTTTGTTCCTCCGCCGGGCAACCCTCAGGCACGAAAGGGAGGAGGACGCCGCTGCGTCCTCTGCAGCTGTCCTCGCCGCTGGCGATGCTCGCTCCGCCTGGGACTTGGAGCAGGACCGGCACCATCTGGTGGACGCTACGCTCCCTGCGCCTGACTGGGCGGGAGATTTGAATCTCCACACACCACAGCTGGATACTAGGCACGTTAGGCAGCACAGCAGTGTGGTGTGTGGAGATGGGAATGATTGGCCACAGCACTGTCCCCCTGCGCCCGCCTGGGCGGGCATGAGATCACTAGTGCAGGATCTATCCTGCGGAGTTCCTTCTGTGCCCGGCAGGGCAGGGGACAGGTTTCTTCCCTCCACGTCCCAGGCTGCGGGGGTTGGCGCAAGGCACATTTCCCCTGCGCCCGACAGGGCGGGCAATGTGCAGTTAACCCCTCCCCCGCTGATACCCCATGCCCACCGGCAGCCTCCTGCGCCCCGCAGGGCGGAGGCCAGCCGGGTGCGTTTGACCTCCACCCCAGTGGTGGGGCAACCGCTTCCCTATGCGCACGTCCGGGCTGGTGGTCCTGATGGGATGCCCGCATCGGTTGCCCAACCTCACCCCCCTGCGCCCGGCAGGGCGGGGGATCTCAGCTCCAGACCCGGGCTGGCGGCGGCATCCGCCCCGGGTCAAGCAAGAGGAGCTGGCAAGTGTACCTGCCGTTGCTCAGCCTCTGTCCATAGTCAGTCGGATTCGACTGGGTCCGTGGTTGGACCCCCGCCCTTGGACCTTTCCTTGAATTGGGACAGCCCAGCAGATTACGCAGCCCGCCTACGCTTACAGTCTTCTGGGATCGCCTTGGAGCCGGATTCGCTGCCGAGCCCGGTGGCCGATCGTCCATCACCCGCGATGCCTCCTCGTCCAAGTGAGTATGACTGCGAGTTAATTTGGGGTAGAGCTGCTGATGCTTCCGTATCGGGCCCGGAGGACCGCATAGCATCGGTTGTGAAATCGGTTCTCTCTAGTATGGGTGTCTCGGGATCGCCCAACCTCACCTCCGCTTATGGGGGTGCGTTGTGGGCAGTGTCGCCGACGGGTACCCATTTGGCGGATGAGACGAAAGAAAAGATATGGCGTTGCGAATTCGTCGACTTTCTTACCCTCGTTCCGCCGGATAGGGAGACGATCGACAAATCTCGACGGGTTGACGTATCGGCGCAGGGTGACAAACCCAAACAGCTTCCTAGGACGTTCGGGAACTGGCTGCAGGGGTTTTGTGCCTATGCGGGAGTGCTCAGTGAGCGGTTTCCGGAGTTGGACACTTCGTTATTTTGCTATTTAGACCTTATTTGGGGTGCATACAAGGTCTATGGGGGGCAGTGCTGGTTCCATTATGACACTCAATTTCGGCAAAAAATGGCGGCACGTCGGGAATTTCGTTTTGATTGTCAGGACGGTAGCCTGTGGTTGCTGCTTATGTGCCCTCACAGGCCTTCGTCCTTTCAGTCCGCAGTCGGCGCCCCTCAGTCCGGAGCATCGGCCGCTCCAAAGAAGGGTATCTGCTGGCTTTTCAACGAAAGCCACTGCAAGTGGTACTCCGCCTGTCGTTTCAGGCATGAGTGCTCCAGTTGTGGAGGGGCTCACCCCGCCAGTAAGTGTTTTCGAAAGGGAAAACAGTCGTTTTCCAGGCCCGGAGCCAAGACTGACCTTCTTAAGCCGGAGGACGCCGGTGAACGTCATAAAGATGCTTCCCTGGCTAGACCGGTACCCCCTTCGTAGAGAGGCCCTGATTCTGCGGGACGGTTTGGACCGCGGTTTCTGGATCCCCTTTACCCCGTCGGACGCCCTGACCACGTCTCATAATTTAAAATCGGCAGAAGAATTCGAGTCCGTCGTGGCCGAGAAGCTCCGGAGAGAATTGGAACTGGGAAGAATGGCAGGCCCCTTTGATCTCCCTCCTTTCCACAACCTGAGGGTATCTCCTCTCGGTGTGGTCCCAAAAAAGGCGGAGGGAAAATTTCGCCTCATTCATCACCTTTCCTACCCTTCTGGCTCCTCGGTGAACGATGGCATTGACAGAGAGGAATCCAGAGTGCACTATGCATCCTTTGACAGGGCGCTTCAGCTGGTCAGGGCAGAGGGGCAGTCTGCCCTTCTGGCAAAAGCGGACATTGAGTCCGCATTTCGCCTCCTCCCAGTCCATCCGGACTGTTTCCACCTCCTGGGTTGCTACTTTCAGGGTAGCTATTTTTTCGACATGTGCCTTCCTATGGGTTGTGCCATCTCGTGTTATTTTTTTGAGCTATTTAGTAGCTTCCTTGACTGGGTGGTCACCCAGGAGGCGGGTATTCAGTCCCTTCTGCATTATCTTGATGACTTTCTTTTTGTGGGTCCAGCGGGCAGTGGGCGGTGTCTGCGGCTGCTCACTGTTTTTCAGGATACATGCCGGCTTTTCGCCGTCCCACTGTCCGCTGACAAGACGGAGGGACCCGTCACAGTCCTGTCGTTTTTAGGTATTGAGATAGACACGGTGGCGATGGTTTTTAGGTTGCCTAGTGACAAGTTGTCCAGGCTCCTCTCGTTGGTCCGCTTGGCGAAAGGGGCGAAGAAAATACAGCTGAAACAGCTACAGTCGTTGCTGGGTCATCTGGTTTTCGCCTGTAGGGTCATCCGGATGGGGAGGGCCTTCTGTAGGCGACTGTCATGGGCCACGAAGGGCATAACTGCCCCTCACCACTATGTCAGGATCACCAAGCCTATGAGGGATGACTTGGGGATATGGCTATCATTCTTGCAGACTTACAATGGACAGTCGTGCTGGTTGCGGGAGGAAGTACCGAACCCACAGCTGGAGCTATATACCAATGCTGCAGGCTCCTGTGGGTTTGGCGCTTTCTTTCAAGGGGAATGGGCTGCTGAACGCTGGCCTCATGGGCCCGCATGGATTTGTTGCGCAACCTCACCCTGCTGGAGCTGTTTCCAATTATTGTTGCTGTTGAGCTCTGGGGTGAAAGGTTGCGCAATCACCAGGTGGTCTTCTGGTCGGATAACATGATTGTGGTGCAGGTGGTGAATAAACAGTCAGCCAGTTCTCCTCCGGTCGTTTCGTTGCTACGGTTTTTAGTTTTAAAATGTTTACATTTCAACATCTGCATTAGGGCTAGGCATGTGCCGGGTGCCTCTAATGATATTGCCGATGCTCTTTCTCGTCAACAGTTTTGCCGTTTTCGAACACTGGCTCCGATGGCTTCTTTGGAGGGCCTCCCCTGTCCGGCCCACTTATGGAACCTCGTTTCCGGCGTTTGACTGAGCTCCTTCGGTCGTCGCTTTCTTCACGGACGTGGGCAGCGTACTGCCGGGTTTGGCATGAGTGGGTCCAGGCTTTGGGCGGTGAGTTTAACATTTATTCTCCGGATGACCGTCGTTTAACCTTATTTGCCTATTTAGTATTTCTGTCGGAAAAAGGCGTTTCCGGGTCGACGGTTTCATCCGCGTTGTCGGCCCTGTCTTTTTGGTTCCAGCTCTTAGGGTGGGAGGATGTAACTAAAGCTTTCCCTGTCCGGCGGGTTATCCGGGGTTGGAAGCGGGTTACGCACCTCCCGGATACCAGACGCCCTATTTCTATTCAGATTCTTTTGGGCATCTTGTCTCTTCTTCCGAATGTATGTTCATCGGAATATGAGACCCTCCTTTTCCGGGTAGCCTTTTCTTGGGCTTTCTTTGGTGCCTTTCGAATTGGCGAATTGGTGGCAAAATCAAAATTGTCCCCGGGGGGCATCCTATGGGAGGACGTGTCGTCGCACCGCAGTGTCACGATTTTCTTGCGTTCATCCAAGACTGATTGTTTTGGCAAGGGCCGCCGGGTAGTCTTGCATTATTGCGGCGGCCCCTTTTGTCCGGTGTCCCTGGCCCTCTCTTTCGTGCCTTCGCGCCCCCTGTCCCCTACATTTTTTGTCCATGATGATGCAACTTCTCTCAGCCGTTTTCAATTTTTGCGCGTTTTTCGTCGTTGTCTGGAGATTTTGGGTTTTCCTGCGAAGGAATTTTCCACCCACTCTTTTCGCATTGGCGCAGCGACCGCCATGTCAGGTTTGGGTTTCTCCGATATGGAACTTCAGCGTTTAGGTAGATGGGAGTCTTCTCGTTTTTCTCTGTATGTCCGACCACATCTGTTGTGTTGATTTCCAGGTTCCTTTCCGGCACAGATTTGGATCCTCGGGGATTCTTTCATATACTGGGCCGCTCGCCGGGCAGAGATCCGAACTTATGGCAGGAACTTGGGATTCTCATACGATGTGGCGAGGATACGATGGATCGGGTTGCGTGGGTTACGTTGGCCTCAGGTTCTTCAGGAATGTCAGCAACTTCGTGCCCACATTTCTGGTCCCATCATCCTGGTCATACATGCGGGTGGGAATGACGTTGGATATATGCGATCCGTGGACATCATATCTGCTGTAAAAAGTAACATTGCCCAATGTTGTGCTTTCTTTAATAACCTAACCGTTGTTTGGTCAGAAATCGTGCCTCGCTCGGTATGGGCGCGTGATGTCCCTGGCCCCCTTCTGGAACATTTTCGTAGGAAGGTCAATGCCCAAGTGGCTAAGTTTGTGCGCCAGATAGGGGGCGTAGTGGTCCGTCACAGAGACCTGGAGGGTGATAATCGCGATTTGCTGCGGAGAGATGGAGTTCATCTGAATGACATCGGGCTGGATATTTTTAATCTGGGTCTCCAGAGGGGCGTGGAACAGGCGCTGGCTGCGGTGGGGCGCCAGTCAGTAGCTTACTGACAGGCGGGTGGCGGTTTTTGGTGACCTTGCCAGCAAAACACGGCGGTAAGAGGTACGCCCTTCACGCTAATTGGGAGATAAACGGCAGTCTGGCACTTATGGTAAGGACAGGCCCCTCAGTTATCTCCCTTTCCACCAGTCGGAACTGAGTGCTCACAGTGCTACTGTGACTGGCACTGTGGAATGTTAAATGTATGTTTAAGTTGTTAAAGAGTTGAATTTAATAAAAGCTGTGGCCTTGCCCTTTCCAACATGAATGGTGGTAAGTGGTCTTTATTGGATGGGAAGAAGGGGTAAGGTCTAAGTTGGATGGATCATGGTGTGGACCTGTGTTTTTTGCACCTCAGCAGTCATGCAGGCCTCTTGTACCCATTGGGAAAGAGAGCCCTGACTGATGGGGGCATAACCAGGGCGGAGTATGGTGACTAGGGGTCACGGTGGATTGGTGGGGGGACGGAGTGGGGTTGGGCCTGAGCTCACTAAGGTGATTGCCCCAGGGGATTCTGGGCCTTTTTGGTGAAGAAGATCGGTAAGAGCTGCCCACCCTCCCGCCCTATATATGGTTGGTACGTCACAGCTTGCTGCGGTTTTTGGTGACCTTGCCAGCAAAACACGGCGGTAAGAGGTACGCCCTTCACGCTAATTGGGAGATAAACGGCAGTCCGGCACTTATGGTAAGGACAGGCCCCTCAGTTATCTCCCTTTCCACCAGTCGGAACAGAGTGCTCACAGTGCTACTGTGACTGGCACTGTGGAATGTTAAATGTATGTTTAAGTTGTTAAAGAGTTGAATTTAATAAAAGCTGTGGCCTTGCCCTTTCCAACATGAATGGTGGTAAGTGGACTTTATTGGATGGGAAGAAGGGGTAAGGTCTAAGTTGGATGGATCATGGTGTGGACCTGGGTTTATTGCACCTCAGCAGTCATGTCAAAATGGGATTTGTTGTCAGTGATGGTGGAGCTAACATGACAAAGGCTATCCGTGATGGAAGGTTTGTTGGTGTGCGCTGCTGTGCACACATCCTGCATCTAGTCGTTAGGTGTGCTCTTGATGATAATACTAACAGTGGAAGGTTAGCAGCACTTTTAGAGTCGTGCCGCAAAATTGCTGGTCACTTCCACCGTAGTGTGAAGGATAGCCACCTTCTCAGGCAGGAACGGAGAAAGGCAGGCCTCGTGGAGCACTGACTCAAACAGGATGTTGGAACGAGGTGGAACTCCACCTTACTTATGCTAGAACGTATACTTGAGCAATAGAGGGCAATTCATGCGATGTCATGTGAACATTTTATTGGTATTGTCAGACCACTAGGCAGGGAGGACTGGGTCATGATTGACCAAGTTGTCACAGTGCTCAGGCCTTTTGAGGATGTCACTGACAATTTAAGCAAAGAGAGTGCTAGCCTGGCAGAAGTGGTTCCCCTCTTTGCACACCTTTCAAATAAAATTGATTCCTTCCTTTCCAATAGGGAACGATGGCCTGGCGGCAATATACTTGCTGAAGTTGATGCCCTTCTGAGGAGACTGAAGAAGCAACTCAGTTGGCGCATAAAAGAGCTCATCGACTCTCGCCCCGAGTTCATGTTAGCCACAATTTGTGACCCCAGAATAAAAGGCAAGATAGCACTCAGGAAAAAAACTCTCACCACCTGGAAGGATATATTGATAGAGAGGGTACGTGAGAGGGAAAGGAAAATGGGAATACAGTTAGAGGAGGGAGAAGAAGATGAGCTGGAGATGTCTGATGATACTCTGTTAGCTGATACTAGCAGCACTGCTGCCAGTGCTCACTCCTCCAGAGCATCAGCCTTTTGGGCTGAGGCACTTGACAGTTTTGTGGGACCCACTAAACAGCCCCCTAGAAAAGAAAAAACTGCTGGTGACATAGTTAGGGCTTACCTAGCAGAACCTCCTTTGCCCCCCAGTACAGATCCCTTAAGTTTTTGGGATGAGAAGAAGGGTGTGTGGCCTGCTTTGTCCTTGGTAGCCCAGGAGCTTCTTTCCTGTCCCTCAACCACGGTCCAGAGTGAGCGGGTGTTTTCTGTAACAGGAAATATTTTATGCCCTCAGAGCTCACAATTGCTCCCCCAGCTCTTAGAGCAAATGGCTTTTTTAAAAGTCAACCTGCCAAAGCTTGGTTACCCTGCTCTTGAGTTTGATGCTGAATAAAAAAATAATACTCATCCATGTTAACTTAATTTCGAATTCTCCACATGACCGAGTCCCACGTCTCCCCTAAGGTCCTCATTCCATGCCAGAAATCATCAGATATCCCATCCTGACCATTTCCGTGAGGGCTTAAATATGGTAGTTACTCCATGTCTGACCTTATACCATCCTATCAAATTTAATGAACAACTGAGATGGTCAGGTTGAAAACAAAGTTCCATTTGGTTTCTGATGATTTGGCATGGAATGATCCCCTACTAAGTCCCACCTCATACCTCCTGCCCTGCTATTTTCCTGTCCAAGGTTTTAGCTACTGATCTGGTATTATAACTTAAATAGTTGTTCATTTGAGACAACTGTGTCATTTAGTAGCATAAAAAATAAATGGGACAGCTGTATCATTTGTACATATAAATTAAAACTTTAAAACATTCAGTTTGTGAAACTTACCTGCTGCAATAGTCCTAACTCCTGTTATTTCAACTCCCCCTGCCTTCTTCTCAAATCTCGAATACCTAGGACACTGGAACACAAACGCATTCCCTTTAAGTTTGGTATAAGCAGCACCATGAAGGGGAAAGGCAAACCATTTGGCAGTGCGACTGCGCACATGGTCATGCAATATATCAGGAAAGCACAGACCACACATGAGTGCAAACAGCACCTTGGAGGATTGCCTTCTGTCTGGGTTTCACTACCTGGACAGGTGTCAAAACTAGCTCAAGCTGCTGTATTTGTATTTATTAAGTTAAATATGTTGTAGTTTTGGTTGTTGTGTTATGCAGCTTGCCAACCTGGCTGCTTGCCTGCTTACTCCTATACTTGTAGTACTAGTGGTGGAAATGGTGGTGATACTGAGTCTGCTGCTATGCTAATATACATACAGACACAGGAAAATGAAGGCCTACAATGGTACTACGAGTCTCCTATACCCCACCACCAAAATGTTTTTTCGTTCAACCCTCTGATGGCACCTACATCGTGGCAAAAAGTTTTTTGCTGCTAATATATCCAGTTCACCAAGATATTCATGTAATCTCCAGGCCACATTGTTGGCAACATGGCACTTGTAAGTTGGCACTCTGGAAAGTCATCATCCACAACAAGGAAGGCAAGACTGTTATTGCGTTGCTGTGAGTCAGAAATAGGTGAGTACCTGCTCAACTGCCCACATACTCCCCCATCCATCTTTGATTTCCATTCATTTATGTAACTCTTGTTTTATTTGCCAATGTAGTGTAAGTACCACTGGAATGAGTGGATAAGGCTTCATCATGACAGACACATACAAGTTGAAGACTTCACAGGTACGCATTAACCATACACATCTTTTAGGATGTATAAATAACTGCAAACTTGTATGTAGGGATGCACGATAGCGGTATTGGATACTAGTAATTATTTCTTATTATCTCTTATTATGGCTTATCAGGAAGCCAGGCCTCCCAGATTCTTGATTGGCAGTAATTTGGTATTGACGAATACAGATAAAAAATTACTTGTATCCAATATCGGTATCAGTGCATCCCTACATAGAGGGAATCTCAAGTGATGCATGTTCATTTCCAACATAAAATCAAGACAGCTGTATACTGAACACTTATACACTTTTCCAGATCATTATATGTTGTAGTCCAAAGTTTCAGTAACAGAAATGGAAATAGTATTAGTATTCATTATTAATACTATTTCCATTTCTGTTACTGCAACTTTGAACTACAACATATAATGATGCGGAAATAAAAAGAGAATAGTAAGGTCAGCGAGCCAGTATAATACCTAGCTAAATGAAGTTGTTGGTGACAACTGGCAAGGATGTTCTTTTTAAGTTGACGATTACCATGTGTGATAGCACGTGTATTATTATTAAGCAATAAGCAACCAGATATGTAATAAAGTGTAAAATATCACATAATAATCAATATAAAAGCACTAAAGTATGCTTTTATTAGGCGAAAATTATTTGCATTTATTTGCACAAACAAATGTAGTAAAAAACATGTATGTTAACACGTATATATATATATATATATATATATATATATATATATATATATATATATATAACAACTATAAACAAAAAGGTGAACTGAGCTGCTTTGTGCCCTGGGACAGAGGAAGAACTAACCCTCAGTTTTCAGAAGGAGAGGGTTCTCTGCTGCTCTGAGTACTAACATATGAGCTCCCAGGCAATGGAGCATTGTGCCTGGAAATTGCTTCCATCAATGAGAGTCTCAAATGCTCCATTGCCTGGTTGTGCTGTTGGTTTACCCGGCTCAACATTAATTCAAAATGGTCAGTTTGCTGTCTGCCTATGAGATGTATGGTCCAGGTAAGCCTTCTCATGTCCCATGATCAGGGCTTTTTTTCAGGGGGAACTTGGTGGAACTCAGTTCCACCACCTCTGGCTCAGACCCTTGGGAGGAGGGGGGGGGGCTGCTCACCACAATCACTTGTAAACAATGAAGTCCGGTTTCTGTGTTTACAAGTGACAGCTCTGCACTCTGTGTGTAACCCCCCTGAACTCTGCACTCTGTATGTAATGCAATCCTGGTATTTATTGCCCCTTTAAGACCCTCCTACTGTTCGTGAAATTTGACTGGCCACACTCACTATTTGAAGTGATTTGGAAGGTGTGTGGGGTAGGGGTGTGGGGGGGTCGTGGTTGAGTTCCAGCACCTATTGTTTGAGAAAAAAAGCCCTGCCCGTGACTGCCTTCTATTTTCATTTGACAATCTCCTCACTTCTCTAAGGAGCCTCTCAATTTGTGCAGTTAAGCCAGGCGGTACAGCAGTTGGCACCCAGACAGGAGGTGGCGACTGCAGTACATGCACACTGGGGGCAGCAATACATGGTGGCAGCATGCCTGAACCTTGGCCCCTGACCTCCTCTGGCCATGGGGAGAAGCCAGGAGTCTGTGACATTGCAGGTGTCAATTCTGGCTCATTCTTCAGCTCTATACCCTCCAAAATAAGGACAGGCTAGTGCGGGCTACACTGCGCTCTCCCCTCAGGCTGGTTTTGTTGATCTAAAATAGATGAGATAGCAAATGTTGACTATAAGCATTCATAAACAATTCTAGGTTACACATACAAACATTAGGGTTGATTTACTAACACTGGACACAGTGCTAACTCTGGTGAAGCTATGCAGAAACCAATCAGCTTCTAACTTTAGCTTGTTTAATTAAGCTTTCCCAAAAAAATCTGGAAGCTGATTGATTTCTCGGCAGAGCTGCACCAGATTTTGCACTGTAATTTTGTGTAAATCCACTTCATTGTTTACTACTTTAAAGCACAACACTTCACTGTATGATTTCATGGAGAAGTGATTGAAGTATGAGTTGTGTGTATGAAAATGGATGGTAATATCTTTTATATGTTAACCCTTTCATGACTAAGCCTATTTTTGACATTTGGTGTTTACAAGTTAAAATCCGTATTTTTTTTGCTATAAAATTACTTAGAGCCCCCAAACATTATACATATTTTTTAGCAAAGAATCTAGAGAATAAAATGGTGAATGTTGCAATATTTTTTATCACACGGTATTTGTGAAGCGGTGTCTTAAACACAACATTTTTGGGAAAAGGAACACTTTCATGAATTTAAAAAATAAAAAAACAGTAAAGTTAGCCCAATTTTTGAATGACTTTTATTGCTGTTACAAGGGATGTAAACATCCCTTGTGACAGTAATAGGTGGTGACAGCCAGGTACTCTTTATGGAGGGATCGCGGGTCTAAAAGACCCCCGATCCCTCCTTTGCACTTCACAGTATTCAGATCGCCATTTTTGGCGATTCTGAATACTGTATATTTTTTTTAAAACAGGCGCCACTGGCAGCCGAGTAGACGGGAAGTGACGTCATGACGTCGCTTCCGCATTTACAATTAGAAGGCTGGAACTAAGCCGCTCTCAGCTTCATTCCAGACTGTTAGCAGCCGGCAGTAGCCGAGGTGGCGGATTGGTGATCAGGCCTCCCGGTGGATCGGGAGGCCCGGTAAGAGCGGCAGGAGGCGGCGGGAGGGGGGTTGTCCTCTCTCGCTCCTCCGGTATAACAGCCGAGCGGCTTTTAGCCGCATCGGTTGTTATACTTGGATAGCCGATTGCCCGCTCTACAAAACAGTAACGGGATGATGCCTGCAGCTACGGGCATCTTCCCGGTATAACCCCTGAAAGCCGAGGCCGCACATCTACGTACACTCGGCGGGAAGGGGATAATAATGACTGTGTGTAATGTGTAGATGATTATGGTGTGTCCTGTTTCTTTATATTGGCAGCTTGTGTACTTACCCTGAGGAGCATTGGGCCGCTGTTTTCTGCCAAATGACGCTGGGGCTTTCTGTTAAAGACCGAAGGAAAGAGACAAGGTAATGTTCCAGATAAAGTTAAGTCAACAGCGCTATTTATTTTTGTCTGTTATAAGTTGTACTACAACATCAAAGCATTATAAATAAAAGGTATCCCAGATGTATACTGACTCCTTGTGTCATAAATTACTGTATTCCCATCTTATTGCCCCAACTATAAATGCCCAAAAATATACTGACACAAAGATCGAAGTAAAATGTCTGTTTTCTGCCCCTTTATTAAAATTAACAATTATGTAAACCAATATTAACAAACAAATACATAAAACTTTTGGATGACGATCCTTGGAGGCACTAAGTATCAAAAATGTTTCCCTTGTATCTGTGTAAACTACTTCTATGGTCCCTCCCTACCGCTCTGCACCGACTCGGGGATGAACCACATTCTGTAGATACACCATTGTAACTACCAGTTTATTCCCCCATAACTGGCATTCCACTGGGGACCCATACCTTAGATGGGTTCCAATCATCTGTTTACAGCAAGTTATTTTAAAATACCTCCAAAGACCCAACCAAACGTACCCTGTAAAATAAACAAAAACAACCATTACAACAAAAAAGTAAGCATAGAACAAACCAAGCCGATATACGGAGGGAGGGCGGGCGGGAATGCTTCTCCTCCTCGTGTACTCCCAGGATGTCTGGTTTCACCTTATCACCCACACTCCTGGCTTTTTGCAGTCCCTCCTCCACGCTGTCTGCCCAATCCCCTGCAGCCCCATGTTGTCTGACAACATGTTTTTTTCCCAACTTGTCCGGCTTCCCTGTGCTCCGAATCATGCTATCACTACGCTGTTTTTTGTTTGTTTGGGCTTCGAGCTAATACTCTGTACTCACAAAAAAGTGCACTGAGGTGAATTGAAGTGGATTGTATACCCTACTTTGTCATTTTATCCCTACAGGTGATAAGGCTTACCTGTAGGTAAAATGAATATTATTTAGGAGATATCCTCCTCAGATGCAGCCGCTGAGGTCAGCGGCGGTGCATGCGCTCTGAAGGTCCGCCGGACCCTGCAGAAAAATCAAAGCTCCTCACCGGTAAAAGGACTCCCACGTTCATGTGTGGGAGAGACCTCATTGCGGCTCCGGCCACTCAGAAGCGCCAGAGCCTACGACCGCGGAAGAGACGGCGAGGCAACGTGTCAGCCCCCTCAGCGCTGAACGGGTCGAGCTGCAGGGGCCTCGTTCTAAGGTATTTCATAATGTGCTATTATTATGCGATGCATACTAGCACATTATGCCATTGTCTTGCAGGTTTCTTTTTTTTTTCTTCTGTGGTTTAAAGCCGCTTTAATTTGCACTGGAACTGTAAAATCTAATCTAAAGTTGCTAATGTGTTAAAACAGATGTTATATTTTTTGGCAAATTGAACAATTAACATTTTTGTGAATTGAACAATTAACATTTTTGTGAATAACCTTTTACATATACTATACTATACCCCGCTCTTTTATTACACAATCCCATGCTTACTTCAGTTTCCTCAGTCCCCCTTCACATCACAGTTTCCCCTTCACAGTCGTGGAATTGAAAATGGACCTTAATAATAATAATGTGTATTAGATGATAATGCCTGTGTGTATATAATATCATGGACATCGATGAATGATGATGATGGTGTGTCCTGTTTCTTTCCAGATTATGTACACTACTTACCATGAGGCGTAATGGTCCGCTGCTTCCTGCCAGTTGATGCTACTGGAGAGTCCGGGATACGGATCGGGCTTTCTGTTAAAGACGGAAGAAAAGACAAGAGTCAAGGTAATGTTCAAGATAAAGTCATGTTCAAGATAAAGTCAACAGCTTTATTTATTATTTTTGCCTGGTATATGTTTTACGACAACAACATATTTGATAATCAAAGCGTAAAAAAGTGCACTGAGGTTAATTAAAGTGGATTGCATACCCCACTTTGTCATTTTTTTTACCTACAGGTAATCCTATAATAAAGCTTACCTGTAGGTAATATGAATATCCCCTAAACCTGTACGGTTTAGGAAATATCCACCTCGGATGCAGCCACTGACGTCAGTGGCGGTGTATGTGCTCTGAAGGGCCGGCGGACGGTTCAGAAAAATCAAAGCTCCTCGCTGGAAACAGGACTCCCACACACATGCGTGAGAGAGACCCCATCGCGCCTCCAGCCACACACAGCGTCTACGCCCGGAAGAGACGGCGAGGCAAAGTGTCAGCCCCCATAGCGCTGGCCGGGTTGGGCTGCTGGGGCCTCGTTCTAAGGTATTTCATAATGTGCTAGTATGCAATGCATACTAGCACATTATGCCATTGTCTTGCATGTTTCTTTTTTTCTTCTTCCGTGGTTTACTACCAATTTAATTTGCACTGGAACTGTAAAATCTAATCTGAAGTTGCTGATGTGTTAAAACAGATGAGATGATATATTTCTTGGCAAATTGACTAATTAACATTTTTGTGAATAGCCTTTTACATATACTATACTATAGTATACCCCCTCTTTTATTACACAATCCCATGCTTGTTTTAGTTTCCCCTTGACAGTAGTGTTCTGATCTGAACACCCTTCACAATGGTATCTTCTCCCCCACCTTCATAGCACCACAGCACACCTGTGTCCTCTGCCCTCCCCCTTTGCATCCTAACCCCCCTGCAACTCGACCCTCCTTCATATGACAGCCCCAGCACCTCTGGCCCCCTTCACACTACACAGCCCCCTGCATATTTGGCCCCCTTCACATTACACAGCCCCCTGCATATTTGGCCCCCTTCACATTACACACATTACACAGCCTCTGCACCTTTGACACTTTCACATCCCCCCTGCAGCGCTGCCCCATCCTACCTTATTTGGGCACACAGAGCCGGAGACACAGCAGCACTGAATAATGGGTGGGAGCAGGAGGTGCTAAAGTTAACCAGCAGTTGATTGGTTGCTAGGGCCGCATAGCAACCAATCACCTGCTGTTTAACTTGTGAAGTTATTTTCAGCAGCTCTGCGATAGTGACAGCGGCAGAGGGAGGCAGACAGAACCGGCACCTAAATGGCTGGACTGTGGCGTTCCAGATGGCACAGTGACTTGGTCCACATCTGGCCCACAGTCCACCATTTAGTGATGCCTGCTTTAAATGTTAAATAGAGGTTTATCATTATACATCCTTTGTCTTTGTGTTAGGTACTCACCAGAATGTCGATGATCGCTCTACAGATGATGTTGCTCGATCTGGAAAACATGTATGTAAAGAAAAACGTACGTCTCACATGCATAGTATATTTCATTTTACTCACCACCAGCTCTTTGATGTGGACCCCTGCTGCTGACTCCAGGGACATCCTCTGCCAGAAGGCCAAGGCCATCTCTCAGCTCTGCCTCCCACTCTCGAAACTCAACAGGCTTTCCCCTAATATGCTCTCCCCGTAGACGCTTCTTCATCTTTTTGATGACTGCCGCCCGACAATCATAGAATCTGCACATGAAAAATAAACATTATTAGTTACATAAATTCGAAACCAAATTGATTTATTTTTTTTGAAAAGCAACCTGTCGTTTCACACAGTGATGGTTTTATATGTTACAATATTTCCATGTATGTTAATGTTCTCTTCTGTATGTGACTGTGCCAAATAAATAGTTTTGTAAAGTAGAACTGTTGCTTTTTATTGACATTACACTGTGTATTTTTTACAAATGTGTGTTCTAAGAGTGAAAGAATATTGGAATAATTACCTGTGTCTGACGCCAGTGGTGGGCCTGCGAAACTTGGAGACCGCATTCACGGAGTCCTGGACTCGTCCCCAGCCTGCTGCCTTCTCGGATGTTGGCACGGTTTGGCAGAAGAGTGTCACTTTTTCTATTAGAACTGCAGCAACCAATGCAGCATTCTCCTCTTGGGTACAGGGCCGGACTGGCCTACCGGGATACCGGGAGATTTCCCGGTAGGCCGCCTGAGTTGCTGCGGCTGCAGCGCTCCCCTCCTGCTCCTGTGTGTCACGGTCTGTGTTCTATGTCTGTGTTCGGCGGCCGCGCTGTAACATGGTCCCGCCCCCCTAGACCGGCTTGTGTGATAGTGGATAGAATCAGTGTTCCGCCTATCACACGAGCCGGTCTAGGGGGGCGGGACCATGTTACAGCGCGGCCGCCGAACATAGATCCAGCCAGCTCCGTGACACACAGGAGCAGGAGAGAGGGACGGAGCAGGAGAGAGGGATACTGTAGATGCCCGCCCGTACAGTCCGCCCTGTGTGCCTGTATAGGAGGATCGGCGGGGGGCCGCATATAGATGAAATTAGCTTTCTATATTCCTCCATGCAGCCGCTGAATACTTGCAGGAGGGAGAGGAGGAGAATCAAGTATTCAGCGGCTGCATGGAGGAATATAGAAAGCTAATTTCCTCTATATGCGCCCCCCCCCTGACGATCCTCCTATCCAACTTCTTTTACTGGCCCCCCCAGTTCTCCTTGTGCTCCCTGGCTCCCCCCCCTGCTCTCCTCCCCTTACCACACTCTCCAGCCCCCCCCCCACAGTTCTCTCCACCACTGTTTTTTCTGCCCCCCCTGCTCTCCAGCTCTCCCCATCCTACTCTAGCCACCATCCCAGTGCTCTTCACTCCCCCAGTGCTCTCCACCCATGTTCTTTCTCCCCCCCGTGCTCTCCAGCTCTCCCCATCACTCTCCAGCCCCCACCCCAGTGCTCTCCAGCCCCCCATTCTCCGCCCCCCTGTTTTCGGTCCCCCCCGGTGCTCTCAAGCTCCACCCATCGCTCTCCAGCCCCCCCCCCTGCTCTTTGCCCCTGTGCTCTCCACCCCTGTTTTTTTTTGGCTCCCCCTCCAGTGTTCTCAAGCTTCCCCCCCAGCACTCTCCGCTCCCCACCCCTGTACTCTCCACTCCCCCGCCAGTGCTCTCCAGTCCCCCGTGCTTTCCACCCCTGTTCTTTCTGGCCCCCACTGGTGCTTTCAAGCTAACCCCATTGCTCTCCACTCCCCCCTGCTCTTTGTACCCCCCAGTGCTCTCCACCCCTGTTTTTCTGCCCCTCCCCCAGTGCTCTTCGCCACCCTACACTCTAAGCCCCCCGTGCTCTTTGCCCCCCGTGCTCTCCACCCCTGTTTTTTTATGGCTCCCCCTCCAGTGCTCTCAAGCTTCCCCCCCAGCACTCTCCGCTCCCCACCCCTGTACTTTCCACTCCCCCCTGCATTTTGCCCCCACCCATGTGCTCTCCAACCCCCGCCAGTGCTCTCCAATCCCCCGTGCTTTCCACCCCTGTTCTTTCTGGCCCCCACTGGTGCTTTCAAGCTCCCCCCATTGCTCTCCACTCCCCCCTGCTCTTTGTACCCCCCAGTGCTCTCCACCCCTGTTTTTCTGCCCCTCCCCCAGTGCTCTTCGCCACCCCACACTCTTAGCCCCCACAGTGCTCTCCACCTCTGTTCTTTTTGGACCCCCAGTGCTCTCAAGTCCCCAAGCCCCCAGCGCTCTCCGCTCCCCATCCCTGTGATCTCCACTCCCCCCTGCTCTTTGCCCCCACCCATGTGCTCTCCAACTCCGCCAGTACTCTCTGCTCCCCCTTCTTTCCAGCTCCCACCCAGTGCTCTCCACTTCCCCAGGACCAGAGGACAGGCTGACTGGGGCTGGAAAATGAGGATGGCTGAAGGTGCAGGTGGGCAGGGACCACTCCATCTCACAGCAAACAGATCCTCTGGAAGGAGCACTGTCCCCATCCAAAACGAGAACAGACCCTGCCTGCTGTTGGCCATCATGGATATCCTGCTGGCATGCAAGGTACCGTACCGAGCATCAACAACACACCTTCCCACAGACAGGGACTGCTGACTGGGCCATGGGGCACAGGAGGGGCTGCAATGATGGGCACAGTGAAGCTGCATTCATGGGCACAATGAGACTGCATTCACTGGCACAGTGAGACTGCATTTGATGGGCACAGTGAGGCTGCATTGATGGGCACAGTGAGACTGCAATGATGGGCACAGTGAGGCTGCAATGGTGGGCACAGTGAGGCCGCATTCATGGGCACAGTGAGACTGCATTCACGGGCAGAGTAAAGCTGCATTTGATGAGCACAGTGAGGCTGCATTTAATGAGCACAGTGAGGCTGCATTTGATGAGCACAGTGAGGCTGCATTGATGGGCACAGTGAGGCTGCATTGATGGGCACAGTGAGGCCGCATTGATGGGCACAGTGAGGCTGCATTGATGGGCACAGTGAGGCTGCATTGATGGGCACAGTGAGGCTGCATTGATGGGCACAGTGAGGCTGCATTTGATTGGTACTGATGAGGCTGCATTTGATGGGCTCTGGTGAGGCTGCATTTGATGGGCATTGGTGAGGCTGCATTGAGCTCCTGTATCATGTCTGCAGTCTCTGACCATCTCCTGTATCATGTCTGCAGTCTCTGACCATCTCCTGTATCATGTCTGCAGTCTCTGAGGGAGTCTGCAGAGGAGTCAAGAGTGGGAGCACCGCCGGGATGGGGGTCATGGGAGAAGTCAGACAAGTGTGGACTGTGGAGAGGAGACTATAGGATAAAACCAGAGCCACCGAGCTGGAGCCGACTGACTGAGCCCTACACAGTGCACCTGAGAGGAGGTCAGTGACAGCACCGCTAGGCCAGTCTGAAGGGGGGGTCACTGATGTAAGGGGGGAGTGAATACGATAATGTAAGGGGGCACGATATAAAGCACAGCCTTATATCAGTAACCCACCCCCCCTTACCTTAGTGTATTCTTTCTGCGGAAGGTGGTTCCCCCCCCCTCCCACGTTCTGAGTTCCTGGGGTCCCCCTTGATGATTGATCACTTACCACTTTTAACTGGAATTTGCTTTTATATATATATATATATAAAGCCCTATGTGATTTCATATCTGTCTTATCTATATATAATACACTCTTCAAATGTGCATTTTATGGTTTTCCCTTTCATGAACAAGAAATCAATGACGTTATGCTGTTGCGGTGGTATAATAATGCTGTGGGGCTGGTATGAAATTTTTTCCAGGGCTGGATGTTATTCCCAGTCCGGCCCTGCTTGGGTATATACAGGCCCCCTTGATCTTTGTTGCTTGCTTTGGTGGGGTTGCTGCATGTCTGAGTCCGCACTCTCTGATGTAGTGGGGAATACATGTCTCCGTTTTTGGTCATACTTCCGCTCCACTCCACCTCCACACTCTCTTCCAGGCCTTGGCTCCACTACACGCCTCCGTTCACCTCCACTCCTCTCCTCTCCACTCCTCCTCTCCCCAACAATACTCTTCCCTTCATGCCTCTCCTCCCCTCCACTCCTCCTCTCCCCAACAATACTCTTCCCTTCATGCCTCTCCTCCCCTCCACTCCTCCTCTCCTCAACAATACTCTCCCCTCTACGCCTCTCATCCCTTCTACGCCTCTCCCCTCCATTCCTCTTTTCCCCTCCACGCCTCTTTTTCCTTCTACGCCTTCCGTCCCCTCCTCTTCTCTCCTCCCCTCCACGCCTCTCTTCCCCACCTCGCCTCCCCTCACCTCCACGCCTCCCTTCCATGCCTCCCCTCCCCTCTACGCCTCTCCTCCCCTACACACCTCCTCTCCCCTCCATGCCTCCTCCTCCATGAGTCCCCTCCTACACTCCTCCGCTCCCCTCCACTCCTCTCCCCTGAGTCCCCTCCTCCACTCCTCCGCTCCCCTCCACTCGCAGTCACAGCAACAACTCTCATACTGAGACACTCACTAACACCAACATTCTCACTCACAAGACTCACACGTCCATTCTCACTCCCAGACATTCTAATTGCAACAACAAAACTACCAAACCACACAAAAACAACTACAAAAACAACTATCTCACTCTGCTCTCTGCTCCTCCCAGCTCCCACACCTCACCACACCAATGTACACTACACCCTCTCAAAATGGCGTACAGGGGCGGAGGCTATAGCTGGCTAGCCGCGTGTTGAAAACAAAACTAAAATACGAGATTGCGAAACATTACGAATGACCGCGATGTATTTACGAATGTACGAATCCATTCGAAGCATGCTAGTAGACTCGAATCAATGAAAACAAAACAATGTTACGAAACTACGAATCAACGGGAAAGGCAATCTCACAAAGGTAACAATTACTAAATTACGAGAAGTGTACCGAATAAACAAAAATTATTATCTAACAAAATTACAAATTTTGAATCAAAGAAAATTAGACAGAATTACGAATCATTCAGTATCAACGAAAATACGAACGACTCCGAATCGAACCGCGTCTTATGAAATTACGAATTGCTAGACTAACGGAATTATGAATTATATTGTATAAAGTTTAACGAAAATACAACTGTCACGAAAATACGAACAAGTCCGAATATGAACCCTCGCGTTTTACGAAATTACGAATCGTTACGAATCCACGGAGACGAGACGAAACTAAACTAAACTAAACAAAACTTTTTGTTGTGCACATGTCTACTGTACATCCCTTTGAATTTGCTGCCGCGCCATTGCGTGCGCGCTGCCAGTCCGTCAGTGCCATTACTAGTAAAAAAAAAAATTATTAATAAAAATGCCATAAAACTATCCCCTATTTTGTAGAAGCTATAACTTTTGCGCAAATCAATCAATAAACGCTTATTGCTATTTTCTTAACCAAAAATATGTAGAAGAATACGTATCGGCCTAAACTGAGGGAAAAAATGTTTTTTTATATATTTTTTCGGGATATTTTTTATAGCAAAAAGTAAAAAATAATTTTTTTCTAAATTGTCGCTCTATTTTTGTTTATAGCGCAAAAAATAAAAACTGCAGAGGTGATCAAATACCACCAAAAGAAAGCTCTATTTGTGGGAAAAAAGCACGTCAATTTTGTTTGGGAGCCACGATACACAACCGCCAATTATCATTTAAAGCGACGCAGTGCTGAATTGCAAAAAGTGCTCTGGTCTTTGGGCAGCAAAATGGCCCAAAGTGGTTAAAAGGTGAAACTATTATATGAGATAGACTGCATGCAAAGCAAGATGGTTCAAGCCGTGATTTGTCATAATTGTGATGATTATGGCTTACAGCTCATGAAAGCCCCAAATCCACAATCTCAGAAAATTAGAATATTGTGAAAAGGTGCAATATTCTAGGCTCAAAGTGTCCCAATCTAATCAGCTAATTAAGCTAATTAACACCTGAAAAGGGTTCCTGAGCCAAATGGTCTCTCAGTCTGATTCAGTAGGAATCACAATCATGGGAAAGACTGTTGACCTGACAATTGTGCAGAAAACCATCATTGACATCCTCCATAAGGCTCGATTCACATATATGCATGTTGCTTTTGAGCGTTTCTGCAGTGCTTTTTGCGATGCTTGCCGCGTTTTTGGACACACATTTTTACAGCGATTTGCGTTTTTTTTATTATTACACTGTATATAGCTGGTTGCTAAGGAGGAGGGCCGGGAAGCCGGCTGCTGGGTCCTTAACAACCGATGAGTCATCAGTTGTCAGCGGGCTTCCCGCTGAATGTAAAAAAAAAATTGCTGGCCAAAAAAAAAATCGAGGAAAAAAAACAGCGTGGGTTCCTCCCCCAGGTCCATGCCAGGTCCTTGGGTTTATATAGAAAATTGTGAGAAACTGCGCTATAAACCAAATAAAAATCAAATAGTGTGAAAAGCAGCAATCCCCACAAAAAACATCAATTGTGGATAAGCATAAGAAAAACAAGGGGTTGCGCTAATACTGGTATAACATAACATGAAATCTACAGTGAAAGAAGATTTATATAATAATCATGAATAAAAATAAAACAATGTGCAAAACATTTGGTGGTGATGAAAGAAAGTCCCATCAGATGAGGCATCAATTAAATATCATAGTGAGTCCAAATCACCAACAATAGACAACAGAAGTCCAAGTGATAATAAATATGATTCTGTGACAGCAAGGGAGGGTCCACCACCAGAAATGGAAGGGGTTACTCCTTACCAGATGGCCATGACCCCCCACCACAGAGGATCACAGCAAGCAGAAATCTTTAAAAGCCAGAAATGGGAACTGCCAGCGGTGTCCACCAGAGGTCATCTCATCATCAGCCACACCAACGAACCCATGGCAAGGATACCATAAAATATAGAAGGAGCTCACATAGTGTAAAACCGATAGGATTTATTGAGATAAAATAAAATACAAATGCACACTTACAAAGCGTAATGAATAAAACAGCCTTAAGTCTGGCTCCGTGGCCACCGAAGCTCGGACAAACCCTTGGGTTTAGTATTGATTCAGGGGGGGACCCCCATGCCAATTTTTTTTTTTTAAATGCCGTGGGGGTCCCCCCAAAATCCATACCAGACCCTTATCCGAGCATGCAGCCCGGCAGGTCAGGAAAGGGAAAAATCTTCTTCTCTGCTTCTTCCTCCATCTTCTCCCGCATCTTCATCCTCCGGTCCTCTCCTTCTTCCCTGCTTCTTCTTCTGCTCTTCTTCTGTCTTCTTTGTCCGGTGTTCTTCTTCCTCTGCTGCCGCTCCCACTGATGACCCTCCTCCGATGCTGTGTCTCGCTGATCAGTTGGCACCAATGTCCTGCACCTCTTAAATAACGATGGGGCATGGCAATCGGATAAAGACATCCTGAGGCCACGCCTCTTGTGACGTCACCGCCCTGGGCATGATGGGTTCGTGACGTCACAAGGCGCGTGGCCTTCAGATGACGTAATCCGATTGCCATGCCCCATCATTATTTAAGGAGTGCAGGACATCGTTGCCAACAGATCAGCAGGACGCAGCATCGGAGGAGGGTCATCGGCTGGAGTGGCGGCAGAGGAAGAAGAATACCGGACAAAGAAGACAGAAGAAGAGCGGAAGAAGAAGCAGGGGAAAAAGGAGAAGACCAGAGGATGAATATGCGGGAGAAGATGGAGGAGGACCGGAGGAAGAAGCGGAGAAGAAGAAGATTTTTAATAAAAGACTTGTCAAAAACTGTCTACTGTATTTTTTAACACTACACTACTTTTTTTTTAGGGAATGGGTAGGGGTACAATGTACCCCATACTCATTCACATAGGGGGGGCTGGGATCTGGGGGCACCCTTGTTTAAAGGGGGTTTCCAGATTCCGATAAGCCCCCCGCCCACAAACCCCGACAACCCTTGCCCGGAAGAGGCCCTTGTCCGGAAAGGTGCTTTGGGGTGGGGGGGCACAGAGCCCCCCTGCCCCAAAGCACCCATCCCCCCATGTTGAGGGCATGCGGCCTGGTATGGTTCGGGAGGGGTGCTCGCTTGTCCCCTCCCTTTCCTGACCTGCTGGGCTGTATGCTCGGATAAGGGTCTGGTATGGATTTTGGGGGGACCCCCACACCAATTTTTTTTTTTTTTTTGGCATGGGGGTCCCCTCCGAATCCATACTAGACCCAAGGGCCTGGTATAGACCTGGGGGGACCCCACACTGTTTTTTTTCACAATTTTCTTTTTTACATTGAGCGAAAAGACAGCTGATGACTCATCGGTTTTTAAAGACACGGTGGCCAGCCTCCCGGCCCCCTCCTTAGTAGCCAGCTATATACAGTGTAAAAAAAAGAAATGAAAAAAAAACGCAAATCGCGACAAAATCGCGGTAAAATCACTGTAAAAACGCAGTACTTGCGTTTTGGATGCGGGTCCATTGCATTCTATTACATGCAAAACGCTGCATTTTGCGGGAAAAAAAAGTCCCCGACCCTTTCTAAAACTGCAGAGGCACAAGAATGCATTGATGTGAACATGTTCCATAGGAACCCATGTTAAAAAATTTCCCTGCATTTCTGCAAAATGCAAAATGCATCAAAAAACGCATTAGTGTGAATCAAGCCTAAGGAGGGAAAGGCTCAAAAGGTAATTGCAAAAGAAGTTGGATGTTCCCAAAGTGCTGTATCAAAGCGCGTTAATAGAAAGTTATGTGGAAGGGAAAAATGTGGAAGAAAAAAGTGCACAAGCAACATGGATGACCGCAACCTGGAGAGGATTGTCAGGAAAAGGCCATTCAAAAGTGTTGTACTTTCACAAGGAGTGGACTGAGACTGGAGTCAGTGCATCAAGAGCCACCACACACAGACGGATCCTGGACATGGGCTTCAAATGTGGTATTCCTCTTGTCAAGCCACTCCTAAACAACAAACAACGTCAGAAGCATCTTACTTGGGCTAAAGAAAAACAGACCTGGTCTGTTGCTCAGTGGTCCAAAGTCCTCTTTTCTGATGAGAGCAAATTTTGCATTTCATTTGGAAACCAAGGACCCAGAGTATGGAGGAAGAATGGAGAGGCACAAACTGCAATATGCTTGAAGATTTTGGAGAAATTGGAGCACTTCATGCTTCCTTCCGCAGAAGAGCTCTATGGGGATGCTGACTTCATTTTCCAGCAGGACTTGGCAACTGCCCACGCTGCCAAAAGCACAAAAACCTGGTTCAATGACCGTGGGATTACTGTGTTTGATTGGCCAGCAAACTCACCTGACCTGAACCCCATAGAGAATCTATGGGGCATTGCCAAGAGAAAGATGAGAGACATGAGACCGAACAATGTAGAAGAGCTGAAGGCCGCTATTGAAGCATCCTGGTCTTCCATAACACCTCAGCAGTGCCACAGGCTGATAGCTTCCATGCCACGCCGCATTGAGGCAGTAATTGCTGCAAAAGGGGCCCAAACCAAGTACTGAGTACATATGCATGCCTATACTTTTCAGAGGTCCGATATTGTTCTATGTACAATCCTTGTTTTATTGATTGTATGTGATAATCTAATTTTCTGAGATTGTGGATTTGGGGTTTTCATGAGCTGTAAGCCATAATCAGCACAATTATGACAAATCACGGCTTGAACTATCTTGCTTTGCATGTAATGAGTCTATCTCATATATTAGTTTTACCTTTACATTGCATTAGTGAAATAAATCAACTTTTGCACGATATTCTAACTTTTCAAGTATCACCTGTACAAACTGTCCAATTGGCTATGGCCAGTTTGTGTGCATCCAAAACTCCACAGAAACTCTGACCCTGGATGCAAACTGTCTGCACCGGAGGCTCTATTCGCATGTAAGCACTTGGATGAGCGAACAGCACCTGCACTACCCATTGATTTGTATAGAGTAAAAATCTGACAGCCGCCACTGACAGTAGCAGCTGGTCACACACAGTGTGTGCAGGCAGCGTTTACAACCGCCGATTCTCGTCGATGGCCGACCCTTCCCGCTGCTATTTGGCCATGTGAATGTAGCCTTACAGATGCACTGACATCTCTGTTTTTCACGTGGTTAGTTTTATGTGTTAGCAAACTCCCCATGGATGATGTGTGTTGATTGAAAATATCAAAGATGCATGTTTTTTTTTTTTTTTTTTGGCTCTGTAGCAGAGAGTGGTACCTCATGTTAAACATGCAACTGTACTCTAAGAAAAGTCGCCATACTAAAATTGTAATTGAAGGACCCATGCACGCCAGCACAGCCCCCCTAATTTAACCGCTTGCCGACCAGCCGCCTCCGTTATACTGCGGCAGAATGGCACGGGCAGGCGAATCACGGTCATGTTACGTCGGCTCCAAAGGTGGCCACTAGGGGCGCACGCTGCTCGCCCCCTTGCGATCGCTCGTAACACGGCGAGAACCGGGAGCTCTGTGTGTAAACACAGAGCTCCCGGTTCTCTGAGGGGAGAAGTGACAGATCGTCTGTTCGTACAAAGTATGAGCAGCGATCTGTCATCTCCCCTAGTCAGTCCCCTCCCCCCTTTAGTTAGAATACACATTAGGGAACACAGTTAACCCCTTGATCGCCCCCTAGTGTTAACCCCATCACTGCCAGTGACATTTTTACAGTAATCAATGCATTTTTATTGCACTGATCGCTGTATTAATGCCAATGGTCCCAAAAATGTGTCAAAATTGTCTGATGTATCCGCCATAATGTCGCAGTCACGATAAAAATCGCAGATCAAAATAAATAAGTAAATAATAAAAATGCTATAAATCTATCCCATATTTTGTAGACACTATAACTTTTGCGCAAACCAATCAATATATGCTTATTGCGATTTTTTTTTTTTTTTACCAAAAATATGTAGAAGAATACATATCAGCCTAAACTGAGAAAAAAATAGTTAAAAAAAAAAAGGGGGATATTTATTATAGCACAAAGTACAAAATATTGTGTTTTTTTTTTTCAAAATTGTCTCTCTTTTTTTGTTTATAGCGCAAAAAATAAAAACCGCAGAGATGATCAAATACCACCAAAAGAAAGCTCTATTTGTGGTAAAAAATAGGATTTTTATAACAGCTTACCTGTAAAATCCTTTTCTTTTGAGGTACATCACGGGACACAGAGCCTCAGTAATTACTGATGGGTTATAGGGTATCACTAGGTGATTGGACACTGGTCACACCCTAGACCGGAAGTTCAACCCCCTATATAACCCCTCCCCTTACTGGGGATACCTCAGTTTTGTAGCAAAGCAATATAAGTGTATTAGAAGAGGGGCGGGACCTCTGTGTCCCGTGATGTACCTCAAAAGAAAAGGATTTTACAGGTAAGCTGTTATAAAAATTCTATTTTTTTTCTCGTACATCACGGGACACAGGGCCTTAGTAATTATTGATGGGATGCACCAGAGCAATGCTTTTTGAGGGAGGGGAACCACAACAAAGTAGGGTGTAATCAGACCTGAGGACCTCGTACCGCTGCCTGCAGCACACTATGCCCAAAGGCGATATCCTCGTGCCTTCCCACATTCCACCTGATAAAATCTGGTGAATGTTTGGACTGAAGACCAGGTTGCGGCCTTGCAGATTTGAGCCATAGAGGCCTGGTGATGCACCGCTCAAGAAGCACTAATAGCCCTTGTGGAGTGTGCCTTGATTTGAAAAGGTGGAATTTTCTGTTTCAAACCGTAAGCTTGAATAATCATTTGTCAAATCCATTTTGAAATGGTAGACTTTGACGCTGCCTGTCCTCTATTGGGACCTTCTGGCAGTACAAACAAAACATCCGCTTTGCGAATTTGAGCAGTTGCTTCCAGATAGGCCTTGACTGCTCTTACTACATCCAAAGAATGTAGTGACCTTTCTTCTGCAGAACACTGATCTGGAAAAAAGGAAGGCAGAACAATATCTTGGTTTATAGATTGAGGGAATAGAAAGGGGATTATAGCGGTGCCAGAGGAGAGTATAGAAGTAGGATATTTCGGGTAAAATTACAAAAATACTTTATTTAACAAATTTCAACACATACAAGAAAAACATAGGTAGATAAAATCATGAATGCAGTTCACACATAAATTGTACAAAGTCACATGTGGTGAAGTAGGCCTGGTAGAGAAAGCCTTGAAAACAGAAGCTCAGTTCCTACATGTTTTGCCAAGACATTGGCTTCTTCAGGGAATGATGTGAGCCTGTTACAGCAATAAGGATCTATGCACAAAAATACAAAAAACCAAGATAAAAAGCTGAACATGGGAAAGACAATTATGGGAAAACATGTCATGGAGATTGGGATACGTGGCTGGACTATGTCCCAGAAGAGGGTGACCATTGAATTCCCCACACTCAAGAGCGTACCTGAGAACCAGACAACTGGGGCAAGGCCCAGCAGAGAGCACCCCAGCTGAAGGCAGATCAGGCTGCACTGTATCTATGACTGCAGGGGGCATACAAATGACCTGGCAATCAAATATAATACTGATGAAAGATTGCATGTAGGAAAGGAAAAGAGCTAAAAGTATATATGGGAAACCAAGAGAGTGTGGGCAGGCACTAAGACTTTATAGGCACAATAAGGATAATATAGTGTTAAAAATATTATTTTTATTTCAAAAATCTTGTGTTAAAAAAAGGGGGGAGACAGAAGATAAAAATCGGGTAGGACATACACAGTTTACAGATTATGCACTCCATACACAATAAGTAGGTTGGTATAGAAGAAACAACGAAACTACAGAACCAACAAGAGAAAAACACAACTTATTGATCTATATAGTTACAGTACATATCGTTGAACCAAACGCTATGTGATGGTGGCAATCAAATTCTGTATAAGCTCATAAGCTCGACATGTTACGCGCCTTATGCGCTTCTTCAGGAGCACAGAGTTAGGAAACCTGGTCAATGTAGTGATTATACTTTAAGAAGGGGGGAAGGTAAAAAGCAAAACCACAGCAGTCTCCTTAGTAGGTGTAGGTAATTCCCAGCATTTTATTGGATAGAGCGGGGGGAGAAAGAAGGAATGCTGTCAACCAAGGACAGACTTATAAATTTCATCAAGGTGTATAGACGCTATAATTCCTTAGGAAGCTATGCGGTTCAACCCCCAATCTTGCTGAGTCTAGTTATAGAGCATGTAAATCCTGAGGGACAGGAGTGGGTGGTGGAGCGTCACACAGCCATCTCACCACGGGTAGTAATTTGTGAAAAGAGTACTTTTATAGCGTCTATACACCTTGATGAAATTTATAAGTCTGTCCTTGGTTGACAGCATTCCTTCTTTCTCCCCCCGCTCTATCCAATAAAATGCTGGGAATTACCTACACCTACTAAGGAGACTGCTGTGGTTTTGCTTTTTACCTTCCCCCCTTCTTAAAGTATAATCACTACATTGACCAGGTTTCCTAACTCTGTTCTCCTGAAGAAGCGCATAAGGCGCGTAACATGTCGAGCTTATGAGCTTATACAGAATTTGATTGCCACCATCACATAGCGTTTGGTTCAACGATATGTACTGTAACTATATAGATCAATAAGTTGTGTTTTTCTCTTGTTGGTTCTGTAGTTTCGTTGTTTCTTCTATACCAACCTACTTATTGTGTATGGAGTGCATAATCTGTAAACTGTGTATGTCCTACCCGGTTTTTATCTTCTGTCTCCCCCCTTTTTTTAACACAAGATTTTTGAAATAAAAATAATATTTTTAACACTATATTATCCTTATTGTGCCTATAAAGTCTTAGTGCCTGCCCACACTCTCTTGGTTTCCCAAACTACTTCATATTAGACGTGGCACGTATAACCTATCTCGTATCCGCATGACCACTAGGCGATGATACGTCCATAATCCATCTAAAAGTATATATAACGCACATATTTTAAAAGAGGGGTGGAATAGTATACACCACATCAAATAGATAGGGCATCATAGCCGCAAAAACTTACAATTTAAAAACAAGTTAGTTTTGAAGGGAGATGCCTGTTCCAACAGCACATGCAGGCGTTCCTAGTGTCCAGCTGGATGGTGGACGGGCCGCCTTAAGTACGCCCCCCACACCTGATCGGATCAGCCGATCAAGTGTGCGGACGCTAGCAAGAGGCGTCCGCGCATGTGCCCGCGGTAGCACCGTCGGAGCCTACAAGGTCCGAGGTGCACTGCGGGCGTGCGCTCGGATCACCTGACCCCATACTAGCAACCTATGGGGAAGTGGCAAATACTGTCAGTAAATGAACCTGACAGCAGAGCCCCAAACAAAGGTGCCGATGGTATATGAGGGGCTGAGTGGCACGAGCGATGCGCGGACGCCCGATGGGCAGACAATAGAACTGTACTGCCCTGGGCGTCCATACAGTCAACAACAATACTCGCCTAAACCACCAGGGCAGGGGGTCAGTGCTCCACCTCTCCTCGGGAACAGAGGCAAACAGGCTCGGCCAAGATAGTGGGGGAGGGACCCCCCAATGGGAGAGGAAACGTGGGGAGGGGGGCCAGGACAGAAAGGATCCACCCTCCACAACGAAGGGAGGTGGAGGGGATGTCCTCAGCACACTAACCACGTGGTACAGCCACGTAGATCAACGAGTGCATAGAGACTAACACGGTCCCAGTAGAAACACAAAAAAACGAAAAAACAATAAATGAAGAAGAATATATAATAAGATAGACCAAAAAAAGGAGGAAGTATAATACATACATGTGTCATTATTAGTCATATAACATCATGTAGTTGATAAATTATACGGACATATCAATGGAAAGCTTGTTACAGACATAGATTAATACAGAGTTTTTTATTTCAATGGCACAGTTATTGTTACTGTGTAAGAAGATTGTAATAACAAACCATGGCTAAGAAAGCAAGAAAAAAAAGAGAAAGAGGAAGGAAGGAGTGGGCGGGGAACTTCCCCGCCCACTCCTTCCTTCCTCTTTCTTTCTCTTTTTTTTCTTGCTTTCTTAGCCATGGTTTGTTATTACAATCTTCTTACACAATTATTGTACACATGGTGGAGCACTGACCCCCTGCCCTGGTTGTTTAGGCGAGTATTGATGTTGACTGTATGGACGCCCAGGGCAGTACAGTTCCATTGTCTGCCCATCGGGCGTCCGCGCATTGCTCGTGCCAATCAGCCCCTCATATACCATCGGCACCTTTGTTTGTGGCTCTGCTGTCAGGTTCATTCACTGACAGTATTTGCCACTTCCCCATAGGTTGCTAGTATGGGGTCAGGTGATCCGAGCGCACGCCCGCGGTGCACCTCGGACCTTGTAGGCTCCAACTGTGCTACCGCGGGCACATGCGCGGACGCCTCTTGCTAGCGTCCGCACACTTGATCGGCTGATCCGATCAGGTGTGGGGGGTGTACTTAACCCGGCCCATCCACCATCCAGCTGGACACTAGGAACGCCTGCATGTGCTGTTGGAACAGTCGTATGGTAAGCCTAATTGCTCTCCACTCCTTAGCATTATCTCACTTATTTTTTTCCCCCTTTTCCCCTAATTCAGTCTCTATTCATCCCATTCGAGGAAGCAACAACTCCCTGCTATTGACCAATTCCCACTGTCATTTCCCAAAGTGTCAAGAGCATCTGTTTCTGACACTTACATCTACCCTCTAGGTAAGCTTCCCCTTCAATTATCACCCCTACCTCATATATCAGTTATGGTATGACCTTTTCCCAATGGTCAAACATCACCTGTCCTTAAACTTTTTATCATTCATTTTCTAGACAACCATCTACAACTTCCATTCCCACTCAAAATATTTTCTTCCAACATCTCCCTTCAAAACTAACTTGTTTTTAAATTGTAAGTTTTTGCGGCTATGATGCCCTATCTATTTGATGTGGTGTATACTATTCCACTCCTCTTTTAAAATATGTGCGTTATATATACTTTTAGCTCTTTTCCTTTCCTACATGCAATCTTTGATCAGTATTATATTTGATTGCCAGGTCATTTGTATGCCCCCTGCAGTCATAGATACGGTGCAGCCTGATCTGCCTTCAGCTGGGGTGCTCTCTGCTGGGCCTTGCCCCAGTTGTCTGGTTCTCAGGTACGTTCTTGAGTGTGGGGAATTCAATGGTCACCCCCTTCTGGAATATAGTCCAGCCACGTATCCCAATCTCCATTACATGTTTTCCCATAATTGTCTTTCCCATGTTCAGCTTTTTATCTTGGTTTTTTGTATTTTTGTGCATAGATCCTTATTGCTGTAACACACTCACATCATTCCCTGAAGAAGCCAATGTCTTGGCGAAATATGTAGGAACTGAGCTTCTGTTTTCAAGGCCGTCTCTACCAGGCCTACTTCACCACGTGACTTTGTACAATTTATGTGTGAACTGCATTCATGATTTTATCTACCTATGTTTTTCTTGTATGTGTTGAAATTTGTTAAATAAAGTATTTTTGTAATTTTACCCGAAATATCCTACTTCTATACTCTCCTCTTGCACCGCTATAATCCCCTTTCTATTCCCTCAATCTATTCACTAATATTTTGGGATGAGGTGCTGTATCTAATGGAACCTTTCTAGCCATACCTCTATTTTTCAAATATCTTGGTTTAGATGAAAATCTGAAACCACTTTCGGTAGAAAGCTAGGATGAGGGTGCAATACCACTCTATCCTTGTATATGATTAAATAAGGCTCTTTACAGGAAAGAGCTGCTAATTCTGATACTCTTCTAGCAGAAGAAATGGCTACCAGAAAAATTAACTTTCTTGTCAACAAGACCAAGGGAATTTGACGTATTGGTTCAAAAGGCTGTTTCTGTAAAACTGACAGAACCAAATTCAAGTCCCAGGGGTTTAGTGCTTTTCCCACTAGAGATCTTTTGGATATAATTGTCCAAATCCTCTCCAAACAGCCTTGCACCATGAAATGCAAATCCAGCCAGAAGCTTCTTACATGGTGATTCGGCTGACCAATTTTTCAACCATAAGATTCTACGCATATGCACCAACCCAAGCGAAAGGCGAGAGGTTTGGATGATACAATCTCTGATTGCGTCAACAGCAAAACATAAAGCCACTGGAAGGTTAGCCAACCCCTGAGCTTGCTGTTCAGGTAAAACTTTGAGGACCTGTTTAACATGGTCTCTCAAGTACTGACAGACTCCGATTGCTGCCACTGCAGGTTGAGCTACTGAACCTGCCAAGGAAAAAATATTTTTTAACAGGAATTCCATTTTTTTATCAGTTGGATCCCTAAGCATCTGAGCATTGTCGACAGGACAGGTCAGGCTTTTATTTACAGAGGAAATGGCGGCGTCAACTGCCGGTATACCCCACATTTTTCTAAATTTTTCCTCCATAGGATAAAGTGTTGAAAACTTTTTAGGCGGAGAAAAATGTTTATCTGGGTGATCCCACTCAGAATTAATGAGCTTTTCTAGTAAACTATGAACAGGAAAAGCACGTGTTGTTTGAGGAGGCTTCAGTGAACCCAAAGAAGAGTAGGGTTATTTAAATTGACTCAGATACGGGCAACTTAAATGTGGAGCGGACCAATCCAGCAAGAATTTGCACTAACACCTTCTTATCCTGAGAAGCTGAAGAGGGCCCTTCTCCATCTGATTCCTCAGAAGAGGAATCATCAGTCTCATCCCGATCCTCTGAGAGGGATTCCTCTCCTTTTTCCCAGAGTTCCTCAGCTTGAGGGTCCTGGGTAACAGAAGAAGACCTAGTGCGTTTTCTTCCACTGAGTGAAGATGCGATTAAGGCCATTAGTCTTTCCTCTAATCCATTAATGGTTGAGGAAAAAACCTCCTGTGTAATGTATACAGGGGCTGAAGTGCCAGAAGCAGATGCAGCCTCTGACCCCGACGGCTCACCCTGGCCAGCAATCCCAGGTCTTACAGGGGAGGAAGGTGCTGCAGAAGGGGGGTCCTCAGAGCCTGAGGGAGATCCCCTAGAGCCTCTGGTTTTCGGGGTATTTGTACCTCTTCTACCCACAGTGCCAAGCAACAAGGTGGAGGTACCACAAAAAAACACTGACTGCTGAGTGATGTAGTTCAGCAACTGCCGCTGCTACCAATGCCCAGTCTGGCGTTTAAAGTAAATGCTGCCTGGGAGAATGTCTGTGTCCCACCTCACATGCGCCCGTCAGCTACTGTGTCCCTCCATAGGCTGTGTGCACCTGAAAGAGAGTGCACTTTATAGCCTGAATAGCCAGCGATGTGGGCGTCTAATCACGCCGTACGTTGCTCTAACGATCCGCCCCCGGTGGCGACAATAGGCATAGCATACATTTACTTAAAGGAGAAAACCTACTAGAATTAAAAAATTCTTGAGGATTCTCTCTTACCTTATCCAGCTGCAGGGTTCTGTTATACAGACCCAATCTTCACCTCTCATGGTGGGCTCCATTTAAAAAAACCTTCAGAGACTGGGGCCCCCTTAAACAGGAGGATTCGCAGTTCTGGGCCCGTAAAGCACCCCGCCAGGGATAAGGCTGAAAAAAACAAATACTGGATCCCGATATATATATATATATATATATATATAACCATTTTCCGAAATTCAAATTTTGTATAGAATGATTTTGAATTTGAATAGAAAAGATTAGAATAGAATAGAAAATAATAAAAAAAGAATAGAATAGAAAAACAATAGAACAGAATAGAATAAAATACAATATATGTTTTTCCTAGTTTATTCTTTTCTATTATTTTCTTTTCTATTCTAATCTTTTCTATTCAAATTCGATCTAGTTCTATATGATATTCGAATTTCTAGTCTATTCTTTTCTATCCTTTTCTATTCAAATCTTTTTTATTCTAATTCAAATTCATTCTATACGAAATTCGATCTTCAGAAGCCATGTTCCGAAATTCGAATTTCGTATAGAATGAATTCGAATTTGAATATAAAAGACTATTATAGAATAGAAAATAATAGAAAAGAAAAGCATAGAAAAACAATAAAACAGAATAAAAAAATTATTATATATATGTAAATATAAATAAAAGCTGCGGTTATAGGTGAGGTACACCAAACAGAATATAGAAAATAAAAAACCGCGCTATAAACATATAAATCCTATATAAAAAGCGGTACATCCTGCTAGGTGTTATCGTGAGCCGCGGCTGGACACTGGTGTGTGAGGAAGGCGAGGCGGCGGCGGTACATAGATTCCACACTGCCGAGCGCAAGTCAGGACTACCAGGACGTATCCACGCTCTTCCTGCTGGGACTCTCGCTCTGTGTATGAGTCAATGTGCCTGCTTATATCTGACATCTGGTAAGAAGTACTTTCACCTGGTATGCGGAACTTCTTATCTTATGTCACTTCCTATGGTGTGTGGAATATAGTCCATTGAACCTGCCCATTTTTATCAGACTTCTGGTAAGCAGATTCTACAAGTCACTTGTCTCACCCTGAGGGATTCTTTTCCATATCGTTTTTTTGGTGATGGTTATATGTTTATTAGCCTTGATTTATCTGAGGCCCCGGCTGGGTTTTAAGCCACTCGCTTTATTTTGGCTTACTTCTGGTAAGCGCACCACTTCTTATATGTGTTCACCTGATTACTCACCTACAGGACTGTAACTGTTAAGAATTCACGTCTTCCACCTAGGATTTGTGATTTCTGGACTTTTTATATAGGATTTATATGTTTATAGCGCGGTTTTTTATTTTCTATATTATATATATGTATTCTATTGCTTTATGATTTTATATTCTATTTTATTGTATTTTTTGGAAAATCGATTTCTATTGTTTTCAAATTCGATTCAAATTTGTTTTCGAATTCGATTATGTTTTCGAATTCGATTCGAATATGTTTTCGAATTCGATTCGAATATGTTTTCGAATTCGATTCGAATATGTTTTCGAATTCGATTCGAATATGTTTTCGAATTCGATTCGAATATGTTTTCGAATTCGATTCGAATATGTTTTTGAATTCGATTCAAATATGTTTTCGAATTCGAATTCATTCGCTTTTTTTTTCGGATTCGTTTAAATTCATCACTTTTGTCATTTGGAAATTCGGATGCATCCGAATTTCCGAATAATGAAAAATTTGTCAGAATTTCAATTTGGAACGAAACGAAATGCACATGTCTAGTCATATCCACCATCACCTCTGCTGAATGCTGCCCACTGGGGAGGTAAAGGGGCATGCAGGAAAGTCCTGCCTACTCTGGCCATTAAACTTAACATCAGCCTGTTCTGCAAAGGTAAGCAAATTGGAGGTGGAACCCTTTTTCAAAAGAACATGGTGCTACAGCACCGTGAATTTTGGTGGATGTGAATACACACATCTCAGCAGATGCGTGAGGATGTCATTAACAATTAATGGCACTGCTGTGTATCTGCTAAAGGGCAGCACATTTCTGTGGTGTCAGGAAAGCGATTTTGCATGTGCTCCCGAAAACAAATGTGAACGCAGGCTAAATGTCTCAGTTACATTGGTGGTAAGTGTAAATTTTCTCATTACATTGGGGCTTGGTGTACAATCCTTTCATTCACACTAGTGGCCAGTGAAGCCCTTACATTGGTGGTCAGTGTAAATTCTTCATTACATTGTGATCAGTGTACATTTCCCTTTACATTGATGGTAAGTGCAAAATTGTCCTTACACTGGTGGTCAGTGTAAATCCCTATTTACATTGATGGTCAGTGAAAATCCCCCCTAATATCGGTGGTCGGTGTAGAAGTGTCACCTTACATTGGTGGTCAGTACAAATCGCCTTGACAATGATTGTCAGTGTAAATTCCCCCTTACGTGGAGGTCATTGTATATTCCCCCTTACACTGGTTGTTGGTGTAAATGCTCCTATTACATTGGTCTCAGTGTAGAAATCCCTCTTTATATTGGTGGATGGTGTAAAATCCCCCGTTACATGGTGGTCAGTGCAAATTTCCCCTCACATTGGTGGTCAGTGTAAACCCCACCTTACATTGGTGGTCATTGTAAATTCCCCATTACATTGGTGGTCACTGGTCAGTGTAGAATCACCCACTATATACTTGCCAAAGATTTTCAGCTGCCACAGTGTACTGCCTCCTAACAAATCCCATCCCCCCACCACTGCCACTGATCCCATCAACCCCTCCAGCATTGCCACATCTCACCCCCCCCCCCCCCCCAGCATTGCCACTGATCCCAGGAGTCCTAGGATCCCTAGGAGTTTTCTGTCTATTGATGGATCACCTCCCCAGTCCATGACGTGCAGGCAGTACGGAAATGGTGTGCTGTAACCTTTAGCAACCAATCAGTGAGCAGTATTGATGTACACTAACCTCTTGCAACCAATCATTGAAAGGCAAGGATATGCAGCAACCTCTAGCAACCAATCAGTGAGCAATAATAATGCTCAGTAACCTCTAGCAACCAATTAGTGAGTGGTAAGGATGTTCAGTAACCTCTAGAAACCAAACAGTGAGCAGTATTGATGTAAAATAATCTTTAGCAACCAATCAACAAGCAGAAGTCACGTGATGTAACCTGTAGCAAATAATCAGTGAGCCATAATGTGTGCTGTAACCTCTAGCAGCCATTCAGTGAGCAGCAATGATGCACTTTAACCTCTGTTAACCAATCACAATCACCGCCTAATCTGATTCAGTAAACTGATTTTGAGTTTAGCTGCTATTTATTGTATGTCTCAGAGCAGGTGGAGTGTGAAATTACATGGAAGGGGGGCCCCAAGAAAATGTTTGCCCAGAGTCCAATCAATATTAAAAACAGCCCCGGTGTTGAATAGACTTGTGCACAACAGAAAATTATGTTTAGATTTGTTTCTTTTTCATTCGTAAAATACATAATTTCGTTCTGTTATATTCGTTATGTTCCGTTCATTTGTTTTCTGATAATTTGTTATTTCTGTAGAGTGTCGATATTCATTATATTGAATCTCGAATCATCTTGAATTCATTCGTTATATGCGCTATAATTTCTTTCATATTCATTGAAATTCGATATTTATGTATGTATATTGATTCGTGATAATGATTCGTAGTTTGGAAAGTTGTTTGTTTATTGAATCTATTAACACGCACAATGATAATATCTCTTCTCCTCTGCTCAAATACAATACAACACCCTTCTCACTCAGTTCTCAGGAATGCACTTTGCCAGTAATCAAACCTCCAGCACAAAATCAGCTGATTGGACTGTAATGCCCCATACACACAATCAGAAATTCTGTCAGAAAAAACTTGAATGTTTTTTCCAATGGAATTCTGCTCAAGCTTGCCTTGCATACACACGGTCACACAAAAGTTCTCTGAACTTTTGACTGTCAAGAACGCGGTGGCGTACAACACTACAACGAGCCGAGAAAATCAAGTTCAATGCTTCCGAGCATGCATTGAATTGTTTCCGAGCATGCGTGATTTTTTGCGCGTCCGAATTGCATACAGACTAACGCATTTTTGGATAGGAACTTTTTCCGAAAAATAGAGAACCTGCTCTCAATATTTTGCTGGCTGGAATTCTGCCAGCAAAAGTCCGATGGAGCATACACACGGTGGGAATTTCTGACCAAAAGCTCACATCCGACTTTTGCTGGCGGAATTTCTGTACTGGGCATTAGATTTACTTTGAGTTGTTCTTTTGTTTCATTAGATCTTTAACGAATTACCGAATCTTGTCGAATTCATTTGTTATATCTGCTATAGTTTCTTTCGCATTAGTTGAAATTCGTTATTTTTTTATTCAGACATTCAGATGCACCCGAATGTCCGAAAGATGCCAGATTCGGCCAAATTTTCGATTCAATACGAAACGAATTGCACATGTCTAGTGTTAAATGCACCTCGATGACATTCGTTCTAAGTGAAACACTAACAAACATTCTTTACGACCTACAATGCAGTGTAGTGCAATAAAGTTTTGCCTTTAGTTGTAATAAATTTCCTATTTGCCTGAATTTTTTACTAGCTCTCCTTCCTAAACAAATTAAATAGACAAGATAGAATCACACTTCAAAAAGCGTTTTGTTTTTTTATTGCATTTCTGCGCGTTGAGCATGGGGCAGCTCATTTACTTGAAACGTTCCAAAGAGGCTCCAGCACCTTTTTGGGCGCTAAGCGTTGAACATTTTTTTCAGTGCATATTTTGGCACTTTTGTAGCGTATTTGTCATGTGTCAAAAAACGCAGCAACCATCTTCTAACCATGTTTGGGGTACCATTAAGAATGAATCCTAATGCCCCGTACACACGGTCGGACTTTGTTCGGACATTCCGACAACAAAATCCTAGGATTTTTTCCGACGGATGTTGGCTCAAACTTGTCTTGCATACACACGGTCACACAAAGTTGTCGGAAAATCCTATCATTCTGAACCCGGTGACGTAAAACACGTACGTCGGGACTATAAACGGGGCAGTGGCCAATAGCTTTCATCTCTTTATTTATTCTGAGCATGCGTGGCACTTTTTCCGTCATATTTGTGTACACACGATCGGAATTTCCGACAACGGATTTTGTTGTCGGAAAATTTTATATCCTGCTCTCAAACTTTGTGATGGAAAATGTCCGATGGAGCCCACACACGGTCGGAATTTCCGACAACACGCTCCGAACGGACATTTTCCATCGGAAAATCTGACCGTGTGTACGGGGCATTAGAGTATTGCTTGTTTTCCCGCAATTTAAATGCGATCCAGAATCGCAGACAGAATCCTGAGATTCTGCATCGTTTAGATGGGAACGAGGCCTTAAAGGCCCCCTTAAGGAGCTTGTGAGGCTACTGTTGCTTGCTTCCTCAGCTACAAGTGCAGGTTGCCTGGCTGTCATTCTTAAAATGATAGTTTACCTTTACAAAAAACTAGAGGTGCACCGAAATTTCAGCCGACAAAACATATCGACTGAAAACAGTGTTTACGGCATGTGGGCGAAAGAAGAAAAGGTGCCGATAATGGCACCGAAAAGGGGGCAGGGTCAGTCCCGGGTGCCGCACATTACGGGGGTATTATCCGTCCTCCCCTCCCTCCTCCTCTCCTCCCTCCTTACGCAAAGCAGCGATCTCCCTGTGTCACGGAGCTGAATTATCTGGGCGGCCGTAGTAAGAATGTCCCGCCTCCAATGCCGGGACAATGAATCAGTGTGACGTATCACAGGAGGCGGGACATTGGTGGACCCCTTTAACAAGGGGTCCCCCAGAGCCCAACCCCCCTATGTGAATAGATATCGGGTACATTGTACCCTTACCTATTCACCAAAAAAGTATCAAAAAGTAAAAACTACAACAGACAATTTTTGACAATTCCTTTATTAAAAAAGAAAGAAAAAAAGTTTCCCGCGATGTCCATCCATCATCTTCAGCCATGCCACCCAACGGACCCGAAAAATAGAAAGAAAAAAAGCTCCGCCTCGATGGGAGGCCTCCCGGCGAATGGTGTCGCTTGGCTGTGACAGCTGTTATATAGGCAAGGGCGGGGCCACCAGGGGACATAACCGAGTGACCCCGCCCCTTCTAAACATCATCGGGTTATGTCAGCAGGTGCCCCGGCCCTTGCCCATATAACAGCTATCAAAGCCAAAAGACAGCAGTCACCGGGAGGCCTCCCATGGAGGCAGAGTTTTTACGTTTTATTTTTCTATTTTTCGGGTCCGTCGGGAGGCTTGATTGATGATGAATGTACATCGCGGGAAACTTTTTTTTTTTCTTTTTTAATAAAGGAATTGTCAAAAACTGTCTATTGTGTTTTTGTTTTTACACTTTTGGTGAATTATTGGGGTACAATGTACCTGATACCCATTCACATATGGGGGTGCCGGGATCTGATTCCGATAAGTAAGCCCCCCACCCACAGACCCCGACAACCAATGGCCAGGTTGCTGGGAACAGGCCCTTGTCCCCATTAACATGGGGACAAGGTACTTTGGGGGGGGACCCCAAAGCACCCTCCCTATGTTTGAGGGCAAGCGGCCTGGTATGGTTCAGGAGGGGGAAGAGGCGCTCGCTCGTCCCCCCCCCTTTCCTGGCTTGCCAGGCTGCTTGCTCAGACAAGGGCCAATTCATTTTTTCATTCTGGCGTGGAGTTCCCCTTAAATTTCATACCAGACCCTGTATGGACTGGGGGTGGGAACCCAGGCTGATTTATTTATTTATTTATTTTCCTTGATTTTTTAGCTATATTGCCGGTAGCCGGTGTTCTATCGGATAGTGCTTGCTATCGAGAAGTGCCCGGGACGAACGGCGCATGCGCCATATGGAGCAGCACAACAGCTGATTTTTCAATCAGCTGTTGTGACGGCGAGATGGGGCCTGCGCTAAGAAGAAATTTTTGTGTCAGATTGTGCCCCGCGCTGCCGAGGCGTGTTCATGTCGGTGAGGGGCGGATTTGTACATGATGGGCAGTGCTGCTAAACACATTTTTTTCCGATAGAAAAACCCGCCCTTCAGTTGGCTAAACACGCCCCGCAATCGTACAGGAAGAAATAGCAGAAAAAGATGTTTTGCTTTATTTCAAGTGCAAAAAGTGGCCCTTCATTTATGTCCATGTGCAGCGGCATGATGCGTTACGCTGCTGTACAGTGACATGGGATCCTTTCCTGTATGCTGCAACAAAATGCAGCATGTCCTCATTGTATCGTAGCTCTGTGATGACCTGGGTTCATCCAGTGCACTAAAATGCTGGTTATGTGTGAACAGGGACAACATTTTTAGTTTGGCCAAAATGAACTATTTTCGTCACAGATGTGCCCACTGGGAGCATTGTAAACTGTATGTAGCATCAGCTACATGCTGTATACATTGCTTGTGTTTCAGCAGTGGGACTTCCCGTCCTGTTCCTGAAACAAAATCGAGTCGGGCTGGGCACTGCTCAGCCATTCATAGGAAGCCTTGTTTTTTATGACTGAATACAAGAATTCCTCTAATTGACTGATGTGGAGAGGCGGGCGGATGTCATCACAATCACCACCTCAACCAATCAGAGGAAGCTTAGTATTTATTCATAAAATACAGGGCTCCCTGTGAATGGCTGAGCAGCGCTCACTATGCCTCGAGTTTGTTTTGGGAACCGGACAGGAAGTCTCCGTCTCCCTGCTAGAAGACAGCACTGTGTACATACAGTTTATACAGCGCTGTTAGTGAAGGAAATAGTTTGGCTCAAATTAAATATTTAAAGCGGAGTTCCGCCGAAAAAAAAAATGTCAGCAGCTACAAATACTGCAGCTGACTTTAAATATAAGGACGCTTACCTGTCCAGGCTGCCCACAATGTCCTCACCCGAAGCCGACCCGTCCCTTAGCTCCAGGTGGAGCACCGGCATCTTCAGTAAGGGAATCAGGAAGTGAAGCCTTGCGGTTTCAAAGCCGGGTTCCCTACTGCGCACGTGTGAGTCGTGCTGCGCGTTCTGAGTGGTCCCTACTGTCTTCTGGGACCTGTGTGTCTCCCAGAAGACAGTGGGGGGGTGGAGGAGGGGCTGGAAGTGGGAGCAAATACCTGTATTAGACAGGTATCTGCTCCTCCTCCCCCCTGAAAGGTGCCAAATGTGACACCGGGGGGGGGGGGGAATGCGGAAAGCAGAAGTTACATTTTCGGGTGGCACTCCGCTTTAAGGTCATAGGAAACCTGGAATTAGGCTTTAAAATGTATGGCCGATGGCTGCTGTACGAGTATATGGCGGTGCTATTGTAAACACGAGTACAGTATACAAGTTTTTGCTGAAAATAGATTTGCTTCCTAATGACAGGCTGTACGCTGCACCTGGGCTGCCTTGTATGCAGGAAATATGGTTGTGGTTACACTGAACAATCTTTTTTGTGTATTTTATGTGAACTGATCTAAAATGTACAATTTGTTGTTGCAGGGAAAACTACAAGTATTAACTTGCCGCACCTTAGATCTGAATCATGATCTGTTCATCTAGGGGAGGGGACACTGTGCGAGGATTGGGTCAGGGCCCCTTTCCTGTAAAGTCAGTGTGAACGCTGAGAAACGAAACTAACCTGCCTATGATAATTCCCAGCATCCTTCACTCCACAGGGAAAGAGAGAATCACTCCCACATAAAGGAGGGGGGGAGCTCAGGAAGAGACTGCTGATACTTGCTCAGATTGCTCAATAGGGCTTTTAAAAACCTGAGTTTTGGTCATTTTTCCTGGAAATTGCAATAAAATGTATTTATTTCTCAAAATGTACAGGTTATCACTTTGTATGAAGGGCTCTTGCACACGGACATAATCAATTACTGATGTTTATATGCAGAAACTTGCCGGCAAAAGCTGTCAGAAAGATCCTGAGTTAAAAAAAACACTTCTGTAGAGGCCTCTTTAAAGTTCTTCATCCTCTTCTAACTGCCATTGTTTCAATGTATGTGAATACTCTGAAATGTACTGGCATATACACGTGTATACGCTTCAATTGCTGCGCTCCACCATAAAAATGTTCACTTTGTTTTTGTGTCTCTGAAAGCATCGCAGCTATATGGATCTTTACCAATAGCATGAATGCATTGTGTGCGTATTTCTGTTCAGATGCGTGTGTTGTGTGCAAGATGTGTAAATTTAGAGAGAAAAGCAGAGGTTGCCTTCGCTGACCATTTAAGCTGAGTTCACCCATATGCCAATTAGATGTGGATTTCCCTGCATCCAATTCGCATGACAGGAGAGTGTGAATGGAGCCGGTTCGCACAGTTTCGGGGGAGCGGCCGTGGTCTGATTTTAAAAAGGGTCCTGTGCGTCTTTGGTTCCAATTCAGGTGTGAATTCAGGCAAAAAATTCGGACCGGATTCACACCTGAATCGGTGAACAAGAACGCAGCAGACCCCATGCTGTGAGCCGCGGCCTGCAGCATATGTGAACCCAACCTCAAGATGCCTGGCTGTCTCTGGTCTGGCTCTCTGTCCTTCTTTCATTTGTCCCTCATTTTGGTCTGATCCATATAGCTGTATATAAAATGCACTTTTTATCTTTCAAAAAGTGTTTTCCAATGCTAAACCTTTCTTCCAAAGTCTAAATTTATGCATTTGTACATTTTAAAAGTCAATATAGAGGAATAGTAGTGGTAAAAAAAAAGCCCTCACGGATTTAATTAACCTTTTTTTGGGTTAATTCTCCTTTAAGGGGGTGTGGCAGGGGGTGTGTCCCATGCCTACATACATTTGCTGGTAGGTGTCCCTCATTCCCATCTCAAAATGTTGGGAGGTATGCATACACCCCCTGCCCTCGTCCTTGCATAGGGACCTGCTTTTCTCTATGAAGTATGACCTGCGTTCAGGTCATTCTTCAAAGAGAATTTGACAGGCTGTGAGGAACCATTGGATTGCCTCTTCACTGCCTGTTTTAACCTCCTAAATATATTGTGCATAGGTGCGGGGTGGCTGCAGCACAGACCTTTTCACTTGAAAAGGGTGACAGGGGGTAAAATTTCTCCCTTGGTCGTGAAGCAAAGCATTGCGGCAGCGGGATGTGTACAAGTCAGGAGCCTTTGCAGCAAAAAGGAGAGTGATTGAGGGGCAGTAAAAATGATTCTCAACCACAAAGTTTTTCCACCCCTTAATCAGAAATGTAAAGGAGTCCTAAGTGTGATCGGGGGGACGGGTGCCTTTATTACTTTGAATCACTGACTTGGAAAACGTATGCAGCTGAAATCAGAGGGCACGCTTGTCCCAGGTCAGCCTCACAAAGTATTTGGATCATTTTGAAGATTTTGGATCAATATAACAACCGGGCAACACGCTGTTTTAGAAAGAAGTCAACAAATGTAGCCGAAAAGTCACCATGCAGCCAAAAATAGGCTACAAATATCTATTTCTATATATACTACTTGATGGAATTGAATAAATCAATGTAGTAATCCCTTTTATTTTGTAGATTGTTTATATATATATATATATATATACATACATACACATAGTGCTTGGCTGGCATACATGTGGTTAACAGGATGTCTCTCCCCACCCTAGGTGTAGAGGGGAAGGAGGCGCCTCTCCTGCTGCAGGAGGAGTTTCTATTACAGAACAGAGCCCAGCAAGCGATCATTCTAAGTGGAAAGAAGACTGCAAACTGTTCAACATGGATCGAATCTTCAAGCACTTCGCGATTCTTGCTCTGATGTGCATAACGAGAGGTGAGTACAAAACATCCAGATTGCTGAGCGATAGCATGGAGAAATTGGCTGCAATGTCCATGAGGCTAGATGTACTTAGGAGAATATTACAGTATATCTTACAAACACTTTTTTTCCCATTTTGGATAGAGTAAGGGGGTGCTGCTTGCGCTCACTTTTTTCCCATGACATTGGTGATCGAAATAATTAGGGCTCATTTACCATGAGGTGCGCCTGAGCATCCAAGCGCACACTTTTATTGCACAATTCCGCACAGCCCGGTAATTTTAATAGGCTGCCCTAGTTTGCAGACATGATTTTTTAAAATTGGTCCACACCAGATCGCAGTATCATGCTTTTTGGTGGGTGTGAATACACACATTTGCTAGATACACTATATTACCAAAAGTATTGGGACACCTGTCTTTACACGCACATGACCTTTAATGGCATCCCAGTCTTAGTCCATAGGCTCAATATTAAGTTGGCCACCCTTTGTAGCTATAACAGCTTCAACTCTTCTGGGAAGGCTGCCCACAAAGTTTAGTAGTGTGTCTATGGGAATGTTTGACCATTCTTTCAGAAACACATTTGTGAGGTTAGGCACTGATGTGGACAAGAAGGTCTGGCGCACAGTCTCCGCTCTAATTCATTCCAAAGGTGTTCTATTAGGTTGAGGTCAGGACTCTGTGCAGGCCAGTTAAGTTCCTCCACCCCAAACTCGCTCATCCATGTCTTTATGGACCTTGCTTTGTGCACTGGTGCGCAGTCATGTTGGAACAGGAAGGGGCCATCCCCAAACTGTTCCCACAAAGTTGGGAGCATGAAATTGTCCAAAATGTATGCTGACACATTAATGCCCCGTACACACGGTCGGATATTCCGACGGAAAATGTGTGATAGGACCTTGTTGTCGGAAATTCCGACCGTGTGTAGGCTCCATCACACATTTTCCATCGGATTTTCCGACACACAAAGTTTGACAGCAGGATATAAAATTTTCGTACGTGTTTTACGTCACTGCGTTCAGAACGATCTGATTTTCCGACAACTTTGTGTGACAGTGTGTATGCAAGACAAGTTTGAGCCAACATCCATCGGAAAAAATCCTAGGATTTTGTTGTCGGAATGTCCGATCATGTGTCCGGGGCATTAGAGTTCCCTTCACTGGAACTAAGGGGCCAAACCCAACCCCTGAAAACAACCCGACACTATAATCCCCCCCCCCACCAAATGATTTGGACCAGTGCACAAAGCAAAGTCCATAGACACACTCCTAAACCTTGTGGACAACCTTCCCAGAAGAATTGAAGCTGTTATAGCTGCAAAGGGTGGGCCAACTCCATATTGAACCCTACGGACTAAGACTGGGATGCCATTAAAGTTCATGTGGAGGCAGGTGTCCCAATACTTTTGGTAATATAGTGTATGTGGGGATGCCATTAAAGCGGCTTTAAACCCAAAAGCAAACACTTAGTATATTGCAGCTTACTACTTCTTAGATGTGATGGCTGCATTCGTTTTTCTTTTTTATGCCGCGGACTTTACGACAGACTTGGTCCAGCGGACTTTTCGACAGACTTTTGAACGAATGGACTTGCCTACACACGATCACACAAAAGTCCGACGGATTTGTACGCGATGACGTACGACCGAACTAAAATAAGGAAGTTCATAGCCAATAGCTGCCCTAGCGTCGGTTTTAGTCCGTCGGACTAGCATACAGACGAGCGGATTTTTCGACCGGACTCGAGTCCGTCGGAAAGATTTGAAAGGTTTCATTTCTAGGTCCATCGAACTTTTGGGGAAAAAAAAGTCAGCTGGAGCCCACACACGATGGAATTATCCGACGGACTCCGGTCCGCCGGACCAAGTCTGCCGTAAAGTCCGCTCGTGTGTACGCGGCATTAAGCTTTTTTCTATTTTTACCTGGTAATCCAGCCAGCATGCCCATCAAAAGAACAAACTTTCCAGCAGAATACATTAGTTAACTATTTAACACTAACAGGGGTGCTTACAGTGATCAGCTTTTATTTATTTTTGTAAAACCTTTATCCCAAAAGGAAAAAAACAGTTTGCTATAACTGATTTATAAAGTGTCAACTGGAGTTTGGCTTCAGTTTGTTAGTGTATCTAAATCTTCTAGTTCAACACTCCCCACCCCAAAGACTGACATTGCTGTCCAAAGGTGCCCCCTGTGTTCCTTCATTCAGAGTGGGGACCCTTCATTACAGGATGTGTCATACTGGTCAGATCACCAGGTGGATACAGAGGGAAAATAAAACGAAGGCAGCCACCATATCTAATGATTGGTAAGCTGCGATATATTACTATTTGGTTTAATACCGCTTTAAGAATTAATGGCACCCATGTGTGTCTGCAAAAGGCTAGCGCTTCTGTTTGGGAAATCATGCAATAATACATGCGTTCCTGCAGCACATGTTGTGTGAACAAGCCCTTAGAGAGCATGAAGCTCCCTATGGATACACAGATCGCAATAAAAACTTGACAGGGATTGTACCCCTCAGCACTCTATCCAAATCTGAAAAAAATTAAAGAAAAGTTTTGCCTTTTTTATACATTTAATTCTTTACTTTTAAGGGCTCATTTACACCTGTTTTGCCCTCTGAAAAGCAACTTGTGTTCAGATCGCTCTTCAGAGGGCATTTGACAGGCGGTAAGGAGGCATTGGTATCGCTTCCTTACTGCAGCGTGGGCCCATTCACTTGAAGTGCAATAGAGGGTATAATTCCTGTTATACACTCAGCAATGGGGGGGTACAGTTAAGATGCAGTAAAACGTGGCTCAACCATGAGGTTTTACCACCCCCCTTCCCCATCGCCAGTGTAATTTAGCCCTTATAATTCTGCCCATATATTCAGCAACTTTAAAATAGAACTTCAGTCCTGTTTTAAAAAAGTCAGCAGCTACAAATAGTGTAGCCGGGAAGGGGAAGGAGAGGACCAAGCTGATGTAATTTTTGCCTAGGTGAGAATTGTGGGTGTGGATACCTGTCAGAAAAAGGTACCCGTTCCCAGAAAAAACCCACCAATTTCCTTAGAGGAGGGGAAGGAGGATAATGAGTGGAACTTCCACTTTTAAATGAAGGTCCACTCTAAGCACTATAGCCAAATGACGGCATCAGCGCGGCCGGCCAGTTCTGGGAGGCCATTGAATGACGTCCCCCTCGTGATCGCACCCGCAGCAGTGAGTGGGCGGCATGTTCTGTGATCGCAGATTGAGGTAAAGGGCCAATCAGCAGCTCTTTACCATATGATTAGCTGTGTCCAATCAGAGCTTATCACGATTTAAACGGAAGCTGGTTATCGGCATTCCTTTCCTCATGCTGACAGCGTGAGGAAAGGAGAAGAGAGCCGACAACCGACTTCTGTAAAAGGGACATCTACACTGATTATCAGGGCACTAATTATCTCTGTTCTGATTATCAGTGCAGTCCCTATTGTGCCCACCAGTGCTGCCTCGTCAGTGTACATCGGTGCAGCCTTGTCAATGCACATCAGTGAAAGAGAAAAATTACTTGTTTGGAAAATTTTATAACAAACTATAAAAAATATATATTTTTTTGTTTGGATCTTTTTTTGTTTGTTTAGCCAAAAAAAAAAGTGATTACATACCACCAAAAGAAGCTCTATTTGTGTGAAGAAAATGATAAAAAATTTGTTTGGGTACAGCGTTGCATGACTGTGCAATTGTCACTCAAAGTGTGACAGCGCTGAAAATTGGCCTGGGCGGGAAGGGGTAAAATTGCCCAGTAGGCAAGTGGTTGTAAACCCCCTGAGACATTTTTACATATAGGTAAGCCTATAATAAGGCTTTACCTATGTGTACTGAAAATATCTCCTAAATGTGCGCCGTTTAGGAGATATTCACCTTGTAATGCGCCAATGAGGTCATCGGCACATACACAGTGAAGAAACAGCCCTCCGTGCTGTTTGTTCCCCAGCGTGTGCCGTGACTGGTGGCACGCATGCGCAGGACTGACGTCAAGCGGCTCCGGGCAGTCACCAAGCCGCAGTCCGCGGCCACCGGAAGGAAGAGGGGTGAAGATGAATCCTTCCACAAGCGGGGACATCGCAGGTTTCGTTTGCAGGTAAGTGCCACATAGTGGGCTGGTATGTTATGCATACTAGCCCATTATGCTTTTACTTTGCAGGGGAATAAAGAGGATGTAAAACCCATCAGGGTTTACTTCCTCTTTAAGGCAAAAAAGTGACCAAACAGATCTGACTGTTAATAACAGGTTACCTTTGTTCTATTATTTATTTGTATTGTGCAAGAGGTTTTGGTATTAAGTTTCAGACATTTGTTTCCAGGGCTGGGCAAGGGGTGGGGAGCAATTCTAGAGGAGGAGAGGAGTTCTTTTGGTGCAAACGTGTTTACAGGCACTCTATGGGTAGATAAACACCCAATTAGACAAAATATCAACAAAATAGCTCTTGTACTTCTCTGAGCATAAGAATACAAGCAACTAAGTGTTGGAATGTGAACAGGCATAATTACAAACCATGGGATTCTGCATGTTGAACAAAGTCCAGCATAGGGAAACGCACTGTAGAATGCTCAGGTGTGAATGGAGACTTAAGCCAAACATATATGGATCGAAATTCAGCCGGTTCAGCAGAAACCGACTGAATTTCAATCCATGTATGGGCTGGCTGATTGTACCCATGTTGATACATTGATCAACTTGGGTACAACCAGCTCTCTGATTTATCTACATGCAATTACTGCCAGCGGATATAGCTGCTAGTAGTAATCCATTGTATTCTGCCGGCTAGGAAGGTTTCCTGCTCCTCCCCTGCCGGATTCCCTCATTAACACTGACTGTATTGATGGGGGAATTTTTTTTTTTTCCTTCCACCACGAAAGGATTAATCTATGGCTTGCCGTAGACAGTTGTCACCAGGATAAGTGTCCCCACTGAAAGAGTCCCCTGTATTCCTTTTACAACTCAAAATTTTAGATTTTTAGCTTACTTTCAGTACAGTTGACTGTTCACCAGAGCACATAAAAAGGTCTCCCCTTTTTTTTTTTTTTTTCAGTGGAGACACACACAAAGTAACAGAAACTTAACAGACATTCTAATACATACCTACTCTATCCAAAACTTAAAAAGGAAAGTTTGGGCTTTAGAATGGAAATGCATACAGGGAGTAATATGGGTGGGCTGTTGCTAACTTTTGTCTGTACAGGGGGTCCCCGAGTTGCGAACGGGTTAGGGACTTCCTAATGGTTCGGAAATCGGATTTGTTCAGAAGTCGGAAGCGCATGCGCAGAACGGTTGAGACGTTGTTTTCCGATGTTCTGTCAAGTAGCCGCGCATGCGCAGACGTCGTTTTCCGATGTGCCCGCCGTCGAAAAATGGCCGCGCATGCGCAGAACGTCACCCCGCCTCCCGTTCGTAAGTTGGAGTTGTTCGCAAGTCGGAGGTTCGTAACTCGGGGACCCCCTGTAAATGCGATTTGCTGGGCTATCTCTATTTTTAGTACTTCAGACTATAAGGGTGCATTCACACTTGCATATGCACTCGCTTTGCGATTTATTTGCAAAAACACCAGCAGGGGTTCCTGCGATTAGCTGCAAGAGGCAGCCCCGTTGAAAGCAATAGAAGGCTGCTGATCACTCGCACGAGTGAGTACATACAAGTGGGCGAGATTAGCAGCGAGAGCTGGGAGCCTCCCCTTGCTTTGGTTGGGGCTGCTTCTCCCAACTAATCCCAAGAGCCCTGGCTGGGGTTCTCGCATGTAATTGCAGAGCAGGCGTATTTGAAAATGTGAATGCACCCTAACAAGCATGCAGATCAGAAAAATAATCGGAGCTGTAAATATGCATCTTTGCTTGGAGTGATGAACTTAGGCTTCATGTACATGTCTTTACAGGGGCCGTACAGTGTGCAGAGCCTGCGTCATGACGTTCCTGCCGCTTCCGCCTACAGCTGCCAACTGAAATGCACTAGAAGAGGTGGCTGTATGTGCTTGTGCACTAGGGGTTGTTTAAAGCACAAGTATGCGCACTGACTAGGGTTGCCACCTCATCCCCTTAAACCCGAACACATATTTATTACACAGGTTCTGTGGCTTATTAAGGTGGTAATTAAACATGGTGCCTTATCTGCATTAAATTAGCCCCAGAACCTGTGTAAATAATGTGTTTGGGTTAAAAGGGATGAGGTGGCAACCTTGGCACTGACGTATTCTGCTAACCACACTATCTGTTCCGGTGCACAACCCCATGTATATGAAGCCTTAGAAAGTACTGAAGACAGTGGATTATGAAGACAGTCAAGTGACTAGTATTTTTAGATAAAAAGGTCAGCTCTGACAGCTTCCATGTCTTCACTACAGGTTTACTTTAAACTCTAATATAGACTGCTGGCTATTTTGTAAGCTTAAAGTGGGGTTCCACCCAAAAAAACAAAAATACCTCAAAAATTCTAAAAAAAAAAACATTTGGAATTTTTTTTTTTTTTTTTTTACTTGCCTCTAAATGCCTGTTGCTAGGTGGTCCCTCGTAGTCTGCCTCTTCCTTTGCCTGGGCTGGTGACATAACTTCCCCCTCGGCACAGGAAGGGCTCCGCTCTGCTCTTTCCCTCCTGTCAATCATCTGGGACCCATTACAGGTCCCAGGTGATTGAGCGGCCAATCACGGCGCGCAGCGCCGCTCGCGCATGCGCAGTGGGTGCCAGGCTGTGAAGCCACAGCCCGGCGCCCACAGTTGAAATGCCGGCGCCAACGAGCGGAGGGGGGGGACGAGCGGGGCTTCGATCCTCCGCATCGCTGGACCCAGGGACAGGTAAGTGTCTAATTAAAAGTCAGCAGCTGCAGTATTTGTAGCTGCTGACTTTTAATTTTTATTTTTTTTGACTGCCCCCTGGGTGGAACTCCTCTTTAATTAAATTTTTTTCCTCGCGGGTCCTAGAAAATGCAATTTAAAAGAACATTTAACTTTTTTTTTTTTTTTTTTTTTTTTTAGATATTTATATACTGTTTGACTATTTTGGCAAATTCTCTAGAATGTGTGCAGATGCATGTCTTGTCTTGTGGCGTTGTGCGTTTTTTTTTTTTTTTTCTGCTCAGCTTTTACACCTGCAGGAAGAAGATTCATGTTATGTTGATTAAGGAAGTGTAGTGCAAACTGAAACAGAACAAAAAATAGCCTCTGGCATATGTGCTTGCTTAAAGCCCGAACTACTCCAGCTAAAAATTCCAAGATAAAAATGAATAGCCTGTTAGGAGTTAAAGCTGAACTTTACCCATAAAAGCTTGACAAAAATGTTTTTTTTAGCAAGGAACATATATTCTACATTAATAATAATGCCACTAAAATTAGTGTGTGCTGTAAATTGCCTCCAGCATTGTTCCTGTTAATTCTTGCCAGAAGCTGCCATTTGCCGAAACCCAGAGCCCTTGAGCAGCAGTAAATCTCAAGGGTGTCTACAGATCGGCCTCCAGTGGCTTTGTTTTTTGGCATAATGCCAAAAATGGAGAGCAACTAAGCATGTGCAGAGCACAATGAGGCAGAGTATTACTGGATTTTAAACCGTATAGGCACTTCATTTTTAATGTTTTACATAGCTATACCTGCAAAAGGGGCCAATGTGAAGTGATCTAGCAGGACTTAATTTTCTCACTAATGCTCCACTTTAAAGTGGTTGTAAACCCTAAAACAAAATTCAAAAAAAAAAACCCTGCAAGACAATGGCATAATGAGCTAGTATGCATAGCATACTAGCTCGTTATGAATTACTTACCTGAGATCGAAGCCCCCACAGCGGTCCTCGTTCACCGCTCTGGCGGCCGTCATCTCTCCCGGGGGTTACTTCTGGGTATCGCGGCTCCAGCGCTTTGATTGGCCGGAGCTGCGATGACGTCACTCCCGCGCATGCGTGCTGGAGCCACCGGTAACTGCCGTTGCGTCAGTTTGCTTAACTGCGCGTGTGCAGATGACATTGGCACATGCAAATACAGTGATATCTCCTAAATCCAGTGTAGCTACAGGTAAGCCTAATTATAGGCTTTCCTGTAGTAAAAAGTGGTTGTAAAGGGTTTACAACCACTTTAAGTCCAAAACTAAAAATGTTCTCTATTGCAGCTTACCAGTCCTTAGATGTGCTGCCTGCATTAGTTTTCTTTTTCAGGCCTTTTCCCCTTTGTTTTAAACTGGTAATCTTGCCAGTAACACGTCTCCTTTTATTTGGGTGCCTACACTCTGGATGAAGGAGCAACAGAGACACCTTTGGACAGCAACATTTTCGATCTGGTGGGAGGGGATATTTAGATGCACTAAATTAAAGCCACACTCCAGCTAACACTTTGGCCAGGTTCACATCTGCGCGCTGCAGATTTAATTCGTCCCCTTTTTTATGCACACTTTACATACTTTTTCTTTAGGTGCGCTGCCATTAATCTCTGTTAAAATGCATGTTTTATGAAAGTGCATCAAAAATACAGCTTGCAGGACTCAGTTGCTACCCGGCCACCCATGCCAAGCTGTTCCTTCATGAGGACAGTTCAATACTGGTTTTAATATAGGCCTGTGAATTCCATCCAAGTTTTATCCTGTGTTCAGCCCTGATGAAGGAGGTATTGTCCCTGAAATGCATTGGCTATTTTTATATGACTTTTTCTCAGCAAAGAAAATTATGTTGCACTCCTTTTTTTCTGACTTTGGTCATGCGCTTCCTTCTGTATTTCTATGGTTGGTTTGAGTTACTGTTGAGTGCCTATCGAGGGAAGTCTTGCTGTGTGGGAGCTCGGTCTCGCCAGACCTAATGAGCTTGTTTTGAAGTTTTCCATCATCTAACCAAATTTGCAAATCTCAAAGTTCCCAGCTTCTTTCTGAAGATGTTGTCCTGATGAAATGACAGGTGAGATATTCTCTTTATATCATTCATCCCCCACTTTCGCCGATCTCGTCTGATCCCAGGTGCACAGCCAACAAAGACACCGCACAAATCCATAGACAAATATGGTTAGCACACTAAATGGAGAAAAGTTCTCTGTATGGGAAGATCATGGGCCTTTTAGACCCCCCCCATGTCACTTTGTCCTCAACTGCAGTAATCAAGCACAGACTGTGCTTGATTAACTGCTACACCTGAACTGAACCCGGAAGTGACGAAATTCTCATCACTTCCAGGATCATTCATCACAGAGGAGATCTGCAAATGGGTGTTCCTTGATCTTCTGCCGCTCAGCACCTTTAAGTGAGTTACTGTGGTCCCTGGGTTTCCAGATAAACAGGAGAACCTGGGATCTACCGCGGCTGGTGGCAGGGGGCACCCAGATCACTTTTACTGAATAGCTGATGGCTGGTTAAAAAAACGGTACCAAGCTCATGGCTGCAGCTGTAGAGAGGAGCTTGTTTTGAATCTAAAACATTAGGACAGATTCAAAAATAATTATTTGATGCTAAACCAACACATATAAACCCTAAAAAAGTTCTAGGTGTAAAACTTTTATATTGCTGGGGATAAACTGGTTATGAAAACAATGGGGCTTTGTTCCATTTCATGTATGTTTTAAAGTAGAACTATCCTTCCCCTTTTTTTTTTTTTTTTTTTTTTTTTTTGTGGCAGATCATTTAGAGTTGTAGCTCTGTGTTTGTCTATCAGGGCTGTACAGCCTGGTTGGTGGGTCACACAGCTCTGCAGTGCTGTGAGCTTTCAATTTTAAGAATGACTGATCGGCTATCTCAGGTTGGTGCCAGGAATAACGCAGCCCGACAGTGCTTGTCACTTATTCCTAAAACAGAATACTCACACAGTACTGTGTAACTAACCAAGCTGGACCAATGTAACCATGAAAAAATCTCTCTGTTGGGAATTCAGCTTTAAGGATTTTCATAAATCTATGTTTCTATGTTCATTGTTTTTTACTTTACTTTCTCTAATTTAATAATAATCTGTTTTTTTGTTCCAGTTGTGGCTGATGACTGTGCACCCTATGTGGGACAGGACTTTTCCCTCCATCGAGGCCAGACCTGTGTTCTATCCTTCTGTTCAGGGTCATGCACAAATCGCTATTGTAATATAATCCCTGGATTACAGCTGGATCAGTCCCAGTTCATGTGCATTTTGAACAAGTAAGAAGACATTGCATATACTTAAGAATTGAAATATTTTAAAGCCTATCCTCTACCATTTAGTTTGTTTGCATCTTTGTGAGCACTTCAATCAGACACGTTAGCAGCAAAAGGCACTCTCTCTCTTTATTCCATTTGTGCCTCACTTTTTTCCTTTCTTTTCCCATTCTCCCCGTTCCCCACAACATTTTCCTGTGGCACCTGCAACCACACTGAGGGTGGTCAAGCAGATCCTTCCCCCTACTCCGCCATTTCTAGAATCCTTCCCAAGGTAGGTGTTTTTCTGAAGCGGCTGGAGTGGATAAAAATTCCCTTAATAATCTTCATGCCCATCTTCCTAATGCCTGCTGGCTTTGCAGCTGTTCCCTTTCCAGTTTGTGGAATCCACTCCCTCCCTTAAGTTTGTGGCCGGTGCTACACCACAGTAACGGATACCCATCCACCTTTATTTTGTTCAAAAAGTTGTCCCTGCCCTCATTGAGCATGTGGAACACAATGTGTCTGTGCCGAACCACGCTGTCATTGACATGGAAACACATGACCACGATCATGTGGTCCAGTTGGCATGGACAGGGACGCTACATATCCTTCATGTCACACTGGGTCCAATGTTGTAGCAGAAGGAAAGGAGGCACAACCATTTCTTCTCCTATTGTGACAGCACAGTTACTTGTATCCTGTCCTCTTCACTGGCCTCATCTTTCCAACTCTTTTGAACCAGTATTTTTCCCCCTCCAGAGCATATGCAGTATGAGCTAAGGGGTCTTGGATAGTGCTGGTTCTGGACAGAGGAAGCATTTACGGCAGACATAGACCTTGAGTTGTGACGAACCCCTGTCCTCAACAGGTCTATGTCTGCCGTAAATGCTTCCTCTGTCCAGAACAAGCACTATCCAAGACCCCTTAGCTCACCCACGCCCCAGCCGTAACACAGTGTAGGGTGAACAACAACATCAAACTCTTTTATTCCAGCACATGTTACCACAGATATCCAACTCCGAGAAACTTCCACCCCGCCCCCCCCCTTAGATTCAGGGCGTGGTAAACTGTCCAATCACAATAGGCACACAGGTCAGGTGTATTCAAACTTCTCATCAGTAAATAGTCTTATCAACCGGGAGAGCTGTTGGAGGAATCCCCCCTCCACATAGACATCCATCCCATAATATGCGTTTCTTCCAAGGCAGACAGACACAAACAATGGAATACAACCACACCCCAAACAATCACAGCAAAGAGTCCACAACAGCATGAGACAACACACAGTATATACATATATACAACATTGAGTCTGTCTAGCACAGATTATAGTTGGGTTCTCAGGCACCCTGTGCCCCTAATGGACACAGGGTGATTTACACATAAGAGGGTCCGGGGAAGCTGGACACGGAGTTTCCAAAGCTCTCCAAGATAAGTTGAGTTGCACAAACCCCCCACCCAAAGTGACTCCTGTCACAAAACCCAAGCCCCAATTCATAGATGCACAGCATGATGCTACCTACATGACATTCAGTAAGGCTCGGTTCACACTGAGACGACCTGTCACGACTTGGCCACCTGACAAGTCACACTCCAGTGCAATGGAACCATTCTAATTTGAGTGACTCAAGTCGCTCCAACTTAGAAAAAGGTTCCTATACCATTTGGGGGCGACTTCAGAGCGACTTGCATTGACTTCTATTACAGAAGGCATTTACAAACCGCGCTGTACGAGGCGGCTTCAGAGTTGGGCGACTTTGAAGCCACCCCAGTGTGAACCGAGACTTAAGGTTTATATTTACTTCAACAGGCCCTACACTATGCTCTCTCCATGTAGTTTGTCAGCAGCACTCCCTATGCTTTCCCATTCACAGATAATGCACATTGTCAGTATGGCTGCTGTGACCTCACCCTTTATAGTGAGCTGACTTATTCAGAAGCCCCCTTATTGGCCTTTTTGAGCCAGCTGACTTAAGAGAAGGCAGCGCATCATGGTTACAAAGAATTCAGTCTGGCAAATTTCTGCATAAATTCGCCAGTATCATGAACCTTGAGCATGCAAGGTTTGCCTTGAACCCCATGATAGTGGTGGACCCAAACCTGCTTGTCTGGAATCTTTGTATTGCTCTGTAAATTACCCCGTCAACATGCATCTTTCCTAGTTTTAAACTGATAAAATTAACTTTTATTATTGCTTTTTACATAACACTTGCTTTCTGGTTTCTGTATGACTTGCCATTATAGCGCAGAATGTTTTCTTTAACCACTTACAGACCGGAAGATTTTTCTTCTTAATGACCAGGCCATTTTTTTGCGATACGGCACTGCGTCGTTTTAACTGACAATTGTGCGATTGCGCGACACTGTTCCCACAAATAGAGCTTTCTTTTGGTGGTATTTGATCACCTCCTGTGGTTTTTTTATTTTTTACGCTATAAACAAAGAGCGACAGTTTTGGAAAAAAAAATTTTTTTTACCTTTTTGCTATAATAAATATCCCCAAAAAATTTTTTTGAACACATTTCTTCAGTTTAGGCCAATATGTATTGTACATATTTTTGGTAATAACATAAAAATCGCAATAAGTGTATATTGATTGGTTTGTGCAAAAGTTATAGCGTCTACAAACTATGGGAAAGATTTATGGCATTTTATTGGCTTTTTTTTTTTCACTAGTAATGGCGGTGATCTGCAATTTTTAGCGGTATTTCGGTGGACAGATCGGACACTTTTGACACATTTTTGGGGCCATTGACATCTATACAGCGATCAGTGCTATAAAAATGCACTGATTACTGTGTAAATGTCACTGGTAGGGAAGGGGTTAAAACTAGGGGGCGATCAAGGGGTTAAATGTGTTCCCTCGTGAGTGTTTCTTACTGTGGGGGGGATGGGACTGACTGGGGGAGGAGACATATCGCTGTTCCTACTTACTAGGAACAAACGATCTATCTGCTCTCCCCTGACAGAACAGGGATTTGTGTGTTTACACACACAAATCCCCGTTCTGGCTCTCGTGCCCGCGATCGTGGGTGGCCGGCGGCGATCGCACTCGCCAGCCACGTGCATACGACGTACCCATACATTTTGCGGGAACGTGCCACTTTGCCGACGTATATCGCCCTGAGCCGGTCAGCAAGTGGTTAAGTTGAGACACTAGGTACCGACCTATACACAAGACTGAGCCTTTCTATGGATTAGTTTTACAGTGAGTGGTAAATAATCTTTTTCTCAGTGTTTATTTGTGCACGTAAAATCCAGTACTAAGTACAGGTATATCTCCAGCCTCTAGTAGGTTGAGCAAAATACAAGGCAAGTGGCACAGCACAAGCCCAGTTTAGCTTGGTGTCCTGAGGAGGTAAGATATGTCTCTTCGACTTTGCTGAATGAAGATTTTTTTTAGCTAAAGATTATTCTATAAGGCACCTGCCTGCATTAGCATGTCAGAACCTCCTGAGATCTCGGGCACAGGTTGTCATTGAAGACGACCTTGAGCAGTGAGTAGGCTGTTTACAAAGATGCCTGCTGTGTCTACCAGGGAGATGTATCACTGGAAGTGTCTCACTAAAGACTGGTACACTGAGTTTTTTCCATTCAATCCAGCGGGTTGAATGAAAAAAAAAAAACTGTCTGCTCCGATCGGAGCCGCTGTACTAACTATGCGAAGTGCAGTGATCTCCTCTGCTGTGCTATTATGTTCTGACAGAGGAACGGCCCCCCGCACTAGAACGCTTGGATCAGTGCTCTTTGCCATTGGCTGAGAGCCCTGATTGGGAGTCAGTCAGCTGCAGGTTTTCCAGCATGCTCATCCGACAGAAGCCAGCCAAACAGTCGGACAGACTGACATACACATGGGCTTTGGCTTGTTTCCACTGCTATCTTCGTAGGGGCTGCTTGAATATTTCTCCTGTGCCTGGGGGGGGGGGGGTAGGGGGCTCCAGAGCAACACTTTTTTTCTTGGCACGCCTTTACATGATATGGGCAGGGCTTTTTTAGCTCGCTGCACAGCAGTCTAACTAGGCCTTAACCCCCAGTCACACCGACTTTAAAATAGTGCGACTTCACTCGAAATCGCACGTTTTCAAAGCTGCATGTCAGTGCGACTTCAGGTGCAACTTGGCTGACATCTGTGCGACTTCATACACAGATGTCTATGCAAGTCGTACCTTAAATTGCCAAAAATAGTTCAGGAACCTCTTTTTAAAATTGGTGCTACAACCCAAATGTCTTGAAGCATGTAAAAGAGCCAAACATGTGCCCAGACTACAGTCCTTCCAACTTGCAGGGAAACATCCAAACAAAAAAGTCGGCATCGCCGTCTATGATCTCTAAAATCTTTATTGCGATCCACGGGAGAAAGTCCAAACAAAGAGAGTTGATGCGTTTCAGCCCGGTTGGGCTTTAGCCACTTCAGCTCTGGAAGGTTTTACCTTCATGACCAGGTCATTTTTTGTAATACGACACTGCGTTACTCTAACTGATCTTTGCGCGAAGCTGTACCCAAATAAAGTTGTTCTTTTTTTTGACACGAATAGAGCTTTCTTTTGGTGGTAATTAATCACCTCTGCGGTTTTTATTCCTTGCGCTATAAACAAAAAGAGTGACCATTTTGAAAAAAAAAATATTTTTTACTTTCTGCTAAAAAACATATCCAATACAAAAAAATGTAAAAAAATCAAATTTCTTCTTCAATTTAGGCCAATATGTATTCTGCTGCACAAAAGTTATCGCGTATACAAACTATGGGATATTTTTATGGAATTGTTTATTATTTTTACTAGTAATGGCAGCGATCAGTGATTTTTAGTGTGACTGAGACACTTATTTTTAGGAACCAGTGACACTAATACAGTGATTAGTGCTAAAAATATGCACTGTCACTGTACTAATGACACTGGCAGGGAACGGGTTAACACCAGGGGTGATCAAAGGGTTAAGTGAGTCCCTAGGGGACGCTTTCTAACTGTGTGGGGGATGGATTGACTGGAAGAACCCAGAGATCCGTGTTCTTGCTTAGCAGGAACACAAGATCACTGTGTACTCCCCTGTCAGAACAACAATCTGCCTTGTTTACATAGGCAGATCACCGTTCTGCCTCTCTGGGAAATGATTGGTGGGTCCTGGCGGACATTGCGTCCACCGGATTGGTGAGCTTCCATGCACAAGCAGAATGACTCACTTGTGTACTGAAGCCGGTGCCTGCCCAGGTCAGAGGTCCCTCTCCTCTCCACTGTATGGCATAAACTGCTGGCCAAGATCCATACCATATTACCATCAGGACGTAGAAGAAAAATTCTGTAAACAATTTATTTCCTAAGGTCATGTCCACTTTTTCTTCTCCTAATTAGGACATATTTCTTACTTTCTTTTATCCATCCCCTTCTAATACAAAGGAAATTGCCCCTAGATGTGGTAAAGGGCTGCCAGGGTTCCTACAACACTCTATTTGTCAGTCTGGATGGTCCTGCTAGAGGGTCCTCAGCTTCCCGTGTGACCATCTCTTGAAGGATTTGCTAGATTATACTACTTATTCCACTGAGGCACCTTTTGGGGAGCCTCAGTTCCCTGTCGCCTCCCTACTAGAGAGATAATTGGGCCTTGCTGCAACAAGCATCAGCATCTTAGGTATGCAAGGCTACTACCAGGTCCTCCGTTCACATATTCAACAAGTTTTCTCATGTAGATATGGCTGATGCTAGATGGCTCTGTACATGCATAAGGAATAGGCACTAGTTTAGGCTGTGCTCTTTGCTTTGCCTAGTGTCCAATCTCCTAGAGGCAGCAGCTAACCCATACATACAGATTAGGATTAGTCACCGTGTGCCCCATTGAAGTATTGGAGGAAAAAACTCTTTATTACATTTTATTTATTTTTATGTAAAAATGTATTACGGTTATGTTTGTAATATTGAACATGTCTCATTTTATAACCTTCTCCTTGTATTTCTTCAACAGCCTCTATTTCGTCATTGGAGCTGGTATTGTTATCTCTTTGCTGACTGTTATTTCAATTATCAGTTGTATCTGTAAATCACTCTGTCTGTGCTGCAGACTTTGCGAACGACAGCGTAAGTCACAAGCCTATAATGCTCTAAACTGTATAATTGAGTTGTTCGTTCTGTGAAGTGTACTTTACTTCTTCTTCCTTCTTTTTTTTTTTTACCAGAGAATGGGCCTTAGACTGACTATAGAGGGATTAAAAATTGGCTGGTTCAGTAAAGACCAGCTGAATTTTGATACATTTATGGCCCTTCCAGTTTGAGAGGCGACAATTTAATGATCAACTCCTCTCAAACAGGACTGTTGGTATTTTTTTTGTCTTGTCTGCACTTGCAGCCAATTGGCTGCTGCGCTAATCGGTGATCCTGACAGCGGAGGGGTCTTGGCTGTCGCAATAAAATAGCGCAGCGGGTAGGATTCTTCCATTAACCTCACTTGTGTGAATGGGAGAATCTGTTCAGTTTTTTTTTTTGATCGGCGTTCTGGCTGATTGAATAAACTGAGTCATCTTTGACCAGCTTTGCACCTAGTGGCCACTGTATTAGCTATGCCTATTAGCACTCCTAAAGGGGTATGATTTGTATGCTTTAATACTCTTTAAAGTTAATTTGGTTGAAACAGAAAAAAGCGTGATTTAACCTCCATACCCAAATTGTGCTCCAGGGATGTTGGTCTCAACAGCCAGGTTCCTACATAATGAATAATAATACCCCATAATACCCCATAATGAAAATGTGAAAGAAGTTTGTTTGAAATCTTTGCAAATGTATTAAAAATACAAAAAAAAAATCACATGTGCATACGTATTCACAGCCTTTGCTCAATACTTTGTTGAAGCACCTTTGCGCACAATTACAGCCTCAAGTCTTTTTGAGTATGATGCTACAAGTTTGGCACACCTATTTTTGGGCAGTTTCTCCCATTCTTCTTTGCAGGACCTTTCAAGCTCTATCAGGTTGGATGAGGAGCGTCGGTGCACAGCCATTTTCAGATCTTTAAAGAGATGTTCAATCGGGTTCAAGTCTGGGCTCTGGCTGGGCCGCTCAAGGACATTCACTGAGTAGTCCCGTAGCCACTCCTTTGTTATCTTGGCTGTGTGCTTATGGTCGTTGTCCTGTTGGAAGATGAACCTTCACCCCAGTCTACTAGTGTGATGCCAAAATACTACCTCCTTTTCCCTCTAATATATTTTTTCAGGTAACAGGCAGGTTGAAAAAATATATTACCAGTCATTGTCTAGGAGGTGAATATCCTACAACAGCTTGTATTTCCCTGTATAATGCTAATGAATCATCTGGCTCGTAACGTGTTTAAATCAGGTTTAATTTGCATATAAACAGTGTATACCGTATATACTCGAGTATAAGTCGAATTTTTCAGCACATTTTTTAGTGCTGAAAGTGCCCCCCTCGACTTATACTGGAGTCAAGCACTTTTCTGCAGCAAATAATTTCATTTTCCGAACCGACTTTGGGGCCCCGTATCTCAGGGCCACTTGATGCTAGGAACTCCAAATTTGGTGTGCAAACCCAGTGGACCATAACATATCCAAAGCTGAAGTTCCTAACACTAAGTGGCCCCGAGATACGGGGCCCCAAAATCGGTTCGGAAAATGTCATTCTCTGCTGCAGAAAAGTGCTTGACATTTTCTGAACCGAGTTTGGGGCCCCATATCTCAGGGCCACGTGGTGCTAGGAACCCCAAATTTGGTGTGCAAACCCAGTGGAACTGGTACCACAACATATCCAAAGCTGAAGTTCCTAGCCCTAAGTGGCCCTGAGATACAGGGCCCCCAAACCGGTTCGGAAAATGTCATTCTCTGCTGTAGAAAAGTGCTTGACATTTTCTGAACTGATTTTTGGGGCCCTGTATCTCGGGGCCACTTGGTGCTAGAAACCCCAGCTTTGGAAATTTTATGGTGCTAGTTCCACTGGGTTTGCACACCAAATTTGGGGTTCTTAGCACTAAGTGGCCCTGAGATACAGGGCCCCAAATTCGGTCAACTGTGTCCATCTGCTGCAATGTCATTTCGGGACCCTTTGGGTTCAGAGACCCCAAATTTTGGCTGCAGCTAGGGGGCATCTAGGAACCCTTAACTACCGAGTTTGAAGTTCAGGGGACCTATGGCTGCAAATGGGCACAGTGAGGCTGCAAATGGGCACAGTGAGGCTGCAAATGGGCATTGTTGACCCTCTTTTCCACTTACAGTAGCTGTGCATTTCTCACCCTCGTCTTATACTCGGGTCAATAAGTTTTTCCCATTTTTTTTTTGTGGTAAATTAGGGCCTCGACTTATACTCGGAACGACTTATACTCGAGTATATACGGTATATAAATACTGCGCTGTCAAGTGAGAAAAACAAAAATAAGCTGCTAGCATTAACAAGTGATCTGACTTGTGATATAAACGGGAAAAGGTGAATGCAGCGCTAAATAAACATAAAAGTAAAAATAAAACATAAATAATGATATTCAGTGTCAAAATGTACACATATGATATGTGTATAAAGGGAAAAGTCTGCATAGATTATATGCCCAAAGACTATCTGTAAAAAAGAGTCCATATAACCAAAAACTATTATGTACAGTATGTGCCAATAGTCCACGGATTAACGTGTATAATCACACATCTAAAAGTCCATAGGGGGATATGGAATAGTCATACACCTAAAGTGTAGAAAACATTGATAAGATGTTGATAGTAGATCCACCACCGTGTTAAAAAATGTGGGGGGGGCTTACCAGAGACTGTGGACACAGGTGGGTATAAACTCACTGTGTCAATAAGGCTGATATATCTGTAGATCTCTGCAGACGGAATGGTAGTAGTGAAGATGCTTGTAGGGATTGTATACGGTAGAAGTGAGTCACTCGGATGTCCCCGGCGTGTAAGGAAAAACATGAAAGTACATAGCGTAATACTGCGTAGGTAATGCTAGTACAGGTAGTTGCATATATACGAATTCATGGTTAAACCAATCAGATAAAGGATAGAAGCACCCAGAAGTGTAGATAAGATAATTTCAGTGGTAATAGTGGGTCCACCACCAGAGGTAAAAGTGGGGGGCTTGCCAGAACTCGTGGACACAGATGGGTATACACACACTGTGTCTGTTAAGCCTTGTGTATCTGTGGATCCCCGGAGACAGGATGAGGGTAGCCAAGGTACTTGTAGGCAGTATGTGATAATGATGGGTCACATATCCACAGCATAAAAAGGAAGGATATAAGGACACATAGTGTGATACTGTATAAAACGGCTGTAAAGCGTATTTATTAAGGTCAAACACTCACATTTATGTAGATAAAAACAGCGCTGAATTGAAGTAAAAAAGTGGCAGTGTAGTGGTGTCAGCAAGCCTTTCCGACGCGTTTTGTCCTAGGGGACATCATCTGGGGTGCTGCACCACTCCACACACTGCCCCTTATATAGGCTAGGTGACCCCCATGTTCGAATGTGGCTCCAAATCACGTTATAGGAAATACCTCGCCACTTCCGGGTATTGGGAAGATGGCGCCGGTCGCGTGTGTTGCAAGTCTCATTTTGGTGAGGTTGGTGGAATGCAAACATGTGCATCGTCATGGCGACGCATCACGTGTTGCACCTAACGGCCCGCATAGCATTATCCTCATCGAAGCTGGGCGGTGCGTAGCCGTAAATCACGATGTGCGTCATGACACCGCGCATCGCACCCTGCTCCAATAGGTGGACAGCTGAACTGGGCTGTGCATAGCGTGTCGTCATGACACGGCGCTTCAAGCCTCGTTTTGGCTAACCAGTGCACCGCATAGGGGAAGGATGGAAAGGAAAATCCAATGCAATAGCGGTGATGCTCGGTAGCTCAGCTAAAGAGGGGAGGGGGATAAATATCTTCTGAACGTGAACATAATGTAGGACTACAATATATGTTAACTTGGTTCAAATGAGAGAATTTTAGGAGAGTAGAAAATAAATATAAAGTTAAGGTAAAAATAAATATATTTGCAAATTCAATATGTGTAGGCTGCATATAGGGCCATAGCATCTCTGTCAAGCTGTTCTAATTTTTTTAGCTCAAATTTCTTTCTGTTTACTCCTCAATGAATTTATGGCGGGAGCCATGGTTGTCCACAGGTACATCAACATATCAAGTAGCTAATGGCTCTGAACAGTTTCAGTGGCCAAGTGACCATTGCCATGTCATAGGTATAAAGTCAATGAAGAATGAGAATAGAAGGTAGGAAAGGGTGTTTTAGTTATTAGGTGTAAGTAGGAAAAAATTAAAGAGGGTGAAAGAGGGGGGGGAAACAAAAGTTTAAGGCCTCTTTCACACGGGGCGGATCAGTGATGATCCGCCCCGTGAACATCCGCTGGCTCAGCGGGGATCGCTCCGCCGATCCCCGCTGAGCAGGAAGATGACAGGTGCATCGCTGCACACTGTGCAGCGACGGACCTGTCAGAGCGCCGCTCTCCCCTATGGGGGGATCGGATGATGACGGTCCGTAGTGTCCGTCGTCATCCGATCCGATCCGAAAACGGAGGGAAAAGTAGGTTTTTCCTCCGTTACACTTTTCGGATCGGAGCGGGGTCGGATGTCAGCGGACATGTCACCGCTGACATCCGACGCTCCATAGGGATGACTGTATGTCCGTTTTTCATCCGAAAACGGAAGGATGAAAAACGGACATACGGATCCCCGTGTGAAAGAGGCCTAAAAGCACGGAAAAGGGGTTTTAGGCACCGGTAAAGTCATACATCTATTTGCAATCATAGTACGCAATGTAAATGAGTAAGTCTGTGGGAATCAAGAGTTTACACTTGTATCATCTGCATATTGCAGCGTTAATGGAGCTAAGGTCAGAACTGGATGCAAATGTAGAATGTGGACAATCCTGTTTTCTTTAAGATATATATCCCTATCTCCTTAAATCAAGAGCCGGCCGGCTCGGAGTTTATGCTGCATTTTTTTTGTTTGTTTAATTGTAAGTGCAATACTTTTTACTTCTTAAAACCAACAAAAGATTTTACACTATGGAAGTTTTTATTTCCTCATGGGGACCATCTGGCAATATGTATCTTTGAGGGATAACACCTGAGAAGATTCTGGGACCATTGCTTTACATCTTAAAGGCCTGGGCTGGGTATTAAGCTAAAAGCGTGTGTGATCTCCTGTAAAAGGAGATCATTTGGAGTCGGTAAGCGGCAGTGTGTGTAGAGGTGGAAGTTGCATCTTTTTTCACCACAATTCTTGGGTGTATCGTGTGTCAATCTCACATTGGAAAATCATCTTTAATATAATGGACTATTTATAGTGTGATAACTAATCAATTTTTTTTATTGCACGGATTCACTTTATGGAAGTTTAGCACAATCAATTTTTATCGCACAGATTCACTTTATATGGAGGTTTAGCGCAACTTAATATTGAAAGTTGTTGATTTTGTGTGTATCTCACAGGAAGTTGCAGCTTGGCTTTCCATATTAATTTCATTTTATATTTTATCCATTCAACACTTCACTTGACTTTTTGTGACAGCGCAGTCATTTTTATTTGTTTGATATCAGTGGGCATAAACCTTAGAAAAAACAATGTTTGTCACGCTAGGCACTTCACGGTTACCATATTTGGTATTAGAGGGAAAAATAGTGCTCCATCGTTGGTATCATTGGGAGGAATAGTGGTCCTAATATTGGTGTCAGTGGGAGAAATAGTGCTCCATTGTTGGTGTCAGTTGGACGAATAGTATCTCATATCAGTGAGAGGAATGGTGCCCCAGGGGCCGCAGTTTGGAGACCTTTGCCCTAGGATATGAACTCTGCATTTCTGGCAAGATCAACAGGGATTTTCTGTACTTGATGTGTTCTTTGCCCAAAGAATGAAAACGAATGCATCCACTACGCGTAGGGATTGACAAGCTGCAATATATTAAACATTTGTTCTTGGGTTTAGTTTTGCTTTAGGACTTTTGAAGAAAAGTTTTTTTAGTAAGCCTGGGTTCACACTGTAGCGAGACAGGAACCAGCATGATTCCAGCGCCGGATTCCGCATCGCATCTCTCCTGCAGGCAGATTACACTGCCCTTTGCGAACCGCTGCAGGTGTCAATACAATGTTAATGACACCCCCAGATCGGTTCACAGATCGCAGTGCAAACTGTGGATTCAGACAGGAATCGGATCTCATGGGTGAGAACACCCATGCGATCCGATTCCAGTGTGAGAAACAAAGTTCCTGCACCTTTTTTAGTGCAAATCCAATGCGAGTTCAGCCATACAAACTGTATGGCTGAAATCGCATTGCATAGACATCGCATGTGATCGACACAGCAGTGCGGGTGCGAATCACATGTGATGTCTGTGTTCCCTACAGTGTGAACCAAGGCTAAAAATTTACATAATTGGGGGGGATACAATAAAACTGGATCCCACAGAATGTGGTGCATTGTAACCAATCCGCTTCCATAATTTAACAAGCTGAAGTCAAAAGCTGATCCGTTACTATGCAAAGCTGAACCAGATTCTCTGTGCTCCAGTTTTAGTAAATTTCCCATATTGTCTTTTGCTATACAAACTGTTTTTTTATAATCAAATAATATAAAATGAAATACATTTTCTGTTTCAGACAAGCTTAATGTTTCTATAAGTGTTCTGTGGACAATGTTCAGACAACCCGCTGCAATAAAAGTTTGATCTTTTGCTAAGATACTTACACAAAGTGAACATTTATTTTGGGGTTGCAGTGTTTATTACAGTACTGGCGTCTAAAATATGATTTGTGATAAAAGTAACCTGTCCCACTGTAATTATAAAAAATCTAGCCCTGGGACGAATTCCTCTAGGCCTACATGGGCAATTAAATCTCTGCTACTAGGAGATGTTACTGCTTGCTGGAAGCCGCCCTATTTTCAACAAACTGAAATAAATGTGATGCTAATAATTTATTTAAATTTTTTTTTTTTTAAACTGCTGTTAAATCTTGCCAGTGTAGCCCTAGGCTTATTTTCAGTATCTCAAAAGGAAGCAAGTAAGGACCTGCAATAATTTTGCTCACATTCTTGCAATGTATTTGATCTGAAGATGTCAGTTTTACATATCCACAACTAAACTAGTTTCACTTTAGGAGGGCTGGGCCATCTAACCAACAGATAATAAAACTGTTTGGTGTTTTTTTTCTTTTTCAGCTCGGGCAACAGCATTCTCAACATCTGTGGCTGTCACCAACATTACTCCTCAACCCTTAGTAACAATGCCAGTTGCTGCTGGATACCAGCCTGTGCCACATTCCATGTACGCTCAGCGGCCTGACAAAGCTTCTGTTCCCCCACCATATCCAGGTGAGGCACCTGCCTATTCCAACTATCCAACTAGATAAGGTGGTAAGTGACCCTCCTTTCTTTTGCAGCTTTCCCTGCTAACGCCATTAAAGAATCGCTTCAGTCATCAGTCAACTAAAAAGGCATAGCTTTGGAAAGCTTTCACCTGTTTTCTATGCGTCTGCACCCTATCCCATTCTTTCATCATGCTAACTGACAGCACAGCATTTTAAAAGCTTTAAGAGGTCCTATTGCCTCTTGAAAGCAGAGTTCACCCCCGCTCAGTTCTAACATGCTACCTGCTTCAGGTCTGCTCAGGTCTGACCTGCTGAGGAGCAGCTGTCACATGGAAGCAAAATTATAACATTTCTGCAATTTGCTAAAGAAGTCATTTTCTTTTACAGGAAGAATTGTAGTTTTTCTAAAATAATAATCTTGTTGTGTTGCCATTTAGACGGGATATTTCTGCTGTGCTTTCATCAGTCATGCTTTTGCATTTAAAGTGTAAGCTTACTTTTGCAGCTCAAAAAAAGAAAAACATTAATGCATCATTTTGTGTAAGCTTATCCTTGAGAACCCGTTAAAACCATTGCAATGACTTAATGTGTCCTGTTATGCCTGTTAGTGTGCATACCTCTAGGGCAGCCCATTAATTCAGTGGGCTACTTAGTGTTACTAAACCCACAACAGTTAAATCAATCTGTATATGCATACCTCCCAACTTTTTGAGATGGGAATGAGGGACACCTATCCAGCAAAAGTAGGCAGACATATGACACACCCCTTGCCACGCCCCTTAAAGGGGAATTGTACAAAAAAACAAAATTGGTTAAACACACAAGTGCTTTTTTTTTACCATTACTATTCCTTTATATTGGCTTTTGGAATGTACAAATACAGCAATTTAGAAATCAGATGAAAGGTTTAGTGCTGGAAAACCCTTTTTGATAGATGAAAAGTGCATTTTATATAAATATAGATCAGACCAAAATGAGGGACAAATGAGGAGGAATGAGAGAAATCAGGGACAGTTGGGAGCTATGTATATGTAGTAAAGCATGCTTGTTCTACTCACTGTGGAAGGGGTTAATCCTCTGCATTGTGTAAAAAGGCTGTTTGATCCTGTCTTCTCTGATCTTCCCCTTCTTCCACTGTCCCCAATCCATCTCCTGATAAGACAGAGCTTTTGGAGTCACTCTGCACATGCTAATTTTGCTGTGCATTGCTATTTTTTTTTCTTGGTAGGGTGCATGTGATTGGCACAGGGCCAATCAGCACTGTCCAGACAGAGGGTCAGGGGTCCTGTAGCCTCATAGGACACTCAGAGTTGAATGACAACTCCTCCTACAAGCTTTAACCAGACACTGATAGAAGTCACAAGACTGCTATTTACTGCTGATGAGAAAAGGTATTTAGCAGATTATAATTACTAAAATAATAGCATTTTCATGTTCTGTGAACTGTGGGAAACCAGATAAAGTGAATGCAGGGCCCTGGGCTTAACACTTTTTAATGCATCAAAAGGCACCAAAAATAGTAGCCATTTCCGGCAGTGCAGGAGGCTCCCTGCTACCCTGTGTGACTGTTATGTCAGTCTGTACGCACTTATATCTTGGTCCAAATACTTCTCCATATCTGGAAGTACAGGGTATATTCTTTGTCCTGTTGAAAGGGGGGCAAAAGATAGAGGAATATATGCTTGGGGGCGGGGGGGGCCATTAAAGCAAAGTTGATGCATTGCCCTAAGCATCTTGGGTTACGTATGTGTGGATGTACACAGCTCCAATATACTGTAAGCAGATGATGCAAAAACGAAAGGGCAAATGTTTTTCTGCTCAAACAGGAACACGTAGCTACTCTTTCAGTAATTGTTGTCTAAAACAACATAAATGCCATGTAGAAAAGTCAATATTGCAACAATGGATTGCAGGGAAGCCAGTACAATGTCAACTATTGTTACTGATGTTATTTCTAACAGGTAGGCAGAGCTGCCAAGAACTGATACCCTTATGTGGTACAAAGCGGATTCTTACTCCTGTACCAGTCAAGTTCCTCTACCCCAGACTTGCTCGTCCATGTCTTTAACGACCTTGCTTTGTGCACTACTGCGCAGTCATGTTGGAACAGGAAGGGCCATCTCCAAAGTGTTCCCACAAAGTTGGGAGCATGAAATTGTCCAAAATGTCTTGGTATGCTGACGCCTTAAGAGTTCCCTTCACTGGAACTAAGGGGCCAAACCCAGCGCATAAGAAACAACCCTGCACCATAATACCCCACCACCACCACCACCAAATGATTTGGACCAGTGCACAAAGCAAGGTCCATATAGTTACATAAATAGGTTGAAGAAAGTTCATCTAGTTCAACCAATAAAAATAAAAAAAGACATGCATGAGCGAGTTTGCGGTGGAGGAATTTGAATGGCCTGCACAAAGTCCTGACCTCAACCCAATAGAACACCTTTGGGATAAATTGGAGCAGATACTGCGAGCCAGGCCTTCTCGTTCAACATCAGTGCCTGACTTCACAAATGCGCTTCTTGAAGAATGGTCAAACATTCCCATAGACACACTCCTAAACCTTGTGGACAGCCTTTCCAGTTGAGTTGAAGCTGTTATAGCTGCAAAGGGTGGGCTAACTCAGTATTGAACCCTACTGACTAAGACTGGGAATGCCATTAAAGTTCATGTGTGTGTAAAGGCAGGTGTCACAATACTTTTGACAATATAGTGTATGTCAATGGAGCCTTATGCTTTGCCACGCTAAGAAAACTGTTTTATCTGGGGATTTTGTTTAACCACTTCAGCCCCAGAAGATTTGTCTGCTCAATGACCAGGCCATTTTTTTGCGATACGGCACTGCGTTGCTTTTACTGACAATTGTGCAGTCGTACGACGCGGTACCAAAACAAAATTGACGTCTTTTTTTTTTTTTTTTTCTCCAAAAAATGGAGCTTTCTTTTGGTGGTATTTGATCACCTCTGCGGTTTTTATTTTTTGTGCTATAAACAAAAGAAGAGCAACAATTTTGAAAAAAACACTATCTTTTACTTTTTGCTATAATATCCCAAATTTAAAAAAAAAAAAATTTTCCTCAGTTTAGGCCGATTATGTATTCTTCTACATATTTTTGGTAAAAAAAAAATCTCAATAAGCGTATATTGATTGGTTTGCCCAAAAGTTATATAGCGTCTACAAAATAGGGAATAGATTTATGGCATTTTTATTATTTTTATTTATTTTTTACTAGTAATGGCAGTGATCTGCGATTTTTATCGGGACTGCGATACTGCGGCGGAGAAATTGGACACTTTTGACACTTTTTTTTTGGGACCATTGACAATTTTAGAGCGCTCATTGCTATAAAAATGCATTGATTACTTTATAAACATCACTGGAAGGGAAGGAGTTAACACTAGGGGGTGATCAAGGGGTTAACTGTGTTCCTTAGTGTGAGTTCTAACTGTGGGGGGGATGGGACTGACTAGGGGAGGAGAGAGATTGGTATTCATACTTAGTATGAACACACAATCTCTCTCTTCTCCACTGAGACAACCGGGATCTGTGTGCTTACACACACAGATCCCGGTTCTCGCTCTGTCACAAGCTATCGCGGGTGCCCGGCGGTCATCGCGCCCACCGGGCACTTGCATCGGCTCCGGCGTGGCACGGAAGCACGCGCGCATCTCCTAGTGGTCAACAGTTACAGGTACGTTGTTTCGCCCAGGGGGGCCAACCTGCCGCAGTACAACTGTGGCGGCTGGTCGGGAAGGAGTTAATTTTTTTTTTTTTATTATTAGTTTATCTATTCATTTAACATATGAATCTTTTTTTTATCCTTGTGTCTTGCAGGTGCAGATAACTTTGCTTATGTGGATTAACAAAGAACATTTCATTCAGTTTCTGCTGGCACCATGAGTATTTGAGAAACAGTTTTGTAGTGAACATAAAATCTGTATCTGTGTTAAACATCTCCTTTTCCTGTTTCTATGCACTTCCTTTGTAAATGTTTACTGCATTTATGTTTTGATGTTTCATCACCATTTTATTAGAGGTAACCTACTGGTTCAGTTATACGGAGTTGCTTTATACTTGGTGTACACAGGATGCTAAACCACATTTGCTTTATTTGAAGCTTTCATACACGCAGTACGAACAAGAATTTTTGGTATTTTTTCAGGGCTCATTTACATGGGCGCTCAGCCTCAGCAGCATTTAGAGCCATTTGCCAGGCCATTCAGCCCATAGAAAGTGAATGGGTAGGCATCGGCTGTGCACGGGGTACGCAGGGATGGGTGCACAGACCTAATTGCACAGGCTTTGTGTCTTGGGCCATGCACCATCTCTGCATACCTGTCTGTGTGGGTGAGTCCACACAGCTTATGTATACATGTTCAGTTTATATGGGTTGCTCTTGCTGCCACAAGGGGCAGAGTGCCCGTGTGAATGAGCTTCTAAATGTAACTTGTGATTCAAAAATGAATGTCTCCTGTATTACCATTTATAAACAGTACTGCTGTCTTATTGTAAAGTATAACACCAACCAGAACATTATTATTATTTTTTTTTAATAGTTGAAAGAGTAAGAACCTGTGTTTTAATTTTTTTTTGGAGATCTACCCTCCTTTTGGCTATGGTGACAGTTGTCACTGGGATAGACTCAAACAAGAATATGGCTTAGATTTACCAAAACCATATAATATGAGGTCAAACCTAAACCCCTTCAATTTGTATGAAATCAGACAGGCCCTTGCACTAGATAGTTGAAGGTAAATCTAAAGGAAATTGAATAAGAAAATTGTATACCGTATGGCCAGCTTAAGGTGATATCTTTCTCCTTATCCTCTGATAACAACTGTTAGAAGTCTATATCCTCATAATTTCCACTCCCTCGCTTCCTGTGAGAAATTTGCAAGGGAATCTCTTCAATGAGGAAATGGGCTGCAGAAGAACCTGACCAAGATTCTAATTCTTCCATCTATGATCCTAAATGGGGAAAAATAAGCTTAGACTAGAGTTTTCTTTTAATGTAAAGTAGTCATTTAGTTTTTCATTGAGGGAAACTGTAATGTTTTGGGTGAATATTTCTTGTTTTATACATTTTTAAACTATTTGTTCTTTACATGTTTTTTTTTCTTACTGTAAATTTTACATGGTCTTTGTTTTTACAAATAAACCTAACGCATGACAATGGATTCCCAGAGTGCTATGAGTCAGCTAAAGTGATGCTGTCTGTATTCTCTGATTAAAACCTCAGACAGTCATCCAATAAAATAAGTCATTCGCTTGTATGTGTAAATTTGATCTGGAACTATTGAGTTCTGTAAACGGGCAGAGTATAAAAGCTGAAAAGAAACCTAAAGAGTTACTTGCTGGCTTAGGAGAATGCAGAATACTAATATGCACTATTTCTTGTTTCGCTATGAAGAGAGAAAAAATGTATATAATTTTTCTTTATTTTGAAGGATGAGCATCAAATAGAGACTTCTAATGTCCCAGTTCACTCGTCAAAGCTGCATTTTAGGCTTCCTCTCCATATCTATTTGTTAGTAAAGTCAAAAACAAAGCCTTACCATCACAGCTTACTACGGCCTCAAAGTAAAATCCAATCTAATGACTGGGTCTGGGCAAGTTCTCTACATGTTAAAGTACCATCTCACTCACTACACAATGTCCCACTATCATTTAGGTCAAACCTTGTTTTGGTTAGGGTGCCTGTCTGTAGAGCCAGACAGGCCTGAATGTGCTCCCTAGCTTGTCCTTTTTTATATATGCTGCCAACTGCGTCTACAGGAACCGTGACTGACAGCGATCTTTACTTTTTAGTGCACTAGCAACCTGTCTCTCATCAGACTTCTCCACTGGGCTATCTATGGCAACTGACTCTGCCAGTGCTGGCTCTGGCTACCTGTTAGACACTTTCTCTGCCAGAATTATTTTTTACTGCATTTTCACAGTGATAAGACAGTGGGTATGTCACAATGTATAAATGTATACAAACACGTAAATAAACACATCCATATATGTACATACACAGACTAAGTTAACTAAATATTTGATACATCTACACTGTTTATTATTCAATCTATATAAAAGAAGACCACTGTCTATCCTAAACAGCCCACTAGATGGTGCTAGAAACACAATCTATTTAAATCAGTATTAGGAAAATACATATGTACTGTATATGCACAGAAACAACATTGCTGGCATAGTACATAAAATTCATTTCTCGTCCATTAGAAACTCAGGAAGTCTTTAACCACTTACCGCAAATTGCCGTACCTGTACGTTGGTACTTTGACGTTAAATACCATTGTTAGCTGCTAGCTGCCATAACCCCGGTATTTTCTGAAACGGTGAGCCGTTCTCTTTTAAGGTAAAAGTGGTCTCTGCGGAGGATTCGCGATCCGGTCATCTGTCGCTTACCAGACCCGCCGGTAGCGGCGGAGACGATTGCGTCCTCTCTCCTGACATGCCTGGAGCCGAGTGAGGGAAAGGTGGCTCCCCGCTTGGCTCCATAACATTAGATGGCGGAAGCAATGTCGATTGTCACTTTTGCTCAATGGTCTTTTTGCAAAAAATTACTTGATTTTAATTTTTTTATTATTATTATTGCTTTTAAGTCTAAAATGTTAGATCTGATGTCTTTTTGACCTCAGATCTCACATTTAAGAGATCCTGTCATGCTTTTTTTTTTTTTTTTTTTTTTTCTATTTACATACCTTGTAATAGGAATAAGTGACCCATTTTTTTTTTTTTTTAAAGGACAGTGTAAAAAAAAAAGTAAAATAAGAACTTTTTTTTTTTTTTTTTTTAAAGCTCCCTGTCCTGCCGCATACTTAAGTCGCACACGCATATAAAAACTGAGTTCAAACCAAACATGTGAGGTAATGCCGCAATCGTTAGAGCGAGAACAATAATTCTAGCAAAAGACCTCCTCTGTAACTCAAAATTGGTAACCTGTAGACATTTTTAAACATTGCCTATGGAGATTTTTCGTATATAACCGACGTAGGTTGATGTCTGTACCCTTACCTGGCATGAAGGCCGTTTTGGTCTCCATGAACCAGGGAAAGGATGACCGAGTTGAGATGGTTTGCTAATGTAGCGCTGGTAGATTTATGATCTACCATCTGATAGTTAAATTTAGTGTATTACTCGTAAGCCAAGTTAGATTTGCCCCTGTTCCAGCTTGGCTGACGTTGCGTGTGGTTCCACACTGAGCCGGTGGGTATCGCAGTTACCATTGGCTGGTGTTGGAAGGGCAACGTGTCGAAGCGTATGGATGCTCCTCTGTCCTGCAGACAACTCGGTGGAGGTGGTCCTCCGAGTTGCATTCTGGGGGAGGGTATTTATGGGACAGACGCCATGTTTTGGGGTCGTTTTACAGCCACCTGCTGGCCCTCCTGGCCGACAGGTATGCGTTAGAGTGCTACCTCATGGTCCTCCGTTCCGGAGGCCCGCGGGGCGTTGCTGGGCCCAGAAGCATGTCTGGGGCCTACCACAGCAGCCGAAGAATGGTCCTGCGCTGTCTATCTGAAGTGAGTGAAGAAGCTGGACAACCGAGAAGATCCCAAGGGAGGACCCATCATGGAAGGATCATGCAGAGTGCTGGTCTGGAGAGGGGCCTGGTGACTTGGTTGTAGGACGTATCCTAAAGTAGTTCTACAGCATAGTACTGCCGGGTTGGCTTAGAGGTCCAAGTACTGTGTCTGACATTCACTGCAAAAATTAATACATCCTGTGGCAGAGGATCGTACGGGTTTATTTCAAGCAAGTCTGTGGCAGAGACTTTTGTTCGTGCTATGTACTGGCTTCTAGGCTAGTGAGAGAGGCCTATCCAGGCGAGCAAAGATTGTGACCCACAAGGGGATTGCATCCGATTACAATATTCAACTTTAAAGGACGTTCTCAAGAATCCTAAAGAAAGCTATTTGAGCTTCCCTCCTGCCTCTTTCCTGCTACTTCCTTTGTTACTTGGTTCAAAAAAGCATTGAAAATGTACTCAAGTGTTGGTGCTTATATCGTCCAGAGGTAAACTCAACGGAACCCTAGACCCAGTGCCAGTGAAACAGGGGTGTCGAGAGTGAAGGTAACAAGCCCGCTTAAACCAGCAGCTCCACCGAGAGTTAGTGCTACACTAAGATTTTAGTAATTATTTTGGCATTGACATTAAGAAGTGAAATAGGTCGATATGACTCGCAGAACTCAGGGTCCTTATGTGGTTTAGGGATCATCTCGATCACTGCCTCCGACGTAGATGGGGGAGGACACTGATCTTCTAGCATGAATAGTAAAAGTTCATGAAACTGTGGGGCAAGGAATTCACTATTAGTTTTATAAAATTCGGTCGGTAGACCATCTGGGCCCGGGGCTTTTGCAGGCTGGAGCAATGAGTTCGCCAGTTGCACTTCTTTAAAGGTGATTGGTGCATCTAGTTTAGTATTGGCCACGTCCGAAAGGGTATGAAATTCTATCTGGGCCAGGAAATCTTGTAGGGAGTCTGGTGTATAGTCTGTCCTGGACGTATATAAGTGTTCATAGTATTGTGCAAATCTAGAATTAATCAGGACAGGGTCCGCCTATAGTTGTTCCTGATCATTCTTAATATTCGCAATGTGTGCTATAGTGGAGCGTTCCCTAGCCAGCCATGCCAGCAATCTGCCTGATCTCTCCCCTTGCTCGAATATTCTCTGCGACTGTGATAGCAAAAGCTTCCGCTCTCAGCACCGAGATTTCTCGGTGGAGCGTTTGGAGTGCTGCGTGTGTCCCTGCATCTCTGGTAGTCACATAGCTGGTTTCCAAACTTTGGGCTCGACCCTCCGCCTCCTCTAGTGCAAACCTATTGGTTTTCCTAACCTTGCTGATTATCATGCAGTATTGTCCTCGTGTATATGCCTTATAAGTATCCCAGACCGATGGTGGAGGGGCTGTCCCCCTGTTATGCAACCAGTAAGTGCTTATCTCTCCTGCAACCTCAAGGGCGACACGCTCATCAGTTATCCAGAAACCTAAGAGTCGCCAGAGGCTAGTTCCTACCGGCAAGTCCATGTTAAGCTGTAGGAAAAGGGGAGCGTGATCAGAAATGCCACGTGGGAGGATTTTAACCTCTTGGGTGCGTGAGAGTAGGGTTCCACTGGCATAAAATAAGTCTATTCTAGAGAAGGAGGCATAAGTGGCTGAATGGCAGGTATATTGCCTTTCCCTGGGATATCGCCACCTCCACACGTCACTAAGGTCTTATTCACCCGCCCATCTTAATAGTGGAGAGTCAGAAGCTACGTCAGTGCCAAGCTTACCCATACTGGGATTGGGGGGCATATTAAAATCACCTGCTAGTAACACAGCTGCAGCTGGGTATTGAGCTAGTATAGGGGTCAATTTATGAAGAACATTTAGGGAGGCCGGAGGTGGGTTTTACAGTCCAACAACAACCAATTCCATCCTGTCACACATAGCATGAATAGCAACGTATTTCCCCTCAGGATCCAAATGGAGATCCAGTTGGGTAAAGGGGAGTGATTTGTGGATCAGGACACGGACTCCTCTGGAGTAGGTGAAGTGGGTAGAATGATAGTAGGAGCCTACCCAGGACTTCTTTAGAGCCATCGTCCTGCTCCCAGTTCAATGTGTCTCCTGCAATATGCAGATGTGGGGGTTGTACTTTTTGATGTAATTGAATACCAAGGAACGTTTTATTTCGGAGTTAAGGCCTCGTACGTTCCAAGACAAGATGTTAAGGGGGGTCATTTGGTGGTCATGGTGAATATCTGACAGGATTGGAACAGCCTTAAAAGTATATGGATCCTGCACAATATATCAGCATTTCTAATAGGGAGTGCAGTTATCCATGCACCTTTTGTTGGGTAACCTTCTCCCTCTAGTGGCGAGGGAGCAACATTACATGTCTTACAGTTTAGCAAACAAATCATTATAGAAATCTAGAAAATAAGAAAAAAAAAACAAAAATAGAAAGAAACAGCCACTCCGGAACCTCCCCAGCCCCCACCGCCCAAACTGTGGGGTGCTTGATCCCCATAACGATTTGTGACAACTGCCCGTGGGGCACGTGAACAGTGAAACACCAGAGCGACACAGTCTGTGTTCAGAGAGTCCAGTCAGTGAGACACAAAATTAGGATAAACGATCCCTGCAGATCAATGGGTCTCCCAGAATGTTCTGGGGGTATTACCCTTAAACTGGAACAAGTTGTTAACCTGGAACTTCAGTCGCCACTGCCAAAAGTATTGACAGGATCTGGAAGCTCACTCCATCACAGTTCACATACAATCCCTGACTAGCACAGGTATATACTCACAGTACAGGTTCTTGTGAAGAATCGGGGATATCTCAATCTCAGGTGGATGGAGGAGCTGAGAAAAAACAAGAAAGTTAAAAGTTATGCAGGCCATAAAGACGGCAGGAGAGACAGGCCTATGCTGAACAGTAAATCAGGGTATATTGAAAGGGACAATCACAGTGTCAGCAGGGTCATCCTCTTGGTAGTGTTTCCAGCCATCTGGACGCCTCTTCAGGAGAAGTAAAAACCACACCGATTCCCCATCTCAGTCAGGCGGGGAACAGCATGCTATATTTAATCTTACGGTTGCGTAGGTCCATCTGAATTTGGTCAAAGGATCTTCACAGCTTTTGTGTATCAACCGAGTAGTCTGGGAATATCATAAGCTTCGCTCCCTCATGGTGGAGCACCTCAATCTTTCTTGCTTCCCGCAGGACTAAGTCCTGGTCCCTGAAGTTCAGGAGCTTTAAAATAAATGTACGCGGAGGAGCTCCCGGGGGCCCCTGGGTAGCAGGCATCCTGTGTGCCCTCTCCACTACAAAGAAGTCAGAAAACCGGGCATCTGGAAGAAGGGTACACAGCAGGTGTTCAGTGAATGTCGTGGGGTCTTTACCTTCCGTTCCCTCAGGTCGTCCCACTATCCGGAGGTTGTTCCTTCGGTACCTGTTGTCAGCATCCTCCGCACACGCTTCAGGGTCTTCTTTTTGGTCTGCAGCGTGCGGAGTGAGACTCCATGTGTTTGCAGAGTGTCCGCCTCCCCCACTCTCCTCTCAGCCTGGAGCAGAAACAGTCCATATCCATGCAGATCAGGCTGATGTCGAGCTGCATGCTCTCTATTTTCCCTATCAGGGTGGTCTGGCAAGTGGTAATAGCCTGCATGAGGGCATCAAAATTGTTTTGCTCCCTCAGCCCTGGGTCAGTGTCCTCCATCTGGGATGCCATATTGGCCGCTTTGGTGGGAGACGGCCGCTCTGTGGAGGATGGGGTTTTAGGGTATTTCGGGGCTTACGAGACGATGACGTGTATTTCCCTCTGGGCATACCGGTCCAGTTTCGGGCGATATTCTGCATGGAAAACGCATAGTATTCTGGCCAGGTCTCAGAGCTCTCCTAAGAAACGTCTGCTCCGGTGGCCATCTTGGACACGCCCCTTGTTGTTTTAACTTTGGATAGTAAAACATTTTTTTTTCTGCCAGTAAACACATTATACAGCCCACTTCCTGTTTCTTGTCTGGTAAAAAGCCTGAGCTTATGACATCATGCACAGCTCTCTCTCGTGAGAGTTTGCCAGGAAGGCTCTCAGAGCTCTTGTACAGTGTGTAATTTCAGCTCCCAGACCTCTGCTATGTGAGTCTGTGATAAATCATTTTCATCTCTGAGTTTTACAAAGATGTACAAAACAAATTGCTGCAAATAAACAAGTACAACTTGCAGGAGGATCTATTTCAGCCCTGTGTATCATTTAAGGCCAGTCACTTCACTAGTTGTAGGTAAGGGTTTACAGTCACCTTAAGACTCTCTTCTTCTTATTGCTAGGGGTGGGGGTGGGGGGGGAACAACATTCCCCAGGCGCTACATCTAGAGGGATTTTGCTGGGGGTGCTGCCCCCACCCACCCACACTGGGAACTGCTGCTGTAAGAGTGGACTAAAAAATTCCCATACTCCTTATTAACCACTTGCCGACCGGGCTATAGCCCGGTCGGCTACAGCCCAGTCAGATAAATAATGACGTGGGGTGTGCACCTGGGAATGTCCGTGACCGTTGGGTCCTCTTAACCTGACGCGTCATGGAACGGGCTAAAGGCCAATGACAGCGGACCTTTACCACGTGATCGTTCCGTCCATAACTTGTGATCGATCACTTGTCAACAAACTGGAGCATGTCCAGTTCAGCTCCTCACACCGATCAGCACAGTGTGTGCGGAGAGGAGGGGGCCGGTGCAGCGGCACTTGTGGGCTGGATCTGAAGTGCCTACGGCGCTGATCTGTTCTCATTCATACCTCATTCATGCTCATCCATGCCTCATCTGTGCCCACCTATGCCCCATTTATGCTCATCCATGCCACATCAGTGCTCATCCGTGCCCATCCTTGCCACATCGGTGCTCATCCATGCCATATCGGTGCTCATCCATGCCACATCTGTGCTCATCCCTGCCACATCAGTTCTCATTCGTGCCACATCAGTTCTCATTCGTGCCACATCAGTTCTCATCCATGCCACATCAGTTGTCATCCGTACCACATCAGTTGTCATCCGTGCCACATCAGTTCTCATCTGTGCCACATCCGTGCCACTACACTGCCCATTGGTGCCTCACAAAAGTGTAATAGGTAGTTAAATTAGATTTGAAATGTATGCCCCTAAAACACCTGATGTGGCCAGGTTGTGGCAAAGTCTCACACTTGTGGTATCGCCACACTCCAGAGGAGTAGCAGAATATATTTTGGGGTGTAATTTTTCCTACCTGTTAGAAATATCTTATACATGGACAACTTTGTGTAAATAAAACAAAAAAAAAAAAAAAAAAAATTCGCTCTCGTTTTCTTTCCACATTTTCCAAAAACGTGTAGAAAAAAATGGCATATTCAGTAGGCCTCATAGATTATACGTTGGGGTGTTTACTTTTCAAAATTGGGTAATTTTTGGGGCGTTTCCATTGTCCTAGTGCTCCAGGGCCTTCAAAAATGTAAGAGGTAGTCAAGAAATTAAATGTGTAATTTATGTCCATAGAACACCCGATGGGGCTCCCTGCATTTTGGGCCTCTGTATGTGGCCAGGCTGTGAAAAAGTCTCACACATGGTATTGTCACGGTAGGACAGCCACAGTAGGCAATCTGAACCCCTAAGAACCCCAGCCCCTCAGGACTCAGAGGAGGAGGGGGCAGAGGTCTCAGAGCAGGGCTTCCCTGCTGGAGAGGATTTGGACCAGGATGGGCAGGATTCCAGGCCGGGCATGCACATTTTTTCAGCAGATGATATGAAGGGACTCCTTAGAGCAATTTATGCTTGGGAGGAGATCCAGGAACCAACGACACAGGTTTCAGCCCAGGACAGGATGTATAGGGGACTGGTCAGACTTCAGTCGAAGGTTCTCCCAATCCACCAGGCTCTCAAGCACGTCATCTTGAGAGAATGGAAGGAAACTAAGAGTAAAGTACTGAAGTTCAAAACATAGAAATGCAAGTGCCCCTTCAAAGAAGAGGAGGAAGGAAGATTTTTTAAGACCCCCTAAGCTAGACGCTTCACTAGCACAGGTGTCAAAACAATCTAATCTCTCCTTCGAGAATGCTGGCATTATCAGGGCTCAAATGGACCACAGAGCCTGGAAGGCAAACGCAGCAGCCATGACTCTAGCATTGGCGTCTGCCTGCGTGGCCAAGATCCTGACATGTGGGTGAGCAGGCTAGTTGATCACGTGTCGCGGAGTGCCAAGTCCAAGCAGATCATAGACTCCTTAGAGGTGATCGGCAAGGCAGTGGCATATTTGGCGGATGTGGAGGTAGAGACCGTTCGAATGACTGAAAAGTCAGCAGCGCTCCTAAACTCTGCTAGGAGGGCGCTGTGGGTGAAAACCTGGGATGGTGATCACATGTTGAAAACACGACTCTGTGGCCTGCCATTCGAGGGCTGTTTATTCTTTGGGACTGGCTTAGATCAGGCCCTATCTAGGTCCATGGAAAAGGGGAAAAAATTTACGGTGAAACCCAAAAAAAGACAAAGGTGACGTTTTTTTCAAGGCCCCCAGGCTCATAACCGATTCAAGAATAAAAAGGACACAGGCAAGGAATGGGGGTTTGGTAAGGGCAAGCAAAAAGGAGGCCTCCTTTTTTCCGGCCCAAGACTGGCCAACAAGGAACCTAAGTGACGCCAGCACCAGGGTAGGGGGGAGGCTCTCACGTTTACTCGCCCAGTGGGAGAAAATCACTCAGAGCCCCTATATCCTACAGCTGATAAAAGAGGGCTACAGGTTGGAGCTAGTTTCCACACCCCCTCAAAATTTTCTTCTAACCCACCTACCCAGAGAGCAACAGGCCTTTTAGAGAGCATCAGACAGTTGGCAGAGCAGGAGGTCAGGAGTTCTATTCTCACATTTTTGTGGTCCCAAAACCCTCGGGAAAATTTTGTCTAATAATAAACTTGCAAAAATTTAAACGAGTAACTGCAGTACAAGAAGTTCTGCATGGAAAGCATGTACAGCGTCAGGAAGCATCTCTTAAAAGAGGTCTTCATGATCACGATAGACTTAAAAAACGCATACCTCTATGTCCCCATTCTTCCGGAGCTTCAGAGCCTGCTACATTTTCACGATTCTCACAGAAGAGGGTGGCCAACATTGGCAGTTCAGGGCCCTTCCTTTCAACCAAGCATCCAGCCTGAGAATCTTCATGAAAGTCCTCCCGGAGGTGGTCTCTCACCTCTACCTCCAGGGGATTGCATTGATCCCCTACTTTGACGACCTATTGGTCTACAACCAGTCTCAGGAACTGCTATTCAATCTGGGCAGGGTAGTGACCGCCCTAGAATCCTTGGGATGATTAATTAGCCAAGAAAAGTCATTGTTCGTCCCCTCATGGGTCTACCTGAGATTACTAGTGGACTCCGTAGCCCAAAAGCTGTTACTTCCCTGGGAAGGGTAGAAAACGTGATAGGGATAGTATCGGCCCTCCTAGAGTCCAGAGAGGTCTCCCACAAAGCCATTATGAGGGTACTTGGGTTAATGACGTCTTGCATTCCCATGGTACCCTGGGCTCAGCTCCACTCCAGGGGTTCCTGCTCTGCTTTTGGGATGGCAAAAGAGGAATCCTAGTCGGGAAGGTGTCCCTCCCAAAGGAGACACTACAGTGGTGGCTCAGTCCAGCAAGGTTGGGGGAGGTCATCTCTGGACCCAGCTACAACCCTGAGGGTGATGACCGACGTGAGCGCCTGGGGATGGGAAGCCCATCTAGAAGAGCTTCGGGCTCAGGGGGGTCTGGGACCAGGTTCAGAGGGGGTCTTCCTCCAGCTTCAGGGAGCTCCTGGTGACCAGGGAAGCCTTAAGGGCATTCGAAATAAGGATCCGGGGAAGAGAGGTCCAGATCCTTTCAGACAATGCGACAACAGTGGCCTTTTTGAACGGCCGAGAAGGAACCAGGTCTCAGACTCTAATGGGCTTAACCCAAGAGCTCCTAGAGTGGGCAGAGAAGAGGATACCCTCGATCTCGGCAGTTCACATAAGGGGGGTTTACAACACAGAAGCAAACTACCTCAGCAGACAGCCCATCCACCAGGGAGAGTGGGAACTAAATTCTAATGCCGCGTACACACAACCGGTTTTGGCGTCGGAATAAACTCCGAAGGTTTCTCTGACGGAGCTCCGACAGAATTCCATTCAAGCTGTCTTGCCTACACACGGTCAAACCAAAGTCCGACCGTCCAGAACGTGGTGACGTACAGCATGTACGACGGGACTAGAAAAAGGAAGTTCAATAGCCAGTAGCCAATAGCTTCCGTCTCGTACGTGCTTCAGAGCAAGCGTCGTTTTTGGTCCATCGGAGCATACAGACAAACGGTTTTCCTGATAGAAATTGGTTTCGTCGGAAATATTTAGAACATGTTCTATTTCTAGGTCCCTCAAAATTTTTGAAAAACTAAGTCCGATGAGGCACACACACAATCGGAATAGACGATGAAAAGCTTCCGTCTGACTTTTTCTGTCGGACATGTGTACGCGGCTTTAGGGTATTTTCTCTCATAAGTCAGCTCTTAGGTACGCTGGAGATAGACCTCTTTGCCTGCAGGAAAAACAGGAAGGTGAGGAGGTTCTTTTCCTTGGTCAGGGAGAGGGGCTCTGAGGGGGTGGATGCGTTGGCCCAGGATTGGGAGTTCGACCTTGCTTATGCGTTTCCCCCCTTGGTGCTGATTCCTCGGGAGCTACAGAAACTGAGTCACTTTAACAGCAGGCTAATTTAAGGGCACCTTGGTGGCCCAAAGGGGCTTGGTTGCCTACTCTAGAAAACTTGTCAGTGTCTCCCCTGCAGCACCTTCCGGTCAGGCAGGATCTCCTCCTACAGGGTCCAGTCTGCCATCCAAACTCCGGGTTCTTCAACCTGACGGCCTAGCTCGAGAGGGAGAGCCTGCAGGAGAGGTGTTCAGAAAGAGTAATAGAAACCCTCGGTGTTCGGAAAGAGCAATCGAAACCCTCTTACTGAGTAGGAAGCCGGTTACCAGGCGGATATATACGCAAAGGTATGGGGAGTCTTTTCTCGCTGGTGTCAAGCGAGAGAGGTTTCTCAACAGTACATCCTTGCAGTCCTAGACTTCCTCCAGGAAGGCGTGGACCAGGGTCTGGCGACCAGTACCCTCAGGGTCCAGGTAGCAGCTCTATCTGCATTTCTGGATAACAGACTTGCCATGGACCCCCTTATTAAAAGGCTTTTGTTGGCTAGGAAAAGAATGACCCTGGTGAAAATAAATACATTTCCACTGTGGGATCTAACCCTAGTTTTGGAGGCCCCAACCAGAGCACCCTTCGAACCGTTAGCTCAGGTTCCTCTTAAGTTGTCCCTTAAGGTAGCCTTACTTAGGCTATTTGCAGGCCCTGTCAATCAGTGAAGGCATTTAGAGAGTACAATGGCCTGTTAATTTCTTTTAGCGGTCAGAAAAGTGGTGGCCAAGCCTCAAGGGCAACTGTAGCCAGATTGATTAGCAGACCATTGTCATAGCCTATGAGCAGGCAGGTAAGACTGTTTCCAGTCACCTAAAGGCACATTTTAGAGATCAAAGATCTCTGGCGGCCTCTTGGGCAGAAAGGGCTGGAGCATCAATCGACCAAATCTGCAAAGCAGCAACGGGGGAAAACCAGAACTCTTTCCTGAGGCACTACATGGTTGTGACCTCAAGCCCTGGCTTTCGGCAGAAAAGTCCTATAGGCTGTTGTAGTCCCCCCCTAAGGTAGGCCAGAGCCTCTTGCTCTTCTCTCAGGTGTGCCGTCCTGGAAGACTACTGGAGAAAATTACCAGTTACACTTACCGGTAATGGTGTTTCTGGGAAGTCTTCCAGGACGGCAGGCCTACTTCTCACCCGTCTTTGTTTGTTGGTGTTGTGTCTAAACTCTTGGAGGGTTTTTACTCTCCTGCACTGGTGTGGGTCAATACTTTTTCACAAATGAGCAGCACAGGGAGGGGCGGGGGTTTTAACCTTGTCGTGAATAATAAGTCATAATAAGTTGTGCCTTTTTAAGGACAGGTTTCCCGCACAATAATTATTATTGAGTAATTAGGATATTTTTAAGATACAAAATCAATCTATATGACACAGTCTATGCATGTGAAACTTATTCACGGAGACGTGTGAGCATACGAAATAGTCATTTATTGGTTAACAAACACAAATAGTCACATGAAATTAAGATACCGATTGCGTTACATGAACGTCTTGAAAATCAATAAAAACACTTGCAAAAATGGGCGTACCGTCCCTTTAAAATAATACTACCATGATAACTTCTCGGTAGAATCAATAACCTTGTGAACTTGAAAATTAAACAGAACATCTGTATTTCACACGTACAACCGTTACTATACTGCAGGTAAGTAAGTGGTTAAAAATGTGAAATAAATTAGACGTTTGTATTGTCAATAAATGTGGCAACTATGTAAAAAAATATATATAATGAAAATTTGAATCTTTAGAGAAAAATCTACAATGCGGTTATTGATTCGGGAGAATGATTATCAATTGTATAATATTCAATTCATCAATATTTGAGAGAACATATCAATAATTGAGAGAACATACAATATAAAATCAACATGACATAATTATCCATTCCAGGATGGCTACTGTTCCTATTGGCTGGTTACCAGAGTTAAGATGGCTGCCGTAGTTTCAAAATGGATACTCTTAAAGAGGATTTACTTCTTGTGACCTCCGAGTTCTAAGTATTAGGTGTTGAGGAATCTTCATGAATGTAAAGATATGTATTCATGCATGGTGCATGAGTGTCAGTCTGGGAGTGTGTGTATTTCCCAGTGTCCCCCCTCAGGATGGATCCCTGAGCTTCCTTCTGAGCTCTCCCCCTGAGCTCACTTCCTCTCCATCTTTTTCTCTCTCTTTCTCCCCCCCTTCTTGTCATCTTATTTGCCTCTAAATACCATTTCAGATAATGAGACCATAAAAATTATAATGGCTCTGCCCAAAAGGACTTAGCTTCTTTTCTATTGGTTATAAACTTAATCATTTACCTTTCTCGTAAATTTAGTAAGTTCAAATAATACCACCTTCAACCACCAGGTGTCTCACATGTGTTTTGAGTCTATTCTTTTAAGTTAATACGTTCTGTTTTCATAATGTGTATAATGGTAAGGATAGTATATACCTTTTAAATATTCTGGTAATCGGTCTAATGTAAAATACACTCAGTATAAGTTTGATTAGTCACCTTTACATAACTTGGTTATATATATGTATCTCTGTAAATGTATGTCTATCAAAACTGGTCTATCTATGAAATACACACATTGTTCTATATATTAATCAATACTACCTAAAAATGATTATCTATATGGATACCTGTATAATTCTGGTATCTCCAATGAATATTCGTTTATCTAAGCATAGGCTACAGTCTTATATAGTTATAATCATAATTATATGTTTTCCTAATACTAATTAGTTTCTTAAAACACTTCTACTTATAAAATCACACTTTCATATATATTTTCTTCATACCAAAGTTGTTGGGTCCGCAGATGCCAAAATTATAATATGTCTCTGTGACCTACAATGTCATAGATAGTTTGAAATGACTTATAATAACCTTATAGATACTTTTAAAATATTTTTGACTTGCACCAACTTCAAATCTTTCCCACTGGATGTTTAGAGATGCCTTGTTTGTCTAAACAGTTCATAAAAATTCACACAATGGGTTTTGTTAGCCAAGGTGTTCGCTATTGAAACAGTCCCTCACTTGAACACAATGGGTTTAGGCCAGGTGAGGTTATTTCTATGTGAAAATAGTCTGTATAACCTTGTTTCCTATGGCTGTAAGGGTAGTTTTCGTTTATTCACTAATACCATGTAAATATCTCCTTGTTTTGTGACGAGAGTAGCCATTGTTCCATCGAGTTTTCCTCACAATACATGCTTGTAAAAGTCTTCAATATTTGATGTAGTAGAAAAACTTGGAAAAACATGAGAACGTCTATTTTGTCCTAAAGGTCTCCAAAAGGGCAACAGTTCAATAACTGCAATAATCATGGTTCATCTACTTTTTGAGGCCTAAGCAACTCTCATGTTTCTGCCAGTAAATATAAAATATATTTCTTCATGAATGCACAACAAACACTGTTACTGATAAGTGTAACTGGTAATTTTTTTTACAAAATTACGGTCTTTTTTTTATTCATAGCGCAAAAAATAAAAAACCCAGTAGTGATTACAGTGGGGCAAAAAGGTATTTAGTCAGCCACCAATTGTGCAAGTTCTCCCACTTAAAAAGATGAGAGAGGCCTGTAATTGTCATCATAGGTATACCTCAACTATGAGAGACAAAATGTAGAAACAAATCCAGACAATCACATTGTCTGATTTTTGAAAGAATTTATTTGCAAATTATGGTGAAAAATAAGTATTTGGTCAATATCAAAAGTTCATCTCAATACTTTGTTATATATCCTTTGTTGGAAATGACAGAGGTCAAGCGTTTTCTGTAAGTCTTCACAAGGTTGTCACACATTGTTGCTGGTATTTTGGCCCATTCCTCCATGCAGATTTCTTCTAGAGCAGTGAGAGCCAGAAATCTTGCTTGTTTGTAGGTGACCAAATACTTATTTTCCACCATAATTTGCAAATAAATTCTTTCAAAAATTAGACAATGTGATTGTCTGGATTTGTTTCCACATTTTGTCTCTCATAGTTGAGGTATACCTATGAGGACAATTACAGGCCTCTCTCTTCTTTTTAAGTCGGAGAACTTGCACAATTGGTGGCTAACTAAGTACTTTTTTTCCCCACTGTAAATACCACCAAAAGAAAGCTCTATTTGTGTGAAAAAAGTATACAAATTTTATATGGGTACATATGTGTTGCATGACTGTGTAATTGTCATTCAAAATGTGAGAGCACTGAAAGCTGAAAATTAGTCTGGTTAGGAAGGGGGTTTAAGTGCCCAGTGGGCAAGTGGTTAATTTCCCCACATCTCCTCTTTCCTGCTATCTGACTCACATGACAATTAGGCTTCATTCACATGGAGCATTTGCGTTCATGCCCACTGTAATGGCATGGGGATGCACAGGTGTTCTGTGCATCCCTGTGCAGGTAGTCCAATCATAGTCAATTGGGATGCAGCAAATTGATGGACATAGTTGAATGTCAAAATTTGACATGCATACAGGAAGGGATGCATGTATCTGGATGTAGCACCCTAATGTTTAAGCAGGTTTGCTATTAAATTTATTTGCCAAGTGATAGTTGCCTTGGCTAATTGTTAGGTCAATTGATTTCACCCTAATTATGGAATTGCTGCACTTCTCTATTCTGTCGCTAGATGGCCACGTGTCTGGTGACATTAGATCAGACAAGGGCATTGCAAGGACAGATTAGGAATGAATGGGATGTCTCCGCCAATTGGCAGGGATTTTCTTGGGTCCCTTGGCCTGCTGGGAGAACCTATTTATTTGGGTGGAGTCAGGTGATCAGGGTTCTATGCCACCTGGACGTCTGTCTGGGTGGATGTGTGTAGTATTGCCCCAGGCTGCTAGGCCAAAAACCCAAGGCCCATCCCGGGGACATCTGGCTGCTGGGCTATCCAGAGCCTATCCAGAAGTAGTGCAGGGTTGGGACTGCGGGCTTGTAGTCTAACCAGAAGTAACGGTTCCGCCGGCTGGGGAACCAGTCGTGGTCAGAGGTAGAGGGGAAGCTGTTGCCACAAAGGGACCATCCACCTTGCTACCAGAGACCATTGTGAGTAAGCGGAGGCCAGTACCAGAACTTCTCGCCAGCTGGGGACGGTGAAGAAGTGGGAAAACTTCAGCAAGTGCCAAGTCAGGGACCCAGCAGGACAGCAGAGGTGACGCTTGTGGAGTGCCAAGCCAGGGACCTAACGTGTCAGCAGGGGTGAAGCTTGAAGAGTATCTGTGAGTGCCAAGTCAGGGACCCAGCAGTGAGGCGGGGGTGAGGCTTGAGGAAGATACTGAGTGCTACTGTGAAAGAGCTTGGGGGATCCAATGGCTAGTGGATCTGAAGTCTAGTGAGAGAGACTGGGAGTCCGTTGAGTGAAGACCCACAGTAAGTGAGTGTGGGGTAAAGAGAACTGTTTGTGTTGCAAATAGTTGAATGCTTTTACCGTTAGTAACAGCTAAGATTTTTGCCATAGGAGACAGTGGTCCTAGCTATACAGAAATGGTGTCCGGCTGGAGGCCTTCACCTGTATAGCTGTCTACCTATAGAAGTCTCTGAATCTGCTAATTATCTTTGTATCTACCTAAGGGTGTCCTGGCCCTAACCCTCTCCCCCACAGTTCTGTTTAAGAGACAATAAATCTTTTTGCATTCAAAAAGTGTCTGGCACCCACCTGTTCATCTTACATTACACCCACCATGCCTTGTAACCTACTCTACACTGAAGGATGTCAGCTCCCCCTAACTCTGGAGATAACCATTAAGCCAAAAGAGGCCCAGGACTTTGCTACATGAATACACAGTGTCTGCATTCAGATCTGTTTACCCACTTCTATAGGTGAAGCTCTGAGGTGGATGCAAATACAGCAAAAAGTTGCTCAGTATACAGGACGTGTCTCAGCGCCTGTCTGAATGAGCCCTTAGGGGAATTTATAAAAAATAGAGTAGACAGAATCTGCAGCAGCTGCTCATGGCAACCAATCAGCTCTTAGCTTTAATTTTCAAAGCTTAACTGAACTATCTGAAGAAAGAAGCTGATTGGTTGCCATGCGCTACTGCTCCAAATTCTGACTGCACCTGTTTTGATAAATTCCCCTGACTGTGTTTTACATTTCTTACTCCTGACTACTGCATTCTAAGTACAGCACATTCTTTGTTAAGGTTAGGTGTATGTATGAAAGGATATGTAATAGGAGTGTTTTATTGTATAAAAATTAGTGCGCTGAGGTTTGTACTGTCTGTTATATACTCGCTTGTGGCACAGTCATTAAAGCATATGGCACTTTAACCGACCAGCGACTGTCGTTATACGGCAGCAGGTTGGCTTGTTCTCGAAAATCGCCGTAGGTGTACATCGGTACCTTTAACCACTTCAGCCCCGGAAGGATTTACCCCCTTCCTGACCAGAGCACTTTTTACAATTTGGCACTGCGTCGCTTTAACTGCTAATTGCGCTGTCATGCAATGCTGTACCCAAACGAAATTTGCGTCCTTTTCTTCCCACTAATAGAGCTTTCTTTTGATGGTATTTGATCACCTCTGCCGTTTTTATTTTTTGCGCTATACACGGAAAAAGACCGAAAATTTTGAAAAAAAACTATATTTTCTACTTTTTGTTCTAAAAAAAATCCAATAAACTCAATTTTAGTCATACATTTAGGCCAAAATGTATTCGGCCACATGTCTTTAGTAAAAAAAATGTCAATAAGTGTATATTTATTGGTTTGCGCAAAAGTTATAGCGCCTACAAACTAGGGTACATTTTCTGGAATTTACACAGCCTTTAATTTATGACTGCCTATGTCGTTTCTTGAGTTGCTAAAATGGCAGGGCAGTACAAAACCCCCACAAATGACCCCATTTTGGAAAGTAGACACCCCAAGGAAATTGCTGAGAGGCATGTTGAGCCCATTGAATATTCATTTTTTTTGTCCCAAGTGATTGAATATTGACAAAAAAAAAATAAAAAATTACAAAAAGTTGTCACTAAATGATATATTGCTCACACAGGTCATGGGCATATGTGGAATTGCACCCCAAAATACATTTAGCTGCTTCTCCTGAGTATGGGGATACCACATGTGTGGGACTTTTTGGGAGCCTAGCCGCGTACGGGGCCCCGAAAACCAATCACTGCCTTCAGGATTTCTAAGGGCGTACATTTTTGATTTTACTCCTCACTACCTATCACAGTTTTGAAGGCCATAAAATGCCCAGATGGCATAAACCCCCCCCCCTCCAAATGACCCCATTTTGGAAAGTAGACACCCCAAGCTATTTGCTTTGAGGCATGTTGAGTCCATGGAATGTTTTATATTTTGACACAAGTTGCGGGAAAGTGACAAATTTTTTTTTTTCTTTTTTGCACAAAGTTGTCACTAAATGATATATTGCTCACACAGGCCATGGGCATATGTGGAATTGCACCCCAAAATAAATTTAGTTATTTCTCCTGAGTACGAGGATACCACATGTGTGGGACTTTTTGGGAGCCTAGCCGCGTACGGGGCCCCGAAAACCAATCACCGCCTTCAGGATTTCTAAGGGTGTAAATTTTTGATTTCACTCTTCACTGCCTATCACAGTTTCGGAGGCCATGCAATGCCCAGGTGGCACAACCCCTCCTAAATGACCCCATTTTGGAAAGTAGACACCCCAAGCTATTTGCTGAGAGGCATGGTGAGTATTTTGCAGCTCTCATTTGTTTTTGAAAATAAAGAAAGACAAGAAAAAAACATTATTTTTTTCTTTTTTCAATTTTCAAAACTTTGTGACAAAAAGTGAGGTCTGCAAAATACTCACTATACCGCTCAGCAAATAGCTTGGGATGTCTACTTTCCAAAATGGGGTCATTTGGGGGGGGGGGGGTTTGCCACCTGGGCATTCCATGGCCTCCGAAACTGTGATAGGCAGTGAAGAGTGAAATCAAAAATTTACGGCCTTAGAAAGCCTGAAGGCGGTGCTTGGTTTTCGGGGTCCCGTGCGCGGCTAGGCTCCCAAAAAGTCCCACACATGTGGTATCCCCGTACTCAGGAGAAGCAACAGAATTTATTTTGGGGTGTAATTTCACATATTCCCATGGCATGTTTGAGCAATATATCATTTAGTAACAACTTTGTGCAAAAAAAAAAAAAAAAAAATTGTCTCTTTCCCGCAACTTGTGTCACAATATAAAATATTACATGGACTCGACATGCCTCTCAGCAAATAGCTTGGGGTGTCTACTTTCCAAAATGGGGTCATTTGGGGGGGTTTTGAACTGTCCTGGCATTTTATGCACAACATTTAGAAGCTTATGTCACACATCACCCACTCTTCTAACCACTTGAAGACAAAGCCCTTTCTGACACTTTTTGATTACATGAAAAAATTATTTTTTTTTGCAAGAAAATTACTTTGAACCCCCAAACATTATATATTTTTTTAAAGCAAATGCCCTACAGATTAAAATGGTGGGTGTTTCATTTTTTTTTTTCACACAGTATTTGCGCAGCGATTTTTCAAACGCATTTTTTGGGGAAAAAACACACTTTTTTAAATTTTAATGCACTAAAACACACTATATTGCCCAAATGTTTGATGAAATAAAAAAGATGATCTTAGGCCGAGTACATGGATACCAAACATGACATGCTTTAAAATTGCGCACAAACGTGCAGTGGCGACAAACTAAAAACATTTTTAAAAGCCTTTAAAAGCCTTTACAGGTTACCACTTTAGATTTACAGAGGAGGTCTACTGCTAAAATTACTGCCCTCGATCTGACCTTCGCGGTGATACCTCACATGCATGGTGCAATTGCTGTTTACATTTGACGCCAGACCGACGCTTGCGTTCGCCTTAGCGCGAGAGCAGGGGGGACAGGGGTGCTTTTTTTTTTTCTTTATTCTTTATTATTTTTTTGCTTTTTTATCTTATTTTTAAACTGTTCCTTTCATTTTTTTTTTTAAATCATTTTTATTGTTATCTCAGGGAATGTAAATATCCCCTATCATAGCAATAGGTAGTGACAGGTACTCTTTTTTGAAAAAATTGGGGTCTATTAGACCCTAGATTTCTCCTCTGCCCTCAGAGCATCTGACAACACCAAGATCGGTGTGATAAAATGCTTTCCCAATTTCCCAATGGCGCTGTATACATCCGGCAAAATCAATGTCATGAAATGCTCGTAGCTTCCGGTTTCTTAGGCCATAGAGATGTTTGGAGCCACTCTGGTCTCTGATCAGCTCTATGGTCAGCTGGCTGAATCACCGGCTGCATTCTCAGGTTCCCTGTCGAGACAGGAGAGCCAGAGAAAAACACGGAAGATGGTGGGGGGGGCATTCCCTCCCACTGCTTGTAAAAGCAGTCTAGAGGCTAATTAGCCGCTAGGATTGCTTTTACATGAAAGCCGACAGCTGGCTGAAAAGAATGATACCAAGATGATACCTAAACCTGCAGGCATCATTCTGGTATAACCACTCAAAGTCGTGAATGGCATACCTGAAGACAAAAAAATGGTTAACAATAAAACACAGTAAACGGTAAAGTATAAAAATTTGCATACCTGAAAAGCAAACATGATAAAACATAATAACAATAAAACATTGCAGAATAGAATACAGTAAAAAAGAGCAGAACAATAGAGAGAATAGAGAGAGAAAGAACAATAAAACGACAACTATTTTTTTTTATTTTATATTTTTGTATGTGTTTTTTTTTTTTTTTTTACACTTTTTTTTGTAACTGTAACTTTTATAACTGTAACCGGTTCCAGGTTCGGGTCTCTCAAAATGCGATGGCATCTTGGGAGACCCTGTGAAAGTGTGTCCTAGTCTGTGCAATGCTGTACCATACGCTAATACTCAACTAGTGTATGGTAGCGTTCAAAACATTCACCAATGCAAAGACCAGGATTGTCAGGACAGGAGAGACAATAATAGCGGGTGTCACGCCTATATCAGCGCTTGCTGCAGACACAACATCTTTTTTGGGGGGTTCGTTGGGTAGGGGTACTCGGGAGGACATAAAGAAAGTGCCTCTCATGCAGCCGACTGCATTTGGTTGGGGATGTGAATGGGGGAATTACGGGCGCTGCAGAAGTGGTGGGTTCCCAATTAGGATTGGCGAATGCAGCAGGAAGGGCATTATGGGCACGACGGCCTGTGTTTGTCTTCTTGGTGGCAGCGGGACACTACTTGTGCTTGCCACCTCACCAGCTTGAACTGCATTTATGGGACTCGCCACGTCACCAAGTGTTACTGCAGTGCTGGTTTGACTACGACCGGGGTGTACTAGGGCGCTGGTGCTTGCCAGTTCACTAAAACGCTACCAAAAAAACTGTTAGCGATCGCAGGGATCAGGCCTGACTCTGATCGGATCAGATATTGATCCGATCAGATACTATACCACTAAGGGAGGTGTACGGTGCGTGCGTGGGTGTTAGCGGTACTGGCGCTAACCTGACGCTGCCTGGGGCAGGTGCTTGCCAGTTCACCAAAACGCTACCAAAAAAACTGTTAGCGATCGCAGGGATCAGGCCTGACTCTGCGAACACTGCAGTTATGCGTTTAGTGTTCTGTAAGTGACAGTGATCGATCGATACTGCACTTGGGTGGGCTGGGCTGGGCCGGGCGGAGGGGCAAAACGCAGATGCTAGCAGGTATCTGGGCTGATCCCACTAACACTGTGTTTTTGGGAACCCTAAACTGCTGGGGACGCCAGTATAGATCTGATCGGATCAGATATTGATCTGTTCAGATACTATACCACTAAGGGAGGTGTACGCTGCGTGCGTGGGTGTTAGCGGTACTGGCGCTAACCTGACGCTGCCTGGGGCTGGTGCTTGCCAGTTCACCAAAACGCTACCAAGAAAACTGTTAGCGATCACAGGGATCAGGCCTGACTCTGCGAACGCTGCAGTTATGCGTTTAGTGTTTTGTAAGTGACAGTGATCGATCGATACTGCACTTGGGTGGGCTGGGCCGGGCCGGGTGGAGGGGAAAAAACGCAGGTGCTAGCAGGTATATGGGCTGATCCCGCTAACACTGCGTTTTTGGGATCCCTAAACTGCTGGGGACGCCAGTATAGATCTGATCGGATCAGATATTGATCCGTTCAGATACTATACCACTAAGGGAGGCGTATGCTGCGTGCGTAGGTGTTAGCGGTACTGGCGCTAATCTGACGCTGCCTGGGGCAACACATATCACCGCCGAGCGATCAGGGGGCTAAACCTTTATTCGGTAATAAACGGCGGGTGCCCTGACACTATAAAAAATAAACGAACTAACCAGCGTCACCCGTAACGGTTATACGGTGATCAGTGGTGAAAGGGTTAACTAGGGGGCAATCAAGGGGTTAAAACATTTATTAGATAGTATATGGGGGTCCCTGTCGCTATAAAACGCTGACGGCGAACCTAAATATTTACCTCACTAACTAGCATCACCAGCGACACTAATACAGCGATCAGAAAAATGATCGCTTAGTGACACTGGTGACAGGGGGTGATCAAGGGGTTAAAACTTTATTAGGGGGGGTTAGGGGGGTATCCTAGACTTACAGGGGGCTAATACTCACTGCCCTACCACTTCTAACTGTCACAAACTGACACCATGCAGTCTGGGACACATAGGAAGTCCCGTGCTGCACCTACCTTGGCACAATCGATCCCCAATCGATCCCCAATGCCACTGCCTCCCCTGGCTGGGAGGAGGGGGTGGCTCGGGCTGCTGCGGCTGACAGCCGGAAGATCGTGCCACCCTCATGGGTGTCCGTGAGCCCGCCGTCAAATGCGGGAGTCTCCCGCGAGTTAACTAGGGTTTTGATGTGCCTCGTCTGCTAAAATGAATGTTGCGAGGATAGCCTGGAAGTGCCCTTCAAGCACTGGGTTCTGTATTTCCAGATTCCAGTCTGGTAAAAAGTTAGCTACAAAATGCTTTCCAGGTCCAGAGCTCATGGCATTGCTTCACTGCTTGTCTTGTCTCTGCAGGTATATTTTATGAGTAGTTAGAAGAGCAGTTATATAGGAGGAAAGGACTTATTCAGGTGTAAAAACACTTGAAGTGTGTTTATAGGCAAATCTTCTGAAGTCTATGGAGCTAAAAATGACTACGCTTGAAAAAAAAAACGCAGTTGCCCTATGGTCGAATAAGTACACACGATCAGACATTCCGACAACAAAATCCATGTTTTTTTTTCCGACGGATGTTGGCTAAAACTTGTCTTGCATACATACGGTCACACAAAGTTGGTCGGAAAGTCCAAACGTCAAGAACGTGGTGACGTACAACACGTACGACGAGCCAAGAAAAATGAAGTTCAATAGCCAGTGCGGCTCTTCTGCTTGATTCTGAGCATGCGTGACACTTTGTGCGTCTGAATTGTGTACACACGATCGAAATTTATGCGAACAGATTTTGGTGTCGGAAAATTTGAGAATTAGATCTCAAATTTTGTGCGACGGAAATTCCGATGGAAACTGTCTGATGGAGCCTACACACGGTCAGAATTTCAGACAAAAGGCTTCATTTTCCATCAGAAAACCCGACCATGTGTACGGGGCATTAGTGTTGCATCGGCTGCTTTGTGGTTTATCATTCCTAATAATCCTTATTAATTATTTTCTAAAAACAATCTTATAACTTTAAACCAGAAGTTTATTTAAAGGTTTTTTTTCCTACAGCTGCAGTCATATAACTTACCTGTAGTGAAGAATGTCCTATGTCCTGCAGGCTGGATGTGTAAAAATCTTTTTACGCATGCCCAGTCCTCTTCCCAGCCCTGAACTTCCACAGCTGTGGGGGTTGATAATAGCAGACAGGGGACTTCATTGACTAAAGACCTTTCATTTTTTTCACTGAATGTAACAAGTTTTGAATGGGAGATACAAGTCTGCCATTCATCTGCCCCTACCCCCACTCATGGCTGACTGGTCAAAATCAGTGCAAAAGGATCAATCAGCAGTCACCAAAATTAATAGTGTATGTGAATGTGAAAAAGCATAAAAATCAATATATCAAAAATATGTAATTAAATTACAAAGATGGTTGCCAGCTGAAACACTACAAGGTGATCTCACAACACCTTCTAATGCAACCATAAATTAGTGCAGCACAACCCTTTAACACAGTGATGCATAAGTGAAAATTGGCAACCACCAATAAATGATAAATCATTGCAATTAAAACCTAACCCAAACAATATTCATACATGGATACATAACCCCAAAAAAGGGAAAGTTCATAAATTAAATTCTTGTGATAACACAGTTCCAAACCAACACCAAAGTGATGGAATATCTATAAAAAGAACTGTAGGTGTTGTGCCACCACCAATAGAGAGTAGTGGCATTTTGTCTTTACCGCTACGCACCTACGTTGAGTGGCACCTTAGCTCCTGGGGTTCTTGATTGTCCAGTCAGCGGTAAAGACAAATATGTTTTCTTTCCTGCCTGGTTTTCATGCTTGTGGCAAGTGTATATGGCATGTAGACATTATAAATGGAGTATTAAAAAGTGGTAAGAATTTATGTTCTCTGTCACAGGGAAAAGTCATAAAATTAAGGATCTCGTTACTTGTGCCATTCAAAGAGTAGTCTACACGCATGAATGTCCCTGTGGGCTCCAAAATGTGGGCCGAACGCCAGACCATGGCATGTTAGGATTAGTGAACATATTAATAATATCAAAAAAGGGGATAAGAACCATAATGTTTCCAAACACTTTAGAATATGTCACAAGAAGGACCCTCGTAAACTTACTTTTGGGGTATTGAGAACGTTGATAGACAATGGAGGGGAGGGAATTATATTAAACACCTCAGCCACAAGGAATCATTCTGGTTTTCTCCTATTTTTGGTTTGGTCCCCCTGATTTTATTAATAGCATATTGTTAATTCTCTTTTTCCCTTAATTTATTATGTGTTTCACGCCTATTATTTTGTTATCCTCTAATTTTTGTATTCTAATTGTATTTTAATTTTATATTTTGAATTTATTTTCATTATTTTGGTATTTAAGTTTTTGTAATATCGGTTTTAGTAATAAATTCTAGCAGATGTTCAAAAATGTGTATAGGGGAGGAGCTACATTGCTGATGTCATCCCCTGGCCATCTTAGTAGCGGCTTTGAGACGATCTGTGAAGTGCTCCTGTCAGCACTAATATGTGCCTTACCCTGTATGTGCATTTTATTTATAGTAGTAAAATCAGAGCACTAGTAGTTTCCTTTTTGCTTCCCATAAATGCACCCCCTTGCCTGGAGGTAGCGATAGTGGAGAGTCCCATAGCATCTAAGAATTAAGAATTAACAAGTTTATGGTGACCTTACTGATTCATAAGTCACATCCTGGAGAGCTTGGCAATGCCAGATGTTTAAGGAGACAAAGCGGATTGTGGCCGCTCTGTTAATGCAGGGGTCATATCCTGGAGGTGAGCAGCCACTACTCTGTTGATGGAGGTACGAGTGACACCTATAGTCTTATTTAGATAGTCCGACACTTTGACGCACTGTGGTGTTCGTTTGGGATTGTTATCACAAGAATTCAATTTATGAACTTTCCTATTTTTGGGTTTGGTGTAGTTTTTGAGTCACATGTCTTTTAAAAACTGCCCTGCAAACATACTTCATATGTATCCACGTATGAATATTGTTTGGGTTATGTTTTAATTGCACCAATTCATCAATTATTGCTGGTTGCAAATTTTCAATTATGCAACCAGCATAATTGCATAACTTTACATTTAACATTAAACCTCATCTGCCACATTTAGACAGTAAATTGAGGTCAGCTTGGAGACATCCTGTAATGACGTTATTCCACTGCATAGCTTGGTGTCATCTGCAAAGACTGAAATGGTACTTTTAATCCCAGACCCAACATCATTTATAAAGATATTAAAAAGTAAGGGTCCCGAAACGGAACCTTGGGGTACACCACTGATAACCTTAGACCATTCAGAGTTAGAATCATTAACCACTACTCTCTGAATTCTGTCTTTTAGACAGTTTTCTATCCATTTACAAACTGATATTTCCAAGCCTGTAGACTTTACCTTACACATTAGCCGTGTGTGGGGAACTGTATCAAACGCTTTTGCAAAATCCAAGTATACCACGTCCCAAGCCATCCCTCTGTCCAAGGTTTTACCTCCCCATAAAAAGAAATCAGATTTGTTTGAGAACTTCTGTCTTTCATGAATCCATACTGTGTGTTGCAGTCCCAGGCCAGACTGGGAAAAAAAAACAGCACTGGAAATAATTTCATACCAGCCCCATAGCATTATTATACCAGCCCAACAGCATAACATCATAACATCAGCATCACAACATTTTTTTGTTCATAAAAGGGAAAACCATGCATTTTAAAGCACATTTGAAGAGCGTATTATATATAGATAAGACAGATATGAAAGCACATAGGGCTAGGGAGATTATATATATATGCAGCAAATTCCAGGTAACAGTGGATCAATCATCAAGGGGGACACCTGGGACTCTAAGAACGTGGGGGGGACTCTGGTGACCAGAGACCACCTTCCGCAGAAAGAATATACTAAGGTAAAGGGGATAGGTAACTGATATAAGGAGGAAACCTTTATATCAGTGCCCCCTTACATCAGTGACCCCCCTCAGACTGGCCTGGCGGTGCTGTCACTGACCTCCTCTCAGGTGCACCTTGCAGGGCTCAGTCAGTTGGCTCAAGCTTGGTGGCTCTGGTTTTCCTATAGTCTCCTCTCCACAGTCCACACACACATCTGACTTCTTCCATGACCCCCATCCCGGCAGCACTCCAACTCTTGATTCCTCTCCAGACTCCCTCAAAGACTACAGAGATGATATAAGACAAGAGATGCTCAGACGTTGCGAACATGATACAAGAGATGGTTAGAGGCTGCGGGCATAGTACAGGAGATGGTCAGAGGCTGCAGACATGATACAGGAGATGTCAGAGGCTTTGGGCATGGTACAGGAGATGTCAAAGGCTGTGGGCATGGTAAAGATGTTAAGATGTCAGAGGCTGCGGGCATGGTACAGGAGATGTCAGAGGCTGCTGGCACGGTACAGCCTGAGGACATGATACTAAAGATGGTAAGAGAATGTAGACATGATACAGGAGATGGTCAGAGACTGCAGACATGGTACACAAGATGGTCAAAGACTGCGAACATGATAAGAGATCAATGCAGCCTCACCAGTGCTCATCAATGCAGCCTCACTGTACCCATCAATGCAGCCTTACTGCCCATCAATGCAGCCTCAATGTGCCCATCAATGCATCCTCACTGTGCCCATCATTGCAGCCTTACTGTACCCATCAATGCAGCCTCACTGTACCCATCAATGCAGCCTCACTGTACCCATCGATGCAGCCTCACTGTGCCAATCATTGCAGCCTCACTGTACCCATCAATGCAGCCTCACTGTACCCATCAATGCAGCCTCACTGTGCCTATCATTGCAGGCAGCCTCACTGTACCCATCATTGCAGCCTCTGTGTCAGTCCATGCAGCCTCACTGTGCCCATCATTTCAGCCTCACTGTGCCCATCATTGCAGCCTCACTGTGCCCATCATTGCAGCCTTACTATACCCATCATTGCAGCCTTACTGTGCCCATCATTGCAGCCTCAACATGCCCATCATTGCAGCCTCCATGTCAGTCCATGCAACATCACTGTGCCCATCATTGCAGCCTCACAATGCCCCTCATTGCAGCCTCACTGTGCCCATCAATGTAGCCTTACTACACTGACTGTGTCCGTCCATGAAGCCTCACCAGTCATTCCCTGGATTACGCACAACGGGCATCTCCCTCTGTGTCTCAGAGCTGAGTCTGAAATGTTTGGCTGCGCTGTGACAAAAGTCCCGCCCTCCTAGACCAGCTCATGTGATAGACAGAACACTGCGTCTATTACATGAGCTGGTCTAGGAGGAGGGCGGGACTTATGTCACAGCACGGCTGAACATTTCAGACTCAGCTCTGTGACACATCTGTCTTCCGCTGTGTGTGACATGTACACAAGAGGGGGAGGAGGAGGGAGGGCAGCGCTGCAGCCACAGCTCAAAGCGGCCCCAGGGCAGGTAGCCTACCAGGAATTGTCCCGGTATCCTGGTAGGCCAGTTCGGCCCTGGGCAGTACCATGTGCTCAGTTTCACTCCAGGCCTCTACAATGCAACATTCTATCATGCTGGGACAAGTCAATCAAATCCCTGGACAGACCAATTCATTTGGCATCAGGGATTTGGTTCTCCCTGGCCTGGTGAATCAATATCCTGGAACTCTGGGCGAGTTGGCTGTCTTTACAGCAATGGATCATTCTGCAGGGAAGTCATCTAATCTGAATTTACAGCAGTGGCATACATCAACCATCAGAGAGAAACCAGTCCCATGAGAAGTAGATCAGATTTTGTCCTAGGCAGAACTTTACATTCCCAGCTTGTCAACTGTGTACATCCCAGGTGTAGATAAATAGCAGGCAGGCATCCTTGGGAGTGGAGTGTGGTTCCTACACCCTGAGCTCTTACAGGACTTGTTTTGCAGGTGGAGGATGCCAAATGTGGGCCTCCTGGCCTCCAGGTTGAACAACAAATTTGGACAGGTGTGTCTGCTGGTACAGGGATCCTCAAGTGCAGGGATATGCAATTAGCGGACCTCCAGCTGTTGCAGAATTACAAGTCCCATGAGGCATAGCAAGACTCTGACAGCCACAAGCATGACACCCAGAAGCAGAGGCATGATGGGACTTGTGGTTTTGCAACAGCTTGAGGTCCGCTAATTGCATATCCCTGCTCTAGTGGAAGCAATGGATGATCTGGTGGCTCTGAGATCAGTACACCCTGATCTATGCCTTCCCTCCCCTGAAGCTTTTTCCATATCTATTTTACAGTATTGAGATGGGGATCGTTTTGGTGGTCCTCATTGTGTCAGGATTGCCCAGGGGGATGTAGTACACCGAGCTAGTAGGACTTCCTGCCAGACACTCTGTTGGCTCTGCCAGACCAGGAAGAACCGCTGTCTCAAGGACCAGTTTGCCACCCTGCTTGATAGTTGCTGACTCGTAATGGTATGGCTGTTGTATCACATTTGAGGGACAGGGGCATCCCTGAATCCGTAATTCTTACAATGCTAAAATCTAGGAGGGTTAGTTCATGCAAGGTCTATTGTTGTTGACATGAAAAGTGTACTTTAGTCCAAGGAGCTTGAGTCTAAGGGGCTTCCACTCTAGGAGTTTCTCAAATCCTGTCCATCATTCAGCTGGGTCTGAACCAGCGTCTGGCTGTCAGCACTATTAAAGGTCACGTTTCTGCCCTTCTCTGTCTTGTTTCAGAGATCTTTGGCCTTTTATTACTTTTATAAAGGGATTGTAAAGTCTTGTTTTTTTTAATATTAAAATAAAAAAACATGTTATACTTGCCTGCTCTGTGCAGTGGATTTGCACAGAGCAGCCCCAATCCTCTTCTCTGCTCCTGGCCCATCCCTCCTGTTGAGTGCCCCCACAGCAAGCAGCTTGCTATGGGGGTACCCAAGCGGAGCTGCAGCTCCCTGTGTCCATTCCAACACTGAGCTGTGGTTCAGCCCACCCCCTCTCTACTGATTGGCTAACTGTGTCTCAGTCTGCTGTGTCTCAGCCAATCAGAAGGGAGAGTCCAGGACGTCCGAGACACTGGTGGATATCGCTGGATAGAGATGCATTAAGATATAAAAAAACCTTCTGACTTTACAACCACTTTAAGACCATTGTACAAGGATTCCCCTACGTATGTTTTCTCTGTTTCCTTGTGGGATATGAATTTTGTTCTCTCTGGGCTTAAGAAACCTCCATTTAAATCCAATAAAGAAATTCCTCTTTCTGCTCTTGCAAGGTGGTATTCCGTGCAGCCGCTTTCTCTGCAAGGCAAGTATGTGAACTGACATTCTTAAAGCGTTAGTAAATTCTGATGATGATGCAACATTTAAGCAATATGTAAATCCAACTAGTTGTTTGCAATCAACAAGCCACAAACATTATGCTCCAAAATGCTTCTTACTATCATAAATATGTAGTTTGTAAACGCCCCCGCTTGCTGTTAGCCACCGCCATTGCAACTCTGGTCTTCCGCTTCTGTCTAGTACTTTATTTCTGCCTCAGTAGCCCAGACAAATTTGCAGCTTTCAGCGCTGTCACACTTAGACAATTGTGTGGTTATACAACACTGTACCCAAATTTAATTTTTATAATTTTTTTCCCACAAATAGAGCTTTCTTTTGGTGGTATTTAATCACTGCTTTTTTTTTTTTTGAAATGAAATGAAAAAAGACCGAACATTTTGAAAAAAAATTTAAAAAACTGTTTTCTATTTTGTTATAAAATTTTGCAAAAAGGTAATTTTTCTCCTTCATTGATGTACGCTGATGAGGCTCCACTGATGGGCACTGATTAGGTGGCACTGATTAGGTGGCACTGATGGGTGACAGTGATGGGCACTGGTAGGTGACACTGATAGGCAGCACTGCTAGGTGGCACTGATGAGGTGGCACTGATGATGAGGCACTGATGGGCACAGATTGGCACCACTGGTGGGCATTGATAGGTGGGACTGACTGGTGGCACTGATATGCACTGGTGGGCACTCACTGGCAGATGGCACTGGCAGGTGGCACTGGTGGGCACAGATGATGTGGCTGTGCCTCTTCCTCTTCGGGTCCGATGTCCCCTTCACAGAAGCCGGTGATCACCTTTTTTTTCTCCTCATGCTGTCAGCGTGAGGATAAAAAAAAACGATTACCGATCCTCTGTTTACATCACGTGATCAGCTGCCATCACGTGGTAAGGGGCCGCGTCCGCGCTATAGCCGAATGACGCCTACAGCGAGGACCCGAGGGAGTTAAAGGAAAATGTTTAGAATGGGGATACAACCGCTTTAAGCTGCAAGCAACATTTTTTGGTTTTGGATAGGAATAAGGTGGTGTTGAATGGGCGGAGCCTCTGTGTGACGTCACTGGGTGGCCACGCCCCATGGCTATACAAGTAATGACACACAGCGGACCTAGCATTAAAGTGGGAGCGAGCGTCGGGAGAAGATTGGAACAAGAACCGGCAGAGGGAGAAGACAGTAGAAAGAAGAGAAGTGGCAGCGGAAGGAGAGGAACCGGAGGAAGATGTCATCAGCGGAGGGAGAAGTACAGGAGAATGAAGACATCGCCAGAGGGAGAAGAAATCCGAAGAAGTCCCAAGTCCTCAAGTCCTGGTTTATAGCTGTTTGCAAAGACTTGGGGACGTTCACAACACAAGGCTTTAAGGAGTTCAATTGTGAAAATCTAAAAACCATTATGAAATTTTGTGCAAAATTATAAAATATAAAAATTAACAAACATATATTAAAAAAAAGTACAGAAATTATATACAAAATTTTGATAAGGTTTAAATATATATAGATTATAATATAAATATTTATTATAACTTGTATTATATTATAACAAATATACAATACAACCCACAAAAATGTGTAATGTATAATTGCAAATGACAGTGCTGATATAATTAATGACCTGCAATTATATGAATTATATATAAATTTATATTTTTAAACCTCATCATAAATTGTATACAAAACTACATATATACAGTGCCTTAAAAAAGTATTCATACCCCTTGAAATTGTCCACATTTTGTCATGTTACAACTAAAAACGTAAATGTATCCTATTGGGATTTTATGCGGTAGACCAACACAAAGTAGCACATAATTGGAAGGAAAATGATAAATGGTTTTCAAATAAATATCTGAAAAGTGTGGCATGCATTTGTATTCAGCCTCCTGAGGAAATACTTTGTAGAACCACCTTTCGCTGCAAGTCTTTTTGGGGATGTCTCTACCACCTTTGCACATCTAGAGAGTGACATTTTTGCCCATTCTTCCTTGCAAAATAGCTCAAGCTCTGTCAGTTTGGATGGGGAGCGTCTGTGAACAGCAATTTTTAAGTCTTGCCACAGATTCTCATTTGGATTTCGATGACTATGCTTTGATCTAAACCATTCCATTGTAGCTCTGGCTGTATGTTTAGGGTCGTTGTCCTGCGGGAAGGTGAACCTCTGCCCCAGTCTCAAGTCTTTTGCAGACTCAAACAGGTTTTCTTCTAAAATATGTGTAAAACGTCCTGTGAGCCTCCACTAACAATAAAAGCCACTAAACCCTCTTTGAATCAGCTGCAAGCGATGAACATGTCTCATACACCTTGTAAAAATACTAGAATCAAATTACAATTGCTGCGCTATCATAGATATAAGCATAAATGCTAATCGTAAGATTTCTGTGCCCCCTGAGGAAGATACAGCAATCCCTCGTATCGACACATGTTGGGGAAGGGGACAGGACGGAACGTTAAGTAGATCAGCTGTTAGGAACGATCAACTTACCATCCCGTTACCGGACAGTTTTGCATACTCGTTTTATGCGGTATGTAGAATGGCGCACTGAAGCGCCTGGCTATTGTGAGTACCCTGTGTGGGACTTTTTTTGGTTTCAATAAAATTGTATAAACATACTATACCATGAAATCCTCTTTTCTCCATTGATTCACTGAGGCATATTGGAGACTGATCCAGGAATCTGGATACATTGCTGAACCCTGTAGTGGTTATAAAAGTGTGTATCAACCAAGCTTAACAGCAAGGTCACACACCTTAAGGTGAGCCTTCAATACATGGGGGGGAGCACTTGAGTGAGACGCACAGCATCTGGTTGTTGGATCGTTTTCACAGCATACTGAATCGCATGAAGTGTGGAGCACCTGTGGATTGAATTAATTTGAACTTTCACAATGCACAGCAGCACCTTTTTAATTCCAGTATTTGGGATTTATTGATATTTTTGTTTCCCACAGACTTGATTTAAACTTTTCACTACTATATGAATGCACATTGTCACTTTATATTTATGGTTATTAATCACTTGACTTTATATGTATATCTTTTTATATCACTAAGTATAGGTTATTTTACCATTTCACAGAAATCTTACGATTAGCATTTATGCTTATATCTTTGATAGCTCAGCAATTGCAATTTGATTCTAGGTTTTCTTCTAATGCCGCATATACACGACCGGACTTTACGGCATACTTGGTCCGGCGGACCGGAGTCTGTCGGACAATTCGATCGTGTGTGGGCTCCAGCTGACTTTTTTTCTCAAAAGTTCGACGAGCCTAGAAATGAAAGATGTTTCAAATCTTTCCGACGGACTCGAGTCCGGTCAAAAAGTCCGCTCGTCTGTATGCTAGTCCGACGGACAAAAACCGACGCTAGGGCAGCTATTGGCTACTGGCTATGAACTTCCTTGTTTTAGTCCGGTCGTACGTCATCACCTATGAATCCGTCGGACTTTGGTTGATCGTGTGTAGGCAAGTCCGTTCATTCGGAAAGTCCGTCAAAGTTCACCAGACCTAGTCCGTCGAAAAGTCTGCCTGTGTGTACACGGCATAAGATTGCCCTGTATTTGTCTCCATCCATCTTCCCATCAACTCTGACCAGCTTCCCCCTCCCTGCTGAAGAAATGTATCCCCACAACATGATGCTGCCACCATAATGTGTCACATGGAGGATGGTGTGTCCAGGGTGAAATGCAGTGTTAGTTTTCCACCACACATAGTGTTTTGCTTTTAGGCCAGAAAGTTCAACTTAGGTGTCATCTGTTTGCTGTGTCCTCCAAATGGCATCCCGCAAACTGGACTTCTTATGGCTTTCTTTCAACAATGGCTTTCATTTTGCCACTCTTCCATAAAGGCCAGATTTGTGGAGTGCAAGACTGATCGTTGTCCAGTAGACAGATTCTCTCACCTGAACTGCAGATCTCTGCAGCTCCTCCAGAGTTACCATGAGCCTCTTGGCTGCTTCTCTGATGAATGCTCTTCTTGCCTGGCCTGTCAGTTCAGGTGGACGGCCATGTCTTGGTAGGTTTGCAGTTGTGCCATACTCTTTCCATTTTTGAATGATGGATTAAACAGTGCTCAGCCCTGTTCTGAGTGGAACGTGTCCCGTTAAACCGCTGTATGGTCTTGGCCACCATGCTAAAGCTCAGTTTCAGGGTCTTGGCAATCTTCTTATATAAATGTTTTTTTCAGATCCTCAGAGTTCTTTGCCATGTTGAACTTCCAGTGACCAGTATGAGAGAGTGAGAGCGAGAACACCAAATTTAACACACTTTAGACCTTGTAACACTAACAAGTCACATGACACCGGGGAGAGAAAATGACTAATTGGGCCCAATTTGGCCATGTTCACTTAAGGGTGTACTTACTTTTGTTGCCAGCGGTTTAGACATTAATGGCTGTGTGTTGAGTTAATTTGAGGGGACAGCAAATTTACACTGTTATACAAGCTGTACAATCACTACTTTACATTGTAGCAAAGTGTAATTTCTTCAGTGTTGTCACATGAAAAGTTGTAATAAAATATTTACAAAAATGTGAGATACTTTAGATACATACATACATACATACAGTTCCTTGAAAAAGTATTCATACCCCTTGAAATTTTCCAAATTTTGTCATTTTACAACCAAAAACGTAAATGTATTTTATTGGGATTTTATGTGATAGGACAACACAAAGTGGCACATAAAATTGTGAAGTGGAAGGAAAATTATAAATGATTTCCAATTTTATTTTAAAAATAAATATCCCGTACGCGGATAGGCTCCCAAAAAGTCTCACACATGTGGTATCCCTGTACTCAGAAGCAACAGAATGTATTTTGGGGTCTAATTTCGCATATGCCCATGGCATGTTGGAGCAATTTATCATTTAGTGACAACTTTGTGCAAAAAAAATAAAAAAAAGTTTGTCATTTTCCCGCAACTTGTGGCAAAATATAAAATATTCCATGGACTCAACATGCCTCTCATCAAATAGCTTGGGGTGTCTAAAAAAGTGGTCATTTCCAAAATGTGGTCATTTGGGGGGGAGGTTGAACTGTTCTGGCATTTTATGCACAACATTTAGAAGCTTATATCACAAATTACTCACTCTTCTAACCACTTGAAGACAAAGCCCTTTCTTTTTGTTTACATGAAAAAATATTTTTTTTTGCAAGAAATTTACTTTGAACCCCCAAACATTATATATATTTTTTAAAGCAAAGGCCCTACAGATTAAAATTGTGGGTGTTTCATTTTATTCCCACACAGTATTTGTGCAGCGATTTTTCAAACGCATTTTTTTTGGAAAAAACTTACTTTTTTTAATTTTAATGCACTAAAACACACTATATTGCCCAAATGTTTGATGAAATAAAAAAGATGATCTTAGACCGAGTACATGTACAAACACAACATGCTTTAAAATTGCGCACAAACGTGCATCGGTGACAAACTACATACATTTTTAAAAGCCTTTAAAAGTCTTTACAGGTTACCATTTTAGATTTACAGAGGAGGTCTACTGCTAAAATTACTGCCCTCGATCTGATCTTCGCAGTGATACCTCACATGCATGGTGCAATTGCTGTTTACATATGACGCCAGACCAACGCTTGTGTTTGCCTTTGTGCAAAAGCAGGGGGGGACAGGGGTGCTTTTTTTTAATTATTATTATTATTATTATTTTTGCTTTTTTATCTTTTTTTTTTTTTGCTTTTTTATCTTATTTTTAAACAGTTACTTTCATTTTTTTTTATTTTATCATTTTTATTGTTATCTCAGGGAATGTAAATATCCCCTATGATAGCAATAGGTAGTGACAGGTACTCTTTTTTGAAAAAATTGGGGTCTATTAGACCCTAGATCTCTCCTCTGCCCTCAAAGCATATGACCACACCAAGATCGGTGTGATAAAATGCTTTCCCGATTTCCCAATGGTGCTGTTTACATCCGGCGAAATCGAAGTCATGAAATGCTCGTAGATTCCGGTTTCTTAGGCCATAGAGATGATTGGAGCTGTTCTGGTCTCTGATCAGCTCTATGGTCAGCTGGCGGAACCACCGGCTGCATTCTCAGGTTCCCTGTTGGGACAGGAGAGGCAGAGAAAACCATGGAAGATGGTGGGAGGAGGGGGGACATTCCCTCCCACTGCTTGTAAAAGCAGTCTAGAGGCTAATTAGCCACTATGATTGCTTTTACAGGAAAGCCAACCGCTGGCTGAAAAGAATGATACCAAGATGGAGCCTAAACCCGCAGGCATCATTCTGGTATAACCACTCAAAGTCCAGCAACATACTAGTACGTTGCTGGTCCTTGTTGGGCATATATTGTAATCTTTTTTTTTTCATGCAGCCTGTGGGCTGAACGAAAAAAATGGATTTTTAAAACAGCTTACCTGTACAATCCTTTTCTTGGAGTACATCACGGGACACAGAGCACCATAATAATGACTATGTGGGTTATACGCTTACCTTTAGGTGATTGGACACTGGCAACCAATAGTAAGACGGTTGCTCCCATAAAACCCCTCCTATACCGGAAGTACCTCAGTTTTGTAGCAAGCAATGAAGATCCCAGAAAGAGGGGAGGGACCTCTGTGTCCTGTGATGTACTCCAAGAAAAGGATTTTACAGGTAAGCTGTTTTAAAAATCAGTTTTTCTTTATCGTAAATCACGGGACACAGAGCACCATAATAATGACTATGTTGGATGTCCTAAAGCAATGCACCTGAGGAGGGGAACACATTATCCCTAAGCCCAACAGGCCTGAGACTATAAAGCTGCCTGCAACACACTGTGGCCAAAAACAGCCTCTTTTTGAGATCTCACATCCACCTGGTAAAACCTGGTGAACGTATGAACTGAAGACCAAGCGGCCGCTTTGCAAACCTGAGCCATAGACACCTGTTGGCGTACTGCCCATGATGCACTAATCCCTCTAGTGGAATGTGCTTTTAAATCCCGGGGGGGGGAACCCTGCACTTTAATCCATACGCCTGGATAATAGTCTGACGAATCCACCTGGATATAGTTGAACTTGTTGCCGGCTGTCCTTTTTTAGGACTTTCAGGCAAGACAAAAAAACAGTCAGTCTTCCGAAAGGGAGCTGACATTTCCAAGTAAACTTTTATCACCCTCACCACATCCAGTGAATGAAGAGACCTTTCCTCCCTAGTCTTATGGGGTGTACACACGGTCGGACTTTTCGTCTACAAAAGTCCAACGGATGCCGACGGACTAAAGCTGGCTGGTAATCCGATCGTGTGTGGGCTTCCCCGGACTTTCAGCGGACTTTTTCAACCTCAAATCCGACGGACTTTAGATTTGAAACATGCTTCAAATCTTTACGTCGTAACTACGACGGACCCCGAAATCCGCTCGTCTGTGTGCTAGTCCGACGGACAAAAACCCACGCTAGGGCAGCTATTGGCTACTGGCTATCAACTTCCTTATTTTAGTCCGGTGTACGTCATCACGTACGAATCCGTCGGACTTTTGTGTGGTCGTGTGTAGGCAAGTCCGTTCGTTAGAAAGTCTGCCACAAGTCCGCCGCAAGTCCGCCGAAAGTCCGCCGGAAGTCTGTCGGACAGGCTGTCGGACTTTTGTAGACGAAAAGTCCGACCGTGTGTATGCCCCATTAGGGTTTGGAAAAAAGGAAGGTAAAATGATATCCTGATTCAAATGAAATTTGGAAACCACCTTCGGTAGAAATTCCGGACGAGGGCGCATGACCAGTCTGTCCTGATGAAGAATCATAAAAGGTTCTTTGCAAGAAAGGGCGGCCAATTCTGACATCCTTCTAGCCGATGTTATAGCCACCAAAAAAACTAATTTTCTGGTCAATAGGACAAAAGGAATATGCCTAATAGGTTCAAACGGTTGATTCTGTAATGCTGACAGTACCAAATTTAGGTCCCAGGGACATAAAGGTGGTTTAACCGGCGGCCTCAAGTGTGTTACACCCTTGACAAAGGTTCGCACCAAAGAATGGGATGCAATTGGTCTTTGGAAAAAAAACGATAAGGCCGAAATCTGTCCTTTAATTGGCCCTAAAGCGAGCTGCCAGTCTACTCCTGCTTGCAGAAAGTCGAGAACCCTTCCAATCGCATACCTACGAGGGTTCCATTTTCTTTCCTCACACCAAGAAATGTATGACTTCCAGACTCTATAATAGATAGCTCTAGAAACTGACTTTCTAGCGTTTATCAAAGTAGACAAGACTGAACCCATAATACCACGGTCTTTCAATTTTCTGGTCTCAATAGCCAGGCCATCAAATTCAGCAACCCCAAAAAAAGGATGGAATATGGGCCCTTGAGACAACAGGTCTGGATGGCAAGGAAGGACCAATGGGTCCCCTACTGCCAACTTCACAATCTCCGAGTACCATGATCTCCTGGGCCACGCTGGGGCCACTCAGATCACCGGCTTTCGTTCCTCCTGTATTCTGCGTAGTAAGTGCGGCAGAATTTGGATCGGAGGGAAAGCATATATCAGAGAATACTGATCCCGAGGAACTACTAATGCGTCTATCCCAACAGCAAGCGGATCCTTGGTCCTAGATACAAACCTGTCCAGCTTGGCATTGAATCTGGATGCCAGCAGATCCACATCTGGGGTACCCCAGTACTGGCAGATCTGTAGAAAAACCTCGGGATGCAGGGACCATTCCCCTGGTAATAATTTCTGGTGACTCAGGAAATCCGCCTGTCAATTGTCCACCCCCGGAATAAACACTGCCGACAGAAATGGCACATGTTTTTCTGCCCAAGTCAATATATGATCTACCTCTCTTTGGGCTGCCCGACTCCTGGTACCTCTCTCGTGGTTGATATATGCCACTACCGTGGAGTTGTTGGACTGGACTCTGACAGGAAGACCCCGCAATCTGGATGTCCAGAATCGCAGAGCCAGACGAGCTACCCGAATCTCCAATAGATTGATGGGCAGGGTCCTTTCTGTCTGTGACCATATTCCCTGAACAGATGCTTCCTCTAGGACTGCTCCCCAACCGAGAAGACTGGTGTCCTTGGTTATGACCTTCCAGGCTACCGGTGGAAAAGATTTCCCTCTTTCCAAGTTGCTGGTTCTTAACCACCAAGAGAGGTTCCATAGAACCTGTGGAACCATAGGCTGATCCAGGGTTCGAGCTGACTTGTCCCAGCCCTTTAGAATACTGTTCTGGAACACTCTGGAGTAGAACTGTGCATATGGCACTGCGCTGAAGGATGACACCATTTTGCCTAGTAACCTCATGCACAGCCGAATAGAAGGTGTTAGTTCTTTTTTCACCTTCTGTACAAGTTCCACTATGGAGGCAACCTTTAAGGGAGGAAGAAACACCTTTTCTTGGGCGGTGTCCAAGACCAGACCCAGATACACCAAGGCTTGGGTCGGACAAAGAGCTGACTTGTCCATATTTAGCATCCAACCTAGGCATTGTAAAACCTGTACTGTTCTTGACACGTTTTGAACCAGTATGGGGCGAGAGCATTCCCTTAGAAGAAGATCGTCCAGATATCCTACTACGGAGACTTTCTGAGACCTTAGAGAAGCCAACACTGGGGCCAGAATCTTTGTGAAAACCCTGGGGGCCGTGGCCAGACCAAAAGGTAGTGTCACAAATTGGAAATGACTGCCCTCTACAGCGAAGCGTAAGAACCTTTGATGTGGACCGAAGATCGGCACATGAAGCTACGTGTCCTTGATATCTATGGACGCTAAATAGTCTCCCTTTCTCAGGGATTTTATTATTGAGCGAACCGACTCCATGCGGAAGGATCGGACGTCTACAAAGAAGTTGAGAGCCTTGAGGTCCAAAATGGGCCTTACTTCCCCATTTGGTTTCGGCACGGTAAATAAGTTTGAGTAAAACCCCTTGATTCTTTCCTCGTGCGGAACCTTTACAATTACCCCTTGCATCAGCAGATGGTGTAAAGCTAGGAATAGGCATCTTCTTTTCTCTGGATCCGACGGAACCCTTGAGTACAGAAACCGATTTGGGGGGATCTCCCGAAACTCCATTCTGTAATTTACAGTGGAAATGACTCCATCTGTCTTGAACCAGTTCTTCCCAGGCCTCCCCAAACAGCCGAAGACTGCCCCCCACCTGTGAGAGCGGGGGCGCCCCTTCACTAGGTAGACTTGGAGCTGGGCTTGGGTGGCTTTTGGGTCCAGGCATTAGGAATTTTATAAGAGGATTGCTTCCCTTTCTTTTTAATAGGGAGTAGGGCACTCTTTCCTCCAGAGATCTTTTGGATATATTTATCCAGATCCTCGCCAAACAAGCGCTCTCCATGGAATGGAAAAACTGCGAGTAGCCTTTTACATGGCGTCTCAGCAGACCAGTTCTTTAGCCACAAGACTCTGCGCATATGAACTGACAGTAACGCAAAACGAGACATCTGTTGGATTGAGTCTTTCAATGCGTCTACTGCAAAACATAAGGCATGAGGAATCTCTGATAACTCCTCGGCAGATTCCTCCTGGCAAGGTATGTTCCTTACCAACCGTTTAAAGCGATCCTTTAGGGATTGGAAAATCCCAATAGCTGCAACTGCTGGCTGAACTGCTGCACCAGCCACCAAAAAGGAGGCCTTTAATAAGGACTCTAGCTTTTTATCAGCCGGATCCTTGAATACCTGGGCATTATCCACTGGACAGGTTAAACTTTTATTTACAGAAGATATGGCAGCGTCCACCAAAGGTGTGCTCCATTTCTTCCTGAACTTCTCCTCCATAGGATATAAGACAGAAAACCTTTTTGGAGGTAAGTATATCCTGTCAGGGTGCTCCCAGTCCGCATAAACCACCTGCTTCAGTAACGGATGCAAAGGGAATGCTTGGAAAATTTGCTGAAGTCGCAAAGATCCCAAAGTAGAACAGGAGAGTGCAGACTCCTGAACCGGGGGTAACTTAAACCCAATTGGTACCATCTCAATTAGAGATTGGATAAACAATTTTTGGGAATGGGAGGCTGAAATTGGCTCTTCAGAGCCAGAGTCCTCAGCCGAGGATCCTTCTGCCTCTCCTTCCTCTCGGTCCTTCATGACCACCTCTTCCAAATCCTCTGCCCATTCTGGTTCCAGATCACCTGGACCCATCTGGCTATAAGAGTCCTGGTGCTCTAGTGACTCTCCACTTGGCCCAGGCTCAGGGGAGGGAGATCTATTACGCTTCCTCTCCCCTGTATTACAGAGGCAATCATGCCAGCTAATTTGCCCTCAAGGCCCGCAAAGGCAGATGCCAAATCCTCCTTTGTAACATAAGCCGAGCCAGGTATATTGGTAGTGGCCACTATGCCTGACAAATGCAATGGCTCAGCAAGGCCAGATGCCGCAGGTCTTTCAGGAGAAACTGAGGCTGCATCAGCATGGGGTTGGTCTCCTGTTCTTAAAGGAGGTACTCCTACCCCTGTGCTTGCCTTGTTCCCTATACTTCATTTTCTGGAAGACATTGCTTACACACGAGGAAGAAAAGGAGTACTCCCCACAAACTATAACCAGCCTTTAACCTGTCACCACTGTGTCCAAGACCACCAGACTCACGTGCCAATCTATCGCTCTGTGTTGTCCACGCGCACACCAGGAGCCCCATGCCTATAAAGCATTAGCTTGAGAGTGAGCGCACGCATCAGCGACAGGCGGCACGCCCACCGCACGGTGCATGTGCCATCCTGACGCACGCGGCGCATCTGCCCCTGGACCTGTAAAGCACCCTTTCTGGTTTACCTTGGGCAAGATTGACCAGGAATACCAACTTAACAAGGGTCCAGCGCCTATATAGGACACATTACAAGCAATACCTCGCTCTTGAACCGAGGTTCGGGTGCCATCCACTTTAGCTTTGTTAAGCCATCCGAATGGATCCGATTATAACGTCCTCAGTGGGACATCTTTGAAGAAATTTAAAGAGCTTCAACAGCCATGACCATCACCTTCAAGACACTGGCGAAAAAACTGAGGTACTTCCGGTATAGAAGGGGTTATATGAGAGGAACTATCTTACTATTGGTTGCCAGTGTCCAATCACCTAAAGGTAAGCGTATAACCCACATAGGCATTATAATGGTGCTCTGTGTTCCGTGATGTATGATAAAGAAAAAGAGATTGATCGGTGGGTATGCCCACAATTAGAATACCTCCCTTCATCCACCCACTTCTAATGATGGGCATACATGCACCATTTATATATGCCGAAGCATGGGGGCATCCGCCCACAAAAGTTAGGAGCAAATCACTCCTCCACCCCTGCTGCCCCCATGCTTCGGCATATATGCTCTTTTTTTTAAACTGTGGTGATGAAATCACCTCCTACAGCGCTGGAGTCACAGCTTTATGTATCGTGGGAGCAAACGCTGTTGCTGTCAAGATAAATAAATTTGCACTGCAACTGAATGGCGTACCTGCTAAGCAAATGATGGTTAACAATAAAACAAAGTAACATTACAGTATAACAGTAATGCCTCAAACACACGGTCGGATTTTCCAACGGAAAATGTGTGATAGGACCTTGTTGTCGGAAATTCCGACCGTGTGTAGGCTCCATCACACATTTTCCATTGGATTTTCCGACACACAAAGTTTGAGAGCAGGATATAACATTTTCCGACAACAAAATCCGTTGTCGGAAATTCCGATCGTGTGTACACAAATCCGACGGACAAAGTGCCACGCATGCTCAGAATAAATAAAGAGATGAAAGCTATTGGTCACTGCCCCGTTTATAGTCCCAACGTACGTGTTTACGTCACTGCGTTCAGAATGATCGGATTTCCTGACAACTTTGTGTGACTGTGTGTATGCAAGACAAGCTTGAGCCAACATCCGTCGGAAAAAATCCTAGGATTTTGTTGTCGGAATGTCTGAACAAAGTCCGACCATGTGTACGGGGCATTAGACTTACCATACCTGCAAAGCAAATACAAAAAAAAAAACATAGTAAAAAATAAAACATTTTTTAACGCAATCTGTGCCTAAAATATATATATATGCAGAAGCATGGGGGCATCCGCCCCAAAAGGTAGGAGCAAATCGCTCCTTTACCCCTGCTGCCCCCATGCTTCGGCATATATGCTCTTTTTTTTAACTGTGGTGGTGAAATCACCTCCTACAGCGCTGGAGTCACGGCTTTATCTATCGTGGGAGCAAACGCTGTTGCTGTCAAGATAAATAAATGGCGTACCTGCTAAGCAAATGATGGTTAACAATAAAACAAACATTACAGTATAACATACCATACCTGCAAAGCAAATACAATAAAACATAGTAAAAATAAAACCGAGAGAGAACGATAGATATAGAACAATAGTGAGCGAACAGTAGAGTGGAAAGTAGAGAGTGAACATAAGAGAGAGAACAATAGAGAGAGAGAGAGAGAAGAAAATGCAACCATTTTTGGCTTTTTTATTTTTTTTGTGTTTTTGTGTGTGTGTTTTTTTTCCCCACTTTTTTCACTTTTATAAAAACTGTAAAAAAAACTATAAACTGAACACTGTAGATTAGGGTCTCTCAAAATGTGATGGCCATCACATCTTTCGAGACCCTGTGTACGTGTGCCTATGACTGTGTGGTGCTGTACCCTACGCTAATACTCAACTAGTGTGTGATAGCGTTCGAAACAGTCACCAATGCAAAGACCAGGTTGGTCAGGACAGGAGGGACAATAAAAGCGAGTGTCATGCCTAAATCCGCGCTTTCTACAGACACGACATCTTCTTTGGGGGTTTCTTTGGGTAGGGGTACCAGAGAGGACATGCGGAAAATGCCTCTCATGCAGCCGGCTTACTGCATTTGCACTGGGAAGTTGGGCCAGGGCACCATCTGGAAACAGAAAGGCTCTGATGATCTCTTCCTGGAATTTAAGGAAGGATCCAGTTCATCCTGAAGCTCTGTATAGCACATGAGCGTTCAGCAAAGCCAATTGAAATAAGTATACAGACACTTTTTTTATACAACCCCTGGCAAAAATTATGGAATCACCAGTCCCTGAGGATGTTCCTTCAGTTGTTTATTGTTGTAGAAAAAAAGCAGATCACAGACATGGCCAAAAACTAAAGGCATTTCAAATGGCAACTTTCTGGCTTTAAGAAACACTAAAAGAAATCAAGAAAATTAATTGTGGTGGCCAGTAACAGTTAGATTCATAGAACAAGCACAGGGAATAAATTATGGAATCACTCAACTCTGAGGAAAAAATGATGGAATCATGAAAAACAAACAAACAAAATAACACTCCAACACATCACTAGTACTTTGTTGCACCACCTCTGGCTTTTATAACTGCTTGCAGTCTCTGAGGCATTGACTTAATGAGTGATAAACAGTACTCTTCATCAATCTGGCTCCAGCCTTCTCTGATTGCTGTTGCCAAATCATCTTTGCAGGTTGGAGCCTTGTCATGGACCATTTTCTTTAACTTGTGTCTTTCTTCAAGGAATTTATTCACAGTTTTTGCTCTATGGCAAGATGCATTATCATCTTAATAAATGATTTCATCATCCCCAAACATCCTTTCAATAGATGGGATAAGAAAAGTGTCCAAAATTTCAATGTAAACCTGTGCATTTATTGAAGATTTAACCACTTCCCTACCCGCCTATAGTCAAATGATGTCCACAGATGGGATCTCCCATCCTGGGTGGACGTCATATGACGGCCTCGGGTTCCCGGCCGCCTAGGGGGTGCGTGCGCGCCGCCGGAGGCGCGTTGCTCGGGACCCAGTGCGTGTGCCCGGCGGCCGCGATGTCCGCCGGGCACACGCGATTACTCGTTAACCGGGCCGGACCGCGGATCTGTGTGTGTAAACACACAGATCCACGTCCTGTCAGCTCAGAGGAGAGCGATCTGTGTTCTCAGAACAGCGGAACACTGATCGGTCTCCTCCCCTTGTACGTCCCCGCCCCCTACAGTTAGAAGCATTCCCTAGGAAACACATTTAACCCCTTGTGTCCCCCTAGTGGTTAACCCCTTCACTGGCTGTCACATTTACACAGTAATCAATGCAATTTTATAGCATTGATCGCTGTATAAATGTGAATGGTCCCAAAAATGTGTAAAAAGTGTCCGATGTGTCCGCCATAATGTCGCAGTCACAAAAAAAAATCGCGATCGTTGCTATTATTAGTAAAAAAATAAATAAATATTTTTTTTTTAAAAATGCCATAAATCTATCCCATATTTTATAGACGCTATAATGTTTGCGCAAACCAATTAATATCTGCTTATTGCGATTTTTTTTACCAAAAATATGTAGAAGAATACGTATCGGTCAAAACTGAGGAAAAAATTTGTTTTTTTTAAAAAAAAATTGGGATATTTATTATAGCAAAAAGTAAAAAATATTGTGTTTTTTTCAAAATTGTCGCTCTTCTTTTGTTTATAGCGCAAAAAATAAAAACCGCAGAGGTGATCAAATACCACCAAAAGAAAGCTCTATTTGTGGGGAAAAAAGGACTTCAATTTTGTTTGGGTACAACGTCGCAGGACCGTGCAATTGTCGTTTAAAGTGTGACAGCGCTGAAAACTAAAAATTGGTCTGGGAAGGAAGGGGGTGAAAAGGCCCGGTATTGAACCGGTTAATTACAGCCATCTCCCCAGTGCCTTTACCTGACATGCAGCCCCATATCATAATTGACTGTGGAAATTTGCATGTTTTCTTCAGACAGTCGTTTGCATAAATCTCATTGGAACGGCACCAAACAAAAGTTCCAGCATCATCACCTCGCCCAATGTAGATTCGAGATTCATCATTGAATATGACTTTCATCCAATCATCCACAGTCCACGATTGCCTTTCCTTAGCCCATTGTAACCTTGTTTTTTTGTGTTTAGGTGTTAGAGATGGCTTTCTTTTAGCTTTTCTGTATGTAAATCCCATTTTCTTTAGGCGGTTTCTTACAGTTCGGTCACAGATGTTGACTCCAGTTTCCTCCCATTTGTTCCTCATTTGTTTTGTTGTACATTTTCTGTTTTCAAGGCATATTGCTTTAAGTTTTCTGTCTTGATGCTTTGATGTCTTCCTTGGCTTACCAGTATGCTTGACTTTAACCACCTTCCCATGTTGTTTGTATTTGGTCCATGTTTTAGACACAGCCGACTGTGAACAATCAACATCTTGTGCAACACTGCGTGATGATTTACCCTCTTTACCTACACACTAACAAGCAGATTTAATCTGATGCAGGTGTTATGAAATGTAAGGAAAATTTACAGGGTGATTCCATAATTTTTTCCCTGTGCTTGTTCTATAAATCTAAATGTTACTGGCCACCACAGTTATTTTTCTTGATTTCTTTTAGTGTTTCTTAAAACCAGAAAGTTGCCATTTGAAATGCCTTTAGTTTTTGGCCATGTCTGTGATCTGCTTTTTTTCTACGACAATAAACAACTGAAGGAACATCCTCAGGGATTGGTGATCCCATAATTTTTGCCAGGGTTTGTACCAGCATCTGGCCTTACGGGCAATTAGGTACAGTGCCAACAACTGGTCGTTGAGGTCCACCCCTCCCATATTTTGGTTATATTCATGGACACAGAGGGGTTTCTTCACAACACCAGTCACCGTAGTAATGGACAGTCGTGTCTGCATGAAGGGAGGTAGGAACGAAAACATTCTTATTATCCCTCCACTTCACAGCAAGCAAATTATTACATCTCAAGCAGGCTGTCTCCCCCATCCTAAGACGGGAATCTACAAGCCGCTGGGGCAAGTCCCCTCGATTAGATCGCACGGTGCCACATGCGCCAAATTGATGATCAAACAAGTGATTAAAAAGTGGCACGCTTGTGTAATAATTGATCATATACAAGTGGTACCCCTTTCCGGATAAGGGTGACACCAAGTCCCACACAATCTTACCAGCGCTTCCTATGTAGTCAGGAAAGTTCGGCGGCTCTACGTGGCTATCTCTTCCCTCGTAAACTATAAAACTATATGTATAGCCTGTGGCCCTGTCACAGAGCTTATACATCTTGACCGTATCTGGCACGCTTGCTGGGAAGATACTGTTTGAATGACAAGCGGCCAGAAAACTTAATTAGGGACTCTTCAACGCAGACAACTTGATGGGGAGTAAACAAGGCTGCAAAACATTGGTTGAAGTGGTTTACGAGGGGGCGAATTTTGTAGTGCCGATCAAATTTCAGGGTCACCCCGAGAACGGCAGAGTTCATTGTCACTGAAGTGCATGAACCACAAATATCTGCTCGTATCGTGTCCTGGTCATGGAGGCAGAGAACACGGGTGTATAGTGAATTGGGTCAGTGGACCAATATAACCGCAACTCACTCTTTTTAGTTAAAGCGGAGTTCCACACAAAAATGGAACTTCCGCTTTTCGGAACCCTCCCCCCCTCCGGTGTCACATTTGGCACCTTCCAGGGGGGAGGGGGGTGCAGATACCTGTCTAAGACAGGTATTTGCACCCACTTCCGGCATAGACTCCCATGGGAGTCTCTGTCTCTTCCCGTTCCGACCGCGCTGTCTGCTGGGAACACACAGCTCCCAGGAGAGAGCGGGGACCACTAGGGATGCGCAGCGCGACTCGCGCATGCGCAGTAGGGAACCGGGAAGTGAAGCCGCAACGCTTCACTTCCTGATTCCCTCACCTAGGATGGCGGCGGCAGCTGCAGAGAACCGAGCGGGTTCTCGGCGTCCCCTGCCGACATCGCTGGACCCTGGGACAGGTAAGTGGCCATGTATTAAAAGTCAGCAGCTGCAGTATTTGTAGCTGCTGGCTTTTAATATTTTTTTTTTTTTTGGTGGTGTGGGTGAACCCCCGCTTTAAGCCCATGAGGAGGGATAGGCCCAGAAAGGTCTTCAATTCGGAGACCGTAATTGGTCTCCAATCTTAAGGGTCAGCTGGGGATTAGCGGCAATGAATTTACCAGCGTACAAATTGCTTTGGTCCACAATAGATCTATAGAGATCTTCAGTGAAAAACAGCGAATAAAAATCAAGTGACGTAAAATCAACTGTTTCCACCTGAATTCCGGGTTGGCCAGTGAATGGGGGAAGTACGGGTGCTGCAGAAGTGGTGGGTTCCCAATTAGGATTGGCGAATGCAGCAGGAAGGGCACTATGGGCTCGACGGGCCTGTCTTTGTCTTCTTGGTGGCAGCGGGACACTACTTGTGCTTGCCACCCCCCCAGCTTGAACTGCACTTATGGGACTCGCCAGGTCACCAAGTGTTACTGCAGTGCTGGATGTACGACCAGGATGTACTAGGCCGCTGGTGCTTGCCAGTTCACCAGAAGGAATAGCAGCGCTAGTACTGCTCTGCCCCATACGAGGGACCTGCAGTTCTTGCACCTCCACGACAGCAGAAGATCGGGGTCTGGTACGCCTGACCTTAGCAGGGACCACAACTCCGTCGTCAGAGCTATCCGTCAGGGTGCCGCTGTCATCTACAGGATCGTATTCTGAGTCTGAATCTGACAGATGAGTGACTTGCTCTTCACCATCTGTCATGCTCAGAAACGTGTAGGCCTCTTCACTAGTGTATCTTTGATTTGCCACTTTGGGCTCTAAATTTAGTGGTACACTAGTGACACTCACAGGTAAAAAAGATCCTGTCAGCGACTGTATCAAAACGCTACCAAAAAAACTGTTAGCGTTCGCAGGAATCAGCCTGACTCTGCGAACTCTGCAGTTATGTGTGTTTAGTGTTTTGTATGTGACAGTGATCGATCAATATTGCACTTGGGTGGGCTTGGCTGGGCGGAGGGGCTAAACGCAGGTGCTAGCAGGTATCTGGGCTGATCCCGCTAACACTGCGTTTTTGGGAACCCTAAACTGATATAGTTCTGATCAGATCAGATATTGATCTGTTCAGACACTATACTACTAAGGGAGGTGTATGGTGCGTGCGTGGTTGTTAGCGGTACTGGCACTAATCTGACGCTGCCTGGGGCGACGCAGACCCTATCTGACCCCCTGGGTGATCAGGGGGTTAAACCTTTATTGGGTAAAATACGGCGGGTGCCCTGACGCTATAAAGAAATAACTAGCTAAACTGTGTCACCGGTGACACTTTTACTGTGATCACAGATGACAGAGGGTAATCAAGGAGTTAAACCTTTATTGGGGGGTTGGGGGGGTCCCTAGTCTTATCTGGGCATAAGACTAATTACCCTAACACTGATTAGTGTCACTAATGACACTAGTACAGCGAAAAAGAAATCTGATTGCTGTACTGGGTGACACAGTGACAGGGGGTGATCGGGGGGGGGGGGGTGAATGTGTGCCTACATGACCTGGTGTCAGTGTAGTGTTGGTGCAACTCACTTTTCTGATGCTCTCTCCTCTCGGTCTGAAACAGAAAAGACAGACTCGAGGGAGATGACATCACTTCTCCTGTCAGTGTTTACAGTTACACAGACAGGGGAGAGATATCATTCGTCAGGAGCGATCACCAGGTCCAGGCCAGATTTCATTGGCCTGGGCCTGGGGATTGATCGGTTCCTGATCTAATCCGATCGTCGCGGCCAGCGGGGGGGCGCACGCCCGCTGTAACATAACGGCGCTTCCCCTGCCTGTACCATTCTGCCGCAGTACAACTGCGGCGGCTGGTCAGGAACAGGTTAAAAATTTAAAAAATCCAATGTACACAAATATTCACAGCCTTTGTTCAATACTTTGTTGAAGCACCTTTGGCACCAATTATTGCCTCAAATCTTTTAGAGTATGATGCTACAAGAAGCTTGGCACACCTATTTTTGGGCAGTTTCTCTCATTCTTCTTTGCAGGACCTCTCAAGCTCCATCAGGTTAAATGGGGATCGTCGGTGCACAGCCATTTTCAGATCTCTCCAGAGATGTACAATCGGGTTAAAGTCTGGGCTCTGCCTGGGCCACTCAAGGACATTCACAAAGTTGTCGATCCTGACTAGTCTCCCAGTTCCTGCCACTGAAAAACATCCCCACAGCATGATGCTTCTGCCACCACAATGCTTCACTGTAGGGACGGTATTGGCCAGGTGAGGAGCGGTGCCTGCTTTCCTCCAGACATGACACTTGCCATTCAGGCCAAAAAGAGTTCATTCTTTGTTTCATCAGACCAGAAAAATAGGATTTTTACACAGAGCCATAGTAGTTACTATGTGGGTTATAGGCCACCTTCAGGTGATGGACACTGGCAGGCCCTAAGACAAAAAGTGCACTCCCTATATAACCCCTCCCACTACTGAAAGTACCTCAGTTTTATAGCAAAGCAATACATGTGTATATCAAGAAGGGAGGGAACTCTGTGTACTTCAAAGAAAAGGATTTTAAGGTAAGCTGTTATAAAAATCCTATTTTCTTATTGTACATCACGGGACACAGAGCCATAGTAGTTACTATGTGGGATGTCCCATAGCAATGCCAACTGAAGGGAGGGAGACACAACAAAAGTAGGGCACCAAGAGACTAGAGGACTTGTACTGCAGCCTGCAGTACACTGTGCCCAAAGGGGATATCCTCATGACTGTTTACATCTACTTGATAGAATCTGGTTAAAGTATGGACTGAAGACCAAGTTGCGGCCTTACAGATCTGAGCCATGGAGGCTTGGTGATGCACTGCCCAAGAGGCACTAACAGCCCTGGTGGAGTGCGCTTTAATATGAAAAGGAGGAATTTTCTTCTTTTTCAACCATAAGCTTGAACAATCACTTGACAAATTCATTTAGAAATAGTAGATTTCGATGCTGCCTGTCCTCTTATGGACCGTCTGGCAACACAAACAAAACATCGGTTTTACGAATCTGAGCGGTTACTTTCAAATAGACCTTGACCGCTCTCACCACATCAAGAGAATGTAGTGACCTCTCTTCCACAGAACGCGGTTCTGGAAAAAATGAAGGCAGAACAATATCCTGGTTTAAATGAAAACCTGACACTACCTTCGGTAGGAATTTAGGATGAGGCCGCAATACAACCTTATCCTTATGAATAATCAAATATGGCTCTTTACAAGAAAGAGCAGCCAATTCTGATACCCTTCTTTCAGAAGATATGCCAACCAAGAAAATTATTTTCCTCATCAAGAGGACTAAGGGAATATCTCGTATTGGCTCAAAAGGCTGTTGTTGTAATGCTGACAGGACTAAATTTAAGTCCCAAGGGTTCAGGGGTGACCTAACTGGAAGATTAATCCTTGTTACACCCTGAATAAAGCTAAGAACCAGAGAGTGTGAAGCAAGTGGTCGTTGAAAACACACTGATAAGGCCGACACCTGGCCTTTGATAGTACTCAAGGCCAGCTTCATTTCTAATCCCATCTGTAGGAATTCAAGGATCCTACCTATGACATATTTCCTGGGGTGCCAACCCCTGGATTCACACCAGGAGATATATGCCTTCCAGACTCTATAGTATATGACTCTGGAGGCCGGCTTCCAAGCATTAACCAAAGTAGAAACTACTGAAGCAGTCCGGACTGCTTGCAAAACTCCATGACTGCTTAAAACGCCATAAATCACACCCAGATAAGGACCTAGAAACTAAAGTAAGTAATCCCCGAGAACAAATCAGGGAACACTTATTTCAAGCTAAGAACAGTCTTTTGAAGGCGCGCAGAACCTTTTATGAATACGGAGACAAATGCAGCAGAGCATTGGCAAATGCCATTCGAACCCAACGCAACCTATCCTACATTCCTGCCTTATCCACCCTAGCGGGAACCAAAACTCATGTCTCCACAGAGATGGCAGAGTCCTTTCGTGCTTTCTATGAGGCTCTCTATAATCTACACCCCCACCCCTCGGCAGACTGTCCCTGGGATAGGATAGAGGCAATGGATGCTTATCTTGCGACGGCAAATCTGCCCTCTCTCAATGATGCTCTCGCAACCTATAACCGCAGAGGAACTCACGAGCACTATTGCCGGGTCTCAGAAGGGGAAAGCGCCCGGCCCTGACGGCTTTACAGTTTCCTATTACAAAGCCTTCCAAGCATGATTGGCGACCCACTTTGTCACTGCCTTTAATGCAATTCTAGTCAACCATATCATACCACCGGACCTTTTGCAGGCAAGCATCACCGTTATCCCTAAGCTAGGAAAAGATCCGCTTCTTTGTGCAAGGTACAGACCTATTTCCTTGCTTAATTGTGACCTTAAGTTGTTCACCAAAATTCTGGCTGAGAGATTAGGCTCTGTCTTCCAACGTATAATCCCCCTAGATCAGGTCGGATTTATACGCAATAGAGAAGCACGGAATAACACAACAAGGTCAATAGATGTTGTGGCAAGAGCCAAACGTCTTAACATCCCATTCATCCTATTGTCTACAGACACTAAAAAGGCATTCAACAGGGTGAACTGGAACTTCCTCCTAGCCACCTTTTGACGTCTTGGGATGCCGACCTCTATTCTGTCCTGGATTACTGCCATATACTCCATCCCCACTGCAAAAGTCACTTCCTGTCCCTTTGCTATAAGTAATGGCACGAGACAGGGGTGCCCGCTTTCTCCGCTCCTCTTCATACTTTCCCTAGAACCACTACTGCAACACATTAGGCTTAACCCTGATGTTAGAGGACTCGCAACTAACACTTATCACCATAAAATTGCTGCCTACGCGAGGGAACTTCTGTTTTACATCTAAGAGCCGCATACCTCTCTCCCGGTCCTCTTGGCTGAATTGCGCCAATATGGTGATCTATCGGATTTCAAAATCAATTTGCAAAAGTCAGAAGTGCTCAACATTTCCCTAACTCCTGGCTCCCAGGCTCGCCTTGGTACTAACTTTCCATTCCGATGGACTCCTCAGGCTATCCAATATCTGGACACTAAGATCCCTTCTAACCTACACCTCATCTACCAACTCAACTTCCAGCCCCTCCTAAACATCTTCTTTTCAGATTTAGATAGCTGGAAGAGCATGGCGGTTTCCTGGTTTGGTAGATGCAATATTCTAAAGATGAACATCATGCCAAGACTGCTCTGCCTTTTACAAGCTTTGCCAGTTAGGATTCAGCAGAGCTTCTTTGGTAAGCTCAGTACAATTTTCATTAATTATGTCTGGCAGGGCAAGCCTTCGCGACTTAAGAGATCGCTTCTACAGCGGCCAAAACTCAGAGGTGGGGTTGGCCTCCCCGACCCGGCCCTTTACTATACGGCAGTCCACATGAACAGAGTAGTGGATTGGTGCAGACACTTACCCCATAAATTATGGGTCCGCCTGGAACAGGAAATGGTGCCGATTCCCTTAGCAGGCTTACCTTGGAGCGGGATCTGGTACTCGCGATTTTCCTCTCCATATCCTTTGATCAAGCCTACATTGCAGGAGATTCACAGATACTTTAGGATAGCGGAGACGGCCAGCTGTCCCTCCCCGTTAACGCCCATAATTGAACACCCGGACTTTACACCAGGTATCTGACAGGTCCTTTCAGCTCCAATCAGACTGGAGCCTGGTTAAAGCCTCTTCTTTCCTTGGCCCTTCTGAGTGGGTTGATCCCTCAGGCCTATATCCAATCCTTAATTCCTCCATTTTGGGCAGGTGGAAGATTTCACAACTTACGCACTTCCTCCGATCCCTCCCTGAAAACGATTTTTTCCGAAGGACAGCTTACATCCTTCGAAGACCTGTGCCTGGGAGATGAGCCCATATGGAAGTCCATCTCATATTCTTACAACATCTTACTTGTGCACACATCTCAACATGACCCCCCATATTTGAAGAAATGGGAGAGAGATCTCAACACCACGTTTACTGAGGACCAAAAGAATCGTATTCTCTTCTTTGCACAAAACCCGGCAGCAGTACTCCTAAACCTGACACCCATGTCTTGTAAGCGATATCGCAAATCCTTACTGAAACACCTCCTGAATGCAGCCAGGGCATGTGTCCCCAGTGTATGGAAGCAACTATCTCCACCAGTAGTGTCACAGTGGTTTGCCAGGGTGTGCGATATACAGTAGATGGAGCATCTTACAGCTGCCCTAGGGGATAGGGAGGAGGAACATAACACCCGCTGGATACATTGGGATCTGTTCCGATTCTCGGGTGATTACAAGTCCTACCTTTGAGTACATCTGATAGTCTTGGGCCGTTGACCTTGCCGTCGACCTTGCCAGAGCTTTCTATCCCCCTCCCCTCCTCACTTCCCTTTTACTGTTCTTTCTCTCTTCCCTCCTATCTTTCCATCCCCCGTGATCAGTGTCGTCCACTTTTACTTTCTAGTAAAAATAAAATTCCTTTGGTTTGCAGGGTTCCATTGGTGCCGTTCCTACGAATCCAGGACCAAGACCCACACTTTATAGGAGGTAGACGGTTTTATTTTGGTCCTCTGGAATCCAAGGGCTCGGTACCTGCCAGTTGGGGATAAGAAGGTGCTGCCTCTCAGGTTTATCGTTCTCCCTTCCTATTGTTACTACCCAATGGTATACATAAGTCCAATAACATTAACCCTCTTTTCAGTTTGGTGGTTCCCGCTGCAGACCAGATTAACGTACATGACATAACTGTTGTGGAGTATTTAGACCAGTTTCCTGAAGTATGACATTGCTATGGAACCTTGACTGTTATGTCATTAAGGTTTCTGTTGTTGCCTTTTATTTGATGTTGTTGAATGACATGTGTGATATAATGCCATTTTGTTCAACCCGCATGCCTTAAATAAAGATTAAAAAAAAAAAAAGAAAAAAGGAAACTACTGAAGCGGACAGCCCACGGTCTTTCAGAATGTGGGTCTCAATAGTCAAACCGTTAAATTTAGTGCTTGTATGGTAGAATGGAATATCGGACCTTGCGAGAGAAGGTCTGGCCACAGTGGTAGGGTCCAGGGGTCCCCTACCTCCATCTTTTTTTTTAATCAGAATTTTTTTTTTATTTTGTCTTGCACAATACATAATATAAAACATGCAGAGTACATGTATGTGCTCAAGAAAAAGGAGCAGAAGATATATGACATTACCGTATGCATTAAAGTGCAAACTTACACTGTTCAGCGTCATCAATGTTGAATCATAGTGAATTAACACAACAAATAACTAACGAGAAAGGTAAAGCATTTATAATTAACCTGTGTAGTTCTTATATTCTTTCAAGTCTCAACTGTGAGTATAGTTTCATTATCACACTTACAGTAATCTTAGGATCGCCGATGAATCAGTGATTCATCATCTATTGCTCCTAATAGGCAGATGACTGGATCCCTTGTTACTGGTGTCATATATACTGTGGATATCGTGTCTAAGATCTCCCTCCAGTATCTAAAGAGTTTAGGGCATTTCCAGATCATGTGGAGGAGATCCCCATGGTTACGTTCGCATTTAGGACAGAGGGGAGAGTGCCTGATTCCCCACTTGTGGAGCTGTAAAGGAGTATAGATGAGACAACCTCTGGGATGCTGACACTGATACCATGTGAGCAGCCGAAAGGCACAGCTCCCATCTCTCCCTATCAATGGCCCCTATATCTATTTCCCACCCGTGTCTACAGGGTAGCTTGGAGGGGTCTTGTATATGGGTAAGAAGGGTATTATAACACCTGGAGATCATACCCCTTCTGACGTTTTCCATGAGAATATTTTGTATGATCACATGGTTAGTCTGCTGAAGTGTAGCAGTTTTTGCCTTGGATTGTATGGCGTGGTGTAGCTGCAGATATTTATAGAAATTATTGCGTGGGATCCCGAACTCTGCCTGGAGCTCAGCAAACGATTTGAGGGTATTGTCATTGTATAGTTGAGAAATGTATTTTATGCCTGCTTCTTCCCAGTTCTTGAATCCTCTAAGTTTTAGTATTTCTCTGTATTGTCTGTTTCGCCACAAGGGCGTATGGGTTAAAAAACCCTTTATACCCAATAACTTTCTAATGTAGGACCACAATGGGTTCAATAATTTCACCGTGGGGGCCTCAGTGTCTAAATGCATGTAACCTGCCTCCAGCCATGTCAGTGCTGATACGTTCTCACTTACTATGTCCAGGAGTCTACAGATAGGGTCAGTCAGGTCTACCATTCCCCATCACCCCAGCTGCTGTAACTGGGACGCTAGGTAATAGGTCCTGGGATGAGGGACTGCAAGCCCCCCTTCATCTTTATTATATTGTAGTGTTGATAATCTAATCCTAGCTATTTTCTTATGCCATATTAATTCTCTAAATTGGGACTCAATTCTATCAAACCATCTCCGAGGGATCCACACTGGGGCATTATTAAATATGTATAGCAGTTGTGGTGCCCATACCATTTTAATGAGATTTACTCTTCCGACTACTGATAAAGGTAGCTTACACCAGGCAGTACATTTTTCACGAAACCTACTGAGGAGGGGTACTAAATTAAGAATAATGTAGTTAGATGGGTCTGGAGTCATCTGGATGCCTAGATAACTAAATGAATTCACTATCTGGACCGACTTTGCGCAAGGTGGCAGTGGGGTGTCTAGTGGCATCAACACCGACTTATCTCAGTTGATAGAGAAGCCAGATAGCTCTCCAAAGGCCTTAATAAGGGTCATAACTGCCTGTAAAGTGTCCTGGGTGTCACCAAAATAGAGTAGAGTGTCATCAGCGTACATGGACACAGTGTCTGTACCCGTGCTCCACTGGAACCCTATGATACTAGCATCTCCCCGAATTCTTGCTGCTAAGGGTTCCAGAGCCAGGGCGAACAGCAGGGGTGACAAATGACACCCCTATCTGGTGCCCCTGAACAGTGGAAAGGGTTCTGATAATTCCCCATTGATTCTTATCCTAGCAGAGGGCTCCTCCTACAGAAGCCGGACCCATTGAATAAAAGTGTCCCCCAGTCCCATATACTGCAGCACCTTCCACAGGTAAGGCCATTCAACGCTGTCGAAGGCCTTAGCTGCATCCAGCGAAAAGATCGCCCTATTGCCAGTGTTGTCTACTGGATCTGCAGGTTCAGGAAAAGCCTCCTTATATTTTGGGCTGTGGATCTTGTGGGGATGAACCCAGATTGGTCTCTGTGTACTATTTTGTGAATTACTTTGGCCAATCTGTTCGCCAACATCCAGGCCAGTAGTTTAATGTCGGCTGTTAACAATGCTATGGGCCTATATGAGCCAGGTGAGCCTGCATCTTTGCCCAGCTTCAGCAGGACAATGATAATCGCCTCATTCATGGAGTCAGGCAAAGACCCCTCCTTAAACGCCTCATTGTATACCTTCAATAGTATGAGGAGTAATGTACTTGAATAACAATTATATACTTCAGAAGGAAAGCCACCCATACCTGGTGATTGATTGTTTTGGGATTGGGTTAAGGCAATGGCTAATTCTTCTTCTGTCAGAGGTGCGTTAAGCATATCCCTATCTCCGACTGACAGGCCAGGGAGTTCACATTTCCCCAAGAATTCCTCTAATTTCCATTTCAGTGGGTCTCACCTTGGAAGTGTATAGATCAGCATAATAGACTTTGAAGACTTGTATTGTGTCTGAGGTTGAGGATCTGGAGACACCCTGAGCATCGTAGATGGCTGAGATGAGGGACGAGGACTGTTGTGCACGCGCTATTGCCGCTAGCATGTGCCCGGTCACCTCACCTTCTTCAAAATGCGACTGTTGCAGAAAAAACGTTTATTCTCTGCCAACTGCAATGCCAGTTGTCTAGACATGGATTGTGCCCCCAGCCATGCCCTTTTTGTGTCCTCTGCAGGATTAGTAGTGTAATTGTCCTCCATCTCAGTGACCATTCCACACACCTTCGTTTCCCAGGCTTTTGTGTCCGTTTTGATAAGAGTTATTAATTTAATGAATTGTCCCCTCATGAAGGCTTTCCCTGCATCCCATACCACCCCCAGTTTGGCTGTTCCAACATTATCCTGCAGGAAGAACTTAAGCATGTCCCTTATCGGGTCGGGTTCTGGGAACAGCGAGAGCCAGAAAGGGTCAAGTCTCCAGAACAGCCGCTTAACCATATCTGGCAGTGAGATGGATACCCAAAATGAAGAATGATCAGATATAGGTCTATCTGCGTAATCAGAAGCTGTGACCAGTTGCATCATTTTTTCATTGTCTAATCCTAAATCTATCCTGGATAGACCTCCATGCGAGGCTGAGTAACATGAGTATTTTTTTAGGTCTAGATGCTTGCTCTGCCACACATCCGTCAGTCCCAGCTCCCCAAGTACTTTGGCAAAGGGTGTGTGTCCCTCTCCTGTGTGACATTAGCGGGGATAGGTAATTTATCCTTAAAATGGTTCAGGTAATTATTATAGTCACCTACTGCCAGTAGGGGGACCTCCGGATATTGTGCCATAAATCTCGCCAGATGCCTGAGTACCTCAGATGAGTACGGTGGTGGCACATATACAACAGCTAATATACAGGTTGATCCATGAATTGTGCATAACAAAAATACATATCTACCATCTGGTTCTACAAGTTTCTTAGAAATGGAAATGAAGACCCTTACATATTAATATGCTCACTCCCCTAGAATATGCTGAGTAGGTGGCGTGAAATTGAGTGTCATATATACGAGGCCTCAAACTGGGGGGGGGGGTCTGTGGAGAAGTGAGTCTCCTGCAAGCATACTATACCGACCTCCATTGATTTAATGTCTAAGTACCGCCATTCTTTTTACCGGGGTGCCCAGGCCACGGACATTCCATGTCAGGATGTTTAATTTAACTGCCATAGGGAGATACTGTAATCAATACCAGGAGCATAATCGCCTTCTGGTAGGCTCTAGTGATAGAGGTGACAACAGTAATATAAAGAAAATAGACCTTAGCATGCATGTTATCATTACCAGGTACACATGTGGTGATTAATACACAGTCCAGCTTCATGGAGGTCAGATGTTGAGGTACTAGTGGGTCAGAGTAAAGACATGTTGTATAACAGCAAACTTTGAGACTACAGTTGGTTATTACGTATAAAGTAACTTGAGGAGTTAACTAGGCTCCCAGCCAGGTTGGCTGCATAACAGACTGTCCCCATGCAGCCGCTATGGGGGGAGGCAGTGGAAAATCCCGTTAAACCCGGGGCTTAGTTCTTGCAGGGGTTTCACATCTGCAGTGGGTGCAGAGCACGCCACCATGTAGGTGGTAGGCAGTTCAATTGTTCTCCTTCAGCCGCCTTGGGTATAGATGTAGATAACTGAACTATCTCAATCTTTATGATCTCGACAAACCAAGATCTCCTGGGCCACAAGAATCACCTCCTTCCCTTGTTGCTTGATCCTGCGAAGAAGGCGCGGAAGCAGCAGAACAGGAGGGAATGCATAGATCACTGAAAACTGATACCATAAAAAAAACCAAGGCATCTGTTCCGTATGCCAACGGATTCCTTGTCCTTGACACAAAGTTGTCGATCTTGTTGTTGAACCTGGACTCAAACAGATCCACATCCTGAACATGCCCTTCTTTGACATATTGACAGAAAGATGTCGGGGTGAAGGGACCATTCTCCTGGGAACAATTGTTGGAAACTCAAGTAGTCCGCCTGCCAATTCTCTATTCCTGGGATGAAAATTGCTGATAGGCAAGGAATGTTGCTTTCTCCCTAAGATAGAATATGGTTCACCTCTCTCTGGGCCGCACGACTTCTCGTGCCCCCCCTTGGTGATTGATAGATTGCTATAGGCCACTGCTGTGGCATTGTTGGATTGGATCCTGACAAGACAATTCCGTAGTCTGAGCGTCCAGGCCTCTAGGGCCAGGGGTACTGCACGAATCTCTAGAATATTGATGGGCAAGGTCCTCTCTGATTTGGACCATTTCCCTTGGACAGACGCTTCTTCCAGGACTGCTCCCCAGCCCAGAAGGCTGGCATCTTTTGTTACCACCTTCCAGGTGACTGGTAGAAAGGATTTTCCTTTATGAAGATTCCTGGATATCAACCACCAATTAAGGCTCCGATGCCCTTCGGGGGATAAACGCATTGGTAAGTCCAGAGCTTGAACCTTCTTGTCCCAAGTTGACAAGATACTGTTTTGCAGCAGTCTTAAATGAAACTGCGCATAAGGAACAGCCTCCAAAGAAGCCACCATCTTTCCTAATAACTTCATGCAAAGTCAAATAGAAGGATTCTTCTTTGTTTTGACCAACTGAATCAGTTCCTTTATGGAACCGATCCTTTCCTGGGGCAAAAACACCTTCTTCTGAACTGTATCTATGATCAGCCCCAAGTACTGCAATCTCCTTGATGGTTTTTAAGGAGGATTTCTCTAGGTTGAGAATCCAACCTAGGTATTCCAGGTAGCTGACTGCAGTGACTAAACTTTGGTTTAAAGCGGGCTACCGACTGACCTATCAAGAGTAGATTGTCTACATAGGCTAGTATCGTTATACCTTGAGCCCTTAACCTGGCTAAAGGAGAAGCCAGGACCTTTATAAACACTCGAGGTGCAGTAGCTAGACCGAAACGCAGAGCTACAAACTGAAAATGAAGATTTTTCTACCTCAAAGCGTAGAAATTTCTGGTGAGTGGGGAAAATTGGCACATGGAGATAAGCATCCTTGATGTCGATTGATGCCGGTGTCTTGCCGAATAAGTTCCTTCGGCGGATAGGTTCCCCCTCTGTACTGCGCAGGCGCAGCGCCTGCGCAGTACGTACTACTGTCGGCCGCCGGAGATAGCCGAAGTTCAAACGCTTTAATCAGCTGTACACGGCGCCTGCGCTCTGGGTCCAGGTTCCTTCCCCAGTATCCAAGTGGACCTAGAGGGGGAATCTAAAAGTGCCGAGCGCAGCGAGGCCGTGCCCGAAGCGTGGCGAGCGAAGCGTGGCGAGCGAAGCGAGCCCGCGAGGGGCCCTCTTACAGGCGCCGTGTACAGCTGATTTTCTGCTGTTCTGCTTCGGCTATTTCCGCCGATACTTACTGCGCATGCGCAGTAGAGGGGGGAACTAATCCGCCGAGCGGAACTTTTTCGGCAGAACACCGGCAATTCTCCTCCTTGTAGGATGGAGACTACTGATTAGATTGACTCCATGCAAAAGGAAAGATATTCAAAAACTGGTTTAGATCTTTGAGATCTAAAATGAGTCTGACATCCCCGTTTGGTTTTGGAACCCTGAAAAGGTTTGAATAAAACCCTAATCCTTGCTCTTCCAAGGGAACCACCGATATCACTCTTTGAGACAAGAGATGATCCAAAGCTAGAAAGAAACTTCTTTTTCACTGGATCTCTGGGAACGTTTGATCTGAGAAAACGAGGAGACGGGAACTCTCGGAACTCTAGTTTGTAACCTAGAGAAATTGAGGAAGCCACCCATCTGTCTTGACATTGTTCCTGACAGACCCCTGAAAACTGTAAAAACCTCCCCCCTCGAGCGAGCGGGGGCGCCCCTTCATAAGGAGGCTTTAGTATTTTTTGTGGGTTTCCTCCCCCGGGTCCTCTTTTGGCCCTGGGACTGACCCTAAGGTTTACCTCTTGAACCTGACGGTGGAGACCGTCGTGACTGCCTGAAGGGCGATGCCCCTGGCACTGGAGAAGAAGCACGTTTAAAAGAAAAATGCTTAAACTGCTTCTTAACCGGTAAAAGGGAACTTTTCCCATTAGAAAATCTTTGGATATACTTATCCAGATCGTCTCCAAATAACTGTTCATCATGAAATGGGAAACTGGCCAAGAGCTTTTTACATGGCGCTTCGGCTAACCAATTTTTCAACCATAGGATTCTACGCACATATACCAGCCCTAGCATGAGACGTGAGGCCTGGAGAATTGATTCTTTCATAGAGTCTACTGTAAAACACAATGCTTATGATATCCCAGCCAAATCCTGGGCCTGCTGATCAGGAATAACCTTGAGCACCTGTATAAACTGGTCCTTTAAGGACTGAGATACACCGATCGCTGCCAGGGCAGGCTGCCAGGCACGACTGAACCTGCGAGCAAAATAGTTTTTACAAAGGAATTCCAACTTCTTATCTGTTGGAGCTTTTAGCATATGGGTATTGTCTACTAGACAAGTCAGGATTTGTTTACAGAGGATACAGCAGCGTCAATTGCTGGAATTCCCCATTTCTTATAGAACGCTTCCTCCATAGGGTAAAGTATTGAAAGCTTTTTCAGAGGAAAAAACTGTTTATCTGGGTGCTCCCACTCAGAATACATAAGCTTTTTAGCCATGAATGGGGAGGCTTTAGTGAACCCAAACCAGAAGTGGGCTCATCGACTGACTGCGTTATTGGCAGTAAAAATGTGGAGCGGACCAATTCAGTGAGAGACTGTACCAACAACCTTTGCTGCGAACCTGATCCTTCCGTTTTGGGTTCTTCGGAAGAGGAAATCATCAGCCTCTTCCTGGTCCCTTGAGAGAAAATCATCCCATCATCTCTTGCCCCTTGTGCCTCAACATGAGGGTCCTGAGCAATGGACGGGGACCTGCTACGCTTAGTCCCACACTGGGATGCGATTAAAGCATCAATTTTTTGCTCCAAACTTAAAATAGTTGAAGAAAAAACCTCCTTAATAATATGCACAGGGGCTGCAGTGTTAAGAGCAGCTGCAACACTTGCCCCTCGTGATGGCTTACTCTGACCAGCCATATTACTCTCAGGGGAGGATGCCATCCTTTTTGAGATGGTTCTAGGCTTGTGTGTGACTATAGTCTTTCTAGAACCCTTTTGTGAGGTGTTTTTAACCCCCCTTCTGACCATAGCCTGATGCACAAAGCAGAGGTACTACCAGAAGGAATGCATCCACTGCTTGAGCAATAGTCCAGCTCTGCTGCTGCTATTAATGCTCAGCCTGATGCAGTAGTAAATGTGTCAAAAGGAATGCCTGTCAAACGTCTTACATGCAACCTTTGCTCTTGTGCCCCTTCGCAGCTTGTAACAGCAACAATAGTGCCTTTTAAAACACCCCTTCCCGCGCTGGACGTTGGAGGACGCCAATGCCACGCTAAGCCCCGCCCCCCGTCTACGGCCCTTACTCTTTCCTTCAAAAAAGAGCTTTTCCCGCACAAGCTCCGATCCTATGGAATCACAGAGAGAGGGGCAGACATGGCGAAGGGGGGGCCTGGAAGCTGTTCGCGCCCCTTTTTTTTTTTTTTGAAGTGCTCCTTCCTCAAGAGAGGAAGAAAAAACAGCACATGGGGGCATCTGGTGGGGAGGAAAAACTCCCCCAGACTTATCGGATGTCTGCTGAAGGCCGAAGAAAACTGCTGTTTCCTGGACACATCGTGAGCTCTCGGAGAAGCATGAGATGGTATGTGCTCTATACAGCCCCCAGTGATGACACATAGGCATGACAACATTCATAAGAAAATTTTGAAAATTTTAAAAAACTCCACTTACCTTTCCAGCCGCAGGGTTTTCTTTGGTAAACCAACAGACCCAATCTTCACCCTTCACGGTGGGTTCCGTTAAACCTTCAGGAGCTGGGGATCCTCGGGGAAACCCACAATCCTGGACCTGTATTAGAACCACTGACAGTAAAACTTTATGGCCTTAATACCAAAAAGTACTGGATCCCGGGGTCCAGCTCTCTAAAAAGAGAAGTGTTACAGGCAAGACCTCGTTTCTTCGGATATGAGGCCCGGGCACCATTCAATTTGGCCAAAAAGACACTTTGAATGGATCCGGCTGCATGGCTAGCCCCAGCAAGGATTACTCCAGTGGAGCTCAGCACAGCACATCTTTACTCGTGACCAACACCTTAGACACTGGCAAAAAATCTGAGGTACTCCCAGTAGTGGGAGGAGTTATATAGGGAGTGCGCTTTTTGTCAAGGGCGTGCCAGTGTCCATCACCTGAAGGTGGCCTATAACCCACATAGTAAATACTATGGCTCTGTGTCCCATGATGTATGATAAGCAATTTTGTTTCTGTATGAATGTCCTTTAGGTGCCTTTTGGCAAACTCCAGGTGGGCTGTCATGTGCCGTTTACTGAGTGCCTTCTGTCTGGCCACTACCATACAGGCCTGATTGGAGTGCTGCAGAGATGGTTCTCCCCTCTCCACAGAGAAACGCTGGAACTCTGTCAGTGATCATCAGTCTCTTGGTCACCTCCCGGATAAGCCCTTTCTCCCACGATCAAAACCTTCAATGCTGCAGAAATTTTTCTGTACCCTTCCCCAGATCTGTGCCTCAATACAATCCTGTCTCAGAGGTCTACAGATAATTCCTTGGACTTCATGGCTTGGTTTGTACTCTGACATGCAATGTTTACCGTGGGATCTTAGACAGGTGTGTGCCTTTCCAAATTATGTCTAATCAACTGAATTTACCACAGGTGGACTCCAATCAAGTTGTAGAAACAGCTCAGGGATGATCAGTGGAAACAGGATGCACCTGAGCTCAATTTTGAGCGTCATGGCAAAGACTGATTACTTATGTACATGTGATTTTTTATTTTTGATATGCAAAAGATTTTAAACAAACCTCTTTCACATTGTCATCATGGAGCTCGTTTGTAGAATTTTGGAGGAAAATAATGAATTTAATCAGTTTCGGAATAAGGTTGTAACAAATTGTTGAAAAAGTTAAGCACTGTGAAAACTTTCCAGATGCACTGTATATATACACACACACACACACACACACCATAGAGATTGAAGACCAACTGGTAAAACAACCCAAATCCTTGTATAATATTTAGTCTGTGAGAAAGTTAGTTTACAATCTCTATGTTCTGTATATACAGTGCATCCGGAAAGTATTCACAGCGCTTATATGGGCATGCTTAAATTTCTCTTGAGTGATTGAGCGAGCATTTTACATGGCCTCTTGATTCAGAGACTGACAACATGAACGTTTTACAGTTTAGCACCACAGATATAAAGCCTGTATGGACAGGCTGTAATTTGAACTAATGAGTGGGCATATTGAATCTGGAAGTAATAAAAAAAAAATAGTGCCTTGATTCAGAGACTAAAGGACGGGAAAAGGTTGGAGATTTGCACCGCAGGTATTAAGCCTATATGGATAGAATAATCTAACATTTCTAGATGCAATATGCCCACTCAGAAATGTCAGTGTCTAGATTCAGAGACAAAAGAGGAAACTTAAAAGTTTTGCACCATAGCTACCAAGACTTTTTGGAAAGGCCGCAATTTCACATGCGTTTGTGTTAATTTTATTTCTCCTTCATGCATATTAGTGTTTTTTGTTTCCACCCCCCCATTTTAAGAGCCATTATTGTACTCAGCCATGTGCCTCAACCTGCATCCTTCCCACTCAGATACCCAAATGAGCCGTGAACATTATAAATAGTGCCTACTTGCTGGATCACATTTCTGTGGTCAGGAAGACTTTGCCGCTGATCACATGATCCAGCAATGTGGAAACACATTTCACATGAAGGAGGGCAGGGCTGGACATAGGTTGCTGGCCACCATTTTTCCTCCCATGCCACTGTAGTACAGCACAGGCCAAAACTCACAAAAAGGGATGAATCTATCAGCTAGAAATACAGCAATTTGCCAAACTGGCATTAGGCTGCTGGGGGTGGCTTGAGGAATACCAATTCTTCCGCTTCAACAGCTAAAAGTAGAGAAAAGAAAGACGCTCACAGGATTACCACTCCTGGATGATAGTGAACGCCCTCAGCCTCACAGGTGCTGGCTCTGCACAATTAGTAGAAGACAAAAAAAGGGCCCGGACGGCCGCACTTCCGTGAAGAAAAAAAGCACCTTTATTGTTGCTAAAAAAGTAGACAAACAGGTCACATAAAAAGTGGATGACACAGGACAACTGCTAACGCGTTTCACATCAACCAATGGTTACTCATAGCTAGGTTGAAGGTTGTCACAACATGAACATATAACAACAGGTAGGTGATTAAAAACATATGGAACACCTGACAATAAAGGGCAAGGCAGAGAAACAAAGAAAAAACACCGCCCCCGTTATATATTTTAACCTTCAAATGCCTAGAAAATGTGGAATGTTGGTGAAAACCAGTAGATTAAAAAATGTACATACAATAAAATAAAATTCTGGGCAATCGCAATTATTTGCACACTATTTGAAAGTGGTTATAGAAAAACCACACATGTTCATGTACATATAAGATCGGTGTAAGTCAAATAAATCTAAACAAAGATATATATGAATGAAAAAACGCCAAAGAATAATGTACTGAAGTGTTGTAACTAAATACTCTGTGTGGAACAGAACTTATTACAAATCGTGCTGAAATTATGCGATCTACATACACACTTCAGCGTACCCCATCTGGAAAGTACCAAAGTCATGCCAATAGTATCAAAAAATAGAGAAAAATTTCTTCAATAAGGCACTCCGTGGATCATCCAAAAATAGGGCACGCAGAGATGTGAATGTAAAAAATGAATGGCTCGAACTTATGACAAAAATGAGCCCTCAAAAAGTGGCATGACAGTTGTAGGTATAAAATAACATAATGAACTATGAACTAAATGAGCCACAATGTCGGTATCCGTCTATTAAAGTGAAGATACCATCGTTCAGATACCATCTTTTATTGCAGATATTATGATGATCTCTTGTTTATTGTTTCTAATCCCACTAATGATTTTGAAAATTGGCTGATGTACTTAAAAGACAACAAACTTACCGTATTTATCGGCGTATAACACGCACCCCAATTTAGGAGGGAATTTTAAGGAAAAAAAACTTTTAGGAGGGAAGTTGAAGGAAAAAAAACTTACATTTAAATGCCCATCATTGCAGCCTTCTCAGTGCAGCCTTCCCCAGTGCAGCCTTGTTAGTACAGCCATGTCAGTGCAGCCATGTCAGTGCAGCCTTCCCCAGTGCAGCCTTGTTAGTACAGCCATGTCAGTGCAGCCATGTCAGTGCAGCCTTCCCCAGTGCAGCCTTGTTAGTACAGCCATGTCAGTGCAGCCATGTCAGTGCAGCCTTCCCCAGTGCAGCCTTGTTAGTGCAGCCTTGTTAGTGCAGCCTTGTCAGTGCAGCCATGTTAGTGCAGCCTTGTTAGTGCAGCCATTCCCAGTGGAGCCATTCCCAGTGCAGCCATTCCCAGTGCAGCCATTCCCAGTGCAGCCATTCCTAGTGCAGCCTTCCCTTCGATCCCCTGTCCTGAGCTTTAAAATCGCCGACCGCGATTTGAAAATGGCGCCGCCGGCGCCGAAATACACCGAGCCGGTCCTCGGCTCTTGTTCATTTTCGGCTCCACTCGTAGTCCCGAGCGGAGCTATCCGAACCTAGCCGAGTAGGTTCGGATAGCTCCGCTCGGGACTACGAGTGGAGCCGAAAGTAAACGAGAGCCGCCGGAAAGAGCCGAGGATCGGCTCGGTGTATTTCGGCGCCGGCGGCGCCATTTTCAAATCGCGGTCGGCGATTTTAAGATTGTGACAGCTCGGGATCGCAGGGTATCGGCGTATAACACGCACCTGCGACTTTCCCCTGATTTTAAGGGAAAAAAAGTGCGTGTTATACGCCGATAAATACGGTAATTTGAAATTCACAGGTACTATGAATCCTAAAACCATAGAATTTTTGGATGTTAAGCTAACAGGAGAAAATGGCAGGATAGTTTCCAGTCTTTTTAGGAAGCCTAGTGCTGGCAATGTGTTGCTACGGGCAGATTCTGGCCATCCTAGCCACACCATTAACAGCATCCCGGTAGGCCAATTTTTGAGGCTAAAAAGGTCAGATTGCTTACTGCATAACTTTCACCAAGAATCTAAACTCATGGCAGCGAGATTTGAGTCTAGAGGCTATTCAAAATCCATCATTAATAGAGACCTCAAAATAGCGAATCAAGTCTCCAGAGATAAACTTCTTGCTGACAAATCCTCCAACAAACATGTTAATTCTAATAAATCGAATCCTATTCCTACTTTCTCTACACCCTATAGTGAAGAAGAATTTGATAAAATCAAAAAAATAGTTAAGTATCTCCCAATCTTGCAGCATGACCCAACATACTCCCTCATTCTTCAAAAAGGGATTCGTACTGTCTCCAGAAGACCTCCATCCTTAGGTAGCCTTTTATCACCTAGCCTTTTTTCCAGCACAAAATCTTCCAGTACTTGGCTATCTTTCCAGGGTACGTTCGGATGTGGGGGCCATGAGTGCTCCTACTGTCCTTTTATTCATAAAGGAGATATTATATTAGCCTCCACAGGCAACAGTCACAAGATACTTTTATATCTTTTATAGATCTTTTATAAATGGCAACACATGGTACATTGTATATGTCATACTGTACTTGACACATTGTACAGGTGATGTCGGAAGGACCACCCGCAGGCTAAAAGATAGGCTTTATGACCATCTCTATGACATCACAAAAAACCATCCAACCAGGCAACCAACATAGCACGACACTGGAACATCCACCACCAGAAGGATACGAAAAGTCTTGTCATCCAGGGGATTGAGAAAATCAAGAAACCATCTAGGAGGAGGGGACAAGTTCAATATTTTATGCAGACAAGAGGTGAAATGGATTTTCATTCTAAACACTAGACAGCCCTCCGGGTTAAACTATGAATGGCACGTGTCACATTTCTATTAGAATTGTCAGAGAATCACTACCTGTACTGGTGCGCATTCCAGTAGTTTTCATCTGAAAACACTGTAATAGGTTTAGACTCGCCAAATATTTGAGTACTGTAGACTTTTTGCCTCTACAGTGCAACTCACCTTCTTTGCTGGGACACTATTTTCTAGTTGAGATTCACTTAAGCGGCATCTGTTCATACAATCATATATATATATGTTGTCTGTCATCAGAATTGCATCAGCCAACTCTAGTTTTAGACATAATTTTTTGGATTTTGTGCAATATATGTGTATTTTTTCACTTTTTCAATCCAAGTAACATAGAACAGATTGCCATATATTAAATAACACTCTTGGCTCTAATATTAATTTTTACTCCACCCCAACGGATGGACTGTAACGATATTGATATCACGGTTCGCAGCCTATTTAATATGTCGTTTTTCTTTCTATACAGTTCATTTAACGCTGTTTTTGGGCTCATATAACATAGTATTGGAATGGATAGGAATTCGCTAGTGAGTTGTGCATTGCAGCACATGAAGTGAGAGACTCTTGCTTTTTTAGCGCTACTCACTTTTTGTGCTGGGACGCGACCTTTTGTTTGAGACTTGTTTTTTGTTTCCTTGTTTCTGCGTAAGCGGTACCTGCCTCTACACATTTTTGTAAATTGGTTTTCCATTACATATTGGCAGAGTCCCCTATGACTTATGACAACGTTTGGCGGATAGCAAATACTCCAAGTAGCATTTTTTGCTCCATTAGTGATTGTTACTTCACTTTAATAGACAGACGGTATCCAACGATACCAACATTGTGGCTCATTTAGTTCATAGTTCATTATGTTATTTTATACATACTACTGTCATGCCACTTGAGGGCTCATATTTGTCATAAATTCGAGCCATTCATTTTTTACATTCACATCTCTGCGCACCCTATTTTTGGATGATCCACGGAGTGCCTTATTGAAGAAATGTTCTCCTATATTTTTCAATACTATTGGCACGACTTTGGTACTTTCCAGATGGGGTACGCTGAAGTGTGTATGTGGATCGCATAATATCAGCACGATTTGTAATAACTTCTGTTCCACACAGAGTATTTAGTTACAACACTTCAGTACATTATTCTTTGGTGTTTTTTCATTCATATATATCTTTGTTTAGATTTATTTGACTTACACCGATCTTATATGTACATGAACATGTGTTTTTTCAATAACCACTTTCAAATAGTGTGCAAATAATTGCGAGTGCCCAGAATTTTATTTTATGTAAATTTTTTTATCTACTAGTTTTCACCAACATTCCACATTTTTTGGGCGTTTGAAGGCTAAAATATATAACGGGGGCGGTGTTTTTTCCATTTCTCTGCCTTGCCCTTTATTGTCAGGTGTTTCATATGCTTTTAATCACCTACCTGTTATATGTTCATGTTGTGACAACCTTCAACCTAGCTATGAGTAACCATCGGTTGATGTGAAACGCGTTAGCAGTTGTCCTGCGTCATCCACTTTTTATGTGACCTGTTTGTCTACTTTTTTTGCAACAATAAAAGGTGCTTTTTTCTTCACGGAAGTGCGGCCGTCCAGGCCCTTTTTTGTCTTCTACTAAAAGTAGATTAACCTGCCTGCTCAATGCTACAGCTGGAGGTTTGGTTGGCAGAATCAGAGCAGAGTTGCACCCTATGCAGGCCCCATGTTGACCCTCTTACCCGCTGGAAAAGCCATAAGGTAAACCTGACAGCTCATAGACTTTCATTCATATCGTTGCAGGTTTCTGAAAGGGAACCTTGTATAGTGGGGGGCAGAGGTGGAAAGGAAGTGCTAAAAAGTAAAAAAAAAAAAATTTAAAGAGATTTCTTAAGAATGTTGTGCTTATGGGAACACAGCAAAGTAATTAGAGCTTGAGCTTATTCTTATTTTTTTAAACAATAAGCTTTTATTGATGTTAAAATATAGCATTTGTACAATCATACTAACATTTGTACATGAGTACCATAAAAATATAACTGTATAATTGAATTTTATGATAGAGTATTTTACTAGGGAAACCAACAAGATGGCTTTGTAATCAGCCTATCTTTACATCAATTGTTTATTTGAAATACTCTGAATTTATGCATCAAAATCTATTATTTAATTCAAGAGAAAAATAAATTCAAGGGTCTATAAAAATACCCTTCTAAATATATATAGTAACAGAAATGAAAAGTAAAGAGGGAAAGAAGAGTAAATAAAATATAACAGATGTAATTATTCACATTTCTTTATGTTAAGAGGTATATCCCTATGTGAAAGTGTTATAAGAATCAGAAAATTTAAAGATGATCCACGGCTGACATATTTTATTAAAATTTTCTGTATTCCCTTGTGCTGTTGCCCTGATCTCCTCCATACCTTTGAGCAGATGTATCTCTTCAAACCATTCTTTAATTGTAGGTGCGGCAGTGTTTCTCCAGTGTCTTGGTATTACTGTTTTTGCTGCTGTGATTAAGAATCTGGTCAGGGAGTTTTTGTATTTTTTTAGGGTGCAATTGGTAATATTATTTATAAGACAGCAAGCAGCTTCTAAATGAATTTTCGTTTTTGTGATGTGTTTTATGATCTTGATTACTTGGTTCCAAAAGGGTTTAATCAAATCACATTCCCACCAGATGTGGTATAGAGTGCCTTCTTCCCGATTGCAGCGCCAGCAATGTCCAGGTATTGTCGGAAACCATTTGTGTAATTTATTTGGTGTAATATACCAATTTGTAAGGATTTTGAATGAAGTTTCCTGTAATCCTTGAGCTTATTCTTAAGACAGTCGACCTGTCAAAAGGTGCTGCCAAGATTACAAGAAAGAAAACTGAAGACATGGTTAATGGATAGTTTTACACTTTTCCAGCCACATGTTCTCAGCCCTCAGAGGTCAGCCTCTGAAAACTTTAAAGAGACCCTGTCACCAACTTAAAAATTGCAAGTAAAAAGCACTTTTCCTCACTAGAAAATGTATTCATGTGCAATGTGCCTTTGAACGGATTTAAAAAACAAAACAAAAAAGTGGCTAGACAATCCCTAGCACAGCCCCCTCGTCCCTTAAATGTCATAGCCCTCTTCTTGGAGTGTCTCTGTGCTGGTCAAGGTCCTTCACCTCCCTACAAAAAAAAAAAAAAAAAAAAAAAAGAAGAATGTAGTTCCCAGGGAAGAGCAATGGAGAATATAAGGTTGCTTGAGTGACAGCTGAGCTTGCAGACCTCAAGTTCAAGATGGTGCCCAGCAGCAGCCTCAGAGCCTTTAAATATGTACCAAAGCAAGGCTTTTACAAGAAAACGTGCATTAAAAAAAAAATAAATACATTTTAAAAAACACAATCTTATAAGAACATTCTTGTTGAAGTGTATGGTTTTGGTGGCAAGGTCTTTGAAGCCTGCCACTGAGCTGCCTTTCTGCTCTGATAGAAAGAGAAAATTGGTGAACAGCACATACACTCACCTCAGAGAAAAGGATGCACTTATATAAATTAGAGCGGAGATTCTAACTCTTATGCCGCGTACACACGACCAGTCTTGCCGTCGGAATAAACTGGAGGTTTCTCCGACGGAATTCCGCTCAAGCGGTCTTGCATACACACGGTCACACCAAAGTCTGACCATCCAGAACGAGGTGACGTACAACGCGACTAGAAAAAGGAAGTTCAATAGCCAGTAGCTTCCGTCTTGTACTTGCTTCAGAGCATGCGTTGTTTTTGGTCCGTTGGAACAGCATACAGACGAGCAGTTTTCCCGATAGGAATTGGTTCCATCGGAAATATTTAGAACATGTTCAATTTCTAGGTCCGTCAGAATTTTCCAAAAGGAAAGTCTGATGAGGCATACACACGATCGAAATAGACAATGAAAAGCTTCCGTCAGACTTTTTCTGTCGGACATTCCGCTCGTGTGTACGCGGCTTTACAAATGCACTTTAAAAGCCTTAGAACAAGAAATTGCAACAGTATTTCATGACATTTAAATGTCCAGAATGTGATATGCTTGAATGAACCAATAACCAAAACACAAAGTACATCTAGATCACAGAAGTTTTATTTTGACAAGTCTGTTGTCAGATAAAATATATTTGTTTAATAGAGCAGCATGGCGCTTTGTAACCATTTCACAGACTGGAGAGCATCACAGTAGCAAGATCAGTCTGACATGAATCTGGCAATAAATATAAGAAATGGACCTGACAAGATGGAACTGGGACGTTACAGAAAAAGGATTATTCCTGAAGCCAAACGAAAAAAAAAAAAGTTATGACTGAACAGATAATTTAGTAAAAATGATGGTGAACCTAGTTTTAAGTGCTGCAGTTTGTACGCGATTAATACATCAGAATGGTTAATCATTCTGGGAATGACAGTCTATGTAAAATGTCAAAAAGAATCCGATGTCTTATTTCTGAAGCTCTTTCATGCGGTTGAGAGCACTGCCAGCCTGGAACCACTCAATCTGTGTTTCATTGAATGTTTGATTTAAGTAGATTGTCTCTTGGCTACCATTCTGATGAGTGATAATGCATTTGACAGGCTGTGGGAGAGAGGAGGAGAAAAAAAAATTATTAACAATGGGAAAAATGCACTTGAACCAGAATGCTAGTGACAAAACCACAGATCTCAACAACAAGCGTTCCTATATTCTTCCAAGGTACTCTTTGTACAGAATTAAATTTACTAGGGAGAAGTAAAGTATTCCTAGTCCTATATTATTCATACCATATGAAATATACCAAACAATCCTTTGAACCTCTCAAAATAGATCAAGTCCAGCACTGAATTCTACCATAGGTAAACATGCCAACGTCTACTTCTGTATGTACTGGGAAAAAATTGTCAGGTTTTTATTACGGTCTGCATCCCCATTGCAGAGATTTCTATTGCTATTTATTCTGCATTCCCAGTCTGGAAAAATTGGGTGCTTTCAATGCTTCAAGGAATCTGCTGTTAAACTTTTGATGTCTAGAGTAGTGTTCAAGTCGAGACCCAAGTAAACTAGGCCTTAACGTGGATGCAAAAGCCCTCCTCCGGTTTTATTGCAGTGTTCATGCTGGTAAATTAACCCTCACTATTTGTCTGGATGACCACATCTCCACTTTAACCACTTGCCGACCGCCTAACGCAGATATACTGCAGCAGAATGGCACGGGCAGGCAGAATCACGTACCCGTATGTGATCTGCCTCCCGCGGGCGGGGGGTCCGATCGGACCCCCCCCCGGTGCCAGCGGCGGTCGGCATTTCACTGGGAGCGTCGGGAGGCGAGGGGGAGACCATCCGATCATGGCCCCCCCCTCGTGATCGCTCCCAGCCAATGGGAATCCTCCTCTGCCTATGTGTAGTTTCACACAGGCAGAGGATGTGATGTCATCTCTCCTCGGCTTGGCAGTTTCCGTTCCAGCGCCGAGGAGAGAAGACATGTAAGTGCACACAACACAAACACACACAGTAGAACAAGAAAGGCATAATTTACACCCCCGATCCCCCCCCAATCACCCCCCCCGTCACAAACTGACACCAAGCAGTATTTTTTTTTCTGATTACTGCATGGTGTCAGTTTGTGACAGTTACAGTGTTAGGGCAGTATTACCCCCCCTTTAGGTCTAGGGTACCAGCCTAACCCCCCCTAATAAAGTTTTAACCCCTTGATCACCCCGTCACCAGTGTCGCTAAGCGATCATTTTTCTGATCGCTGTATTAGTGTCGCTGGTGACGCTAGTTAGGGAGGTAAATATTTAGGTTCGCCGTTAGCGTTTTATAGCGACAGGGACCCCCATATACTATCTAATAAATGTTTTAACCCCTTGCTTGCCCCCTAGTTAACCCTTTCACCACTGATCACCGTATAACCGTTACGGGTGACGCTGGTTAGTTCATTTTTTATAGTGTCAGGGCACCCGCCGTTTATTACCGAATAAAGGTTTAGCCCCCTGATCGCCCGGCGGTGATATGCGTCGCCCCAGGCAGCGTCAGATTAGCGCCAGTACCGCTAACACCCACGCACGCAGCATGCACCTCCCTTAGTGGTATAGTATCTGTACGGATCAATATCTGATCCGATCAGATCTATACTAGCGTCCCCAGCAGTTTAGGGTTCCCAAAAACGCAGTGTTAGCGGGATCAGCCCAGATACCTGCTAGCACCTGCGTTTTGCCCCTCCGCCCGGCCCAGCCCACCCAAGTGCAGTATCGTTCGATCACTGTCACTTACAAAACACTAAACGCATAACTGCAGCGTTCGCAGAGTCAGGCCTGATTCCTGCGATCGCTAACAGTTTTCTTGGTAGCGTTTTGGTGAACTGGCAAGCACCTGCCCCAGGCAGCGTCAGGTTAGCGCCAGTACCGCTAACACCCACGCACGCAGCATACACCTCCCTTAGTGGTACAGTATCTGATCGGATCAATATCTGATCTGATCTGATCTATACTAGCGTCCCCAGCAGTTTAGGGTTCCCACAAACGCAGTGTTAGTGGGATCAGCCCAGATACCTGCTAGCACCTGCGTTTTGCCCCTCCGCCCGGCCCAGCCCAGCCCACCCAAGTGCAGTATCGATCGATCACTGTCACTTACAAAACACTAAACGCATAACTGCAGCGTTCGCAGAGTCAGGCCTGATCCCTGCGATCGCTAACAGTTTTTTTGGTAGCGTTTTGGTGAACTGGCAAGCACCAGCGGCCTAGTACACCCCGGTCGTAGTCAAACCAGCACTGCAGTAACACTTGGTGACGTGGCGAGTCCCATAAGTGCAGTTCAAGCTGGTGAGGTGGCAAGCACAAGTAGTGTCCCGCTGCCACCAAAAAGACAAACGCAGGCCCGTCATGCCCATAATGCCCTTCCTGCTGCATTCGCCAATCCTAATTGGGAACCCACCACTTCTGCAGCGCCCGTACTTCCCCCATTCACATCCCCAACCAAATGCAGTCGGCTGCATGAGAGGCATTTTCTTTATGTCCTCCTGAGTACCCCTACCCAACGAACCCCCCAAAAAAGATGTCGTGTCTGCAGCAAGCTCGGATATAGGCGTGACACCCGCTATTATTGTCCCTCCTGTCCTGATAATCCTGGTCTTTGCATTGGTGAATGTTTTGAACGCTACCATACACTAGTTGAGTATTAGCGTAGGGTACAGCATTGCACAGACTAGGCACACTTTCACAGGGTCTCCCAAGATGCCATCACATTTTGAGAGACCCGAACCTGGAACTGGTTACAGTTATAAAAGTTAGTTACAAAAAAAAAGTGTAAAAAAAAAATAAAAAAAAAAAAAAAAAAACATACAAAAATATAAAATAAAAAAAAATAGTTGGCGTTTTATTGTTCTCTCTCTATTGTTCTGCTCTTTTTTACTGTATTCTATTGTGCAATGTTTTATTGTTATTATGTTTTATCATGTTTGCTTTTCAGGTATGCAATTTTTTCTACCTTACCGTTTACTGTGCTTTATTGTTAACCATTTTTTTGTCTTCAGGTACGCCATTCACGACTTTGAGTGGTTATACCAGAATGATGCCTGCAGGTTTAGGTATCATCTTGGTATCATTCTTTTCAGCCAGCAGTCGGCTTTCATGTAAAAGCAATCCTAGCGGCTAATTAGCCTCTAGACTGCTTTTACAAGCAGTGGGAGGGAATGCCCCCCCCCCCCCCCAACGTCTTCCGTGTTTCTCTCTGGCTCTCCTGTCTCAACAGGGAACCTGAAAATGCAGCCGGTGATTCAGCCAGCTGACCATAGAGCTGATCAGAGACCAGAGTGGCTCCAAACATCTCTATGGCCTAAGAAACCGGAAGCTATGAGCATTTTATGACTTAGATTTCGCCGGATGTAAACAGCGCCATTGGGAAATTGGGAAAGCATTTTATCACACCGATCTTGGTGTGGTCAGATGCTTTGAGGGCAGAGGAGAAATCTAGGGTCTAATAGACCCCAATTTTTGCAAAAAAGAGTACCTGTCACTACCTATTGCTATGATAGGGGATATTTACATTCCCTGAGATAACAATAAAAATGATTTAAAAAAAAAAAAAAAAAAAAAATGAAAGGAACAGTTTAAAAATAAGATAAAAAAATAATAATAATAAAGAAAAAAAAAGCACCCCTGTCCCCCCTGCTCTCGCGCTAAGGCGAACGCAAGCGTCGGTCTGGCGTCAAATGTAAACAGCAATTGCACCATGCATGTGAGGTATCACCGCGAATGTCAGATCGAGGGCAGTAATTTTAGCAGTAGACCTCCTCTGTAAATCTAAAGTGGTAACCTGTAAAGGCTTTTAAAGGTTTTTAAAAATGTATTTAGTTTGTCGCCACTGCACGTTTGTGCGCAATTTTAAAGCATGTCATGTTTGGTATCCATGTACTCGGCCTAAGATCATCTTTTTTATTTCATCAAACATTTGGGCAATATAGTGTGTTTTAGTGCATTAAAATTTAAAAAGTGTGTTTTTTCCCCAAAAAATGCGTTTGAAAAATCGCTGCGCAAATACTGTGTGAAAAAAAAAAAAATGAAACACCCACCATTTTAATCTGTAGGGCATTTGCTTTAAAAAAATATATAATGTTTGGGTGTTCAAAGTAATTTTCTTGCAAAAAAAAATTATTTTTTTATGTAATCAAAAAGTGTCAGAAAGGGCTTTGTCTTCAAGTGGTTAGAAGAGTGGGTGATGTGTGACATAAGCTTCTAAATGTTGTGCATAAAATGCCAGGACAGTTCAAAACCCCCCCAAATGACCCCATTTTGGAAAGTAGACACCCCAAGCTATTTGCTGAGAGGCATGTCGAGTCCATGGAATATTTTATATTGTGACACAAGTTGCGGGAAAGAGACAATTTGTTATTTTTTTTATTTTTTTTTTTGCGCAAAGTTGTCACTAAATGATATATTGCTCAAACATGCCATGGGAATATGTGAAATTACACCCCAAAATACATTCTGTTGCTTCTCCTAAGTGTGGGGATACCACATGTGTGGGACTTTTTGGGAGCCTAGCCGCGTACGGGACCCCGAAAACCAAGCACCGCCTTCAGGCTTTCTAAGGCCGTAAATTTTTAATTTCACTCTTCACTGCCTATCACAGTTTCGGAGGCCATGGAATGCCCAGGTGGCAAAAAAAAACCCCAAATGACCCCATTTTGGAAAGCAGACACCCCAAGCTATTTGATGAGAGGTATAGTGAGTATTTTGCAGACCTCACTTTTTGTCACAAAGTTTTGAAAATTAAAAAAAGAAAAAAAAATTTTTTTTTCTCGTCTTTATTTTCAAAAACAAATGAGAGCTGCAAAATACTCACCATGCCTCTCAGCAAATAGCTTGGGGTGTCTACTTTCCAAAATGGGGTCATTTGGGGGGGTTTATGCCATCTGGGCATTTTATGGCCTTCAAAACTGTGATAGGTAGTGAGGAGTAAAATCAAAAATGTACGCCCTTACAAATCCTGAAGGCAGTGATTGGTTTTCGGGGCAAAGTACGCGGCTTGGCTCCCAAAAAGTCCCACACATGTGGTATCCCCATACTCAGGAGAAGCAGCTAAATGTATTTTGGGGTGCAATTCCACATATGCCCATGGCCTGTGTGAGCAATATATCATTTAGTGACAACTTTGTGCAAAAAAAAAAAAAAAAAAAAAAAAATTTGTCACTTACCCGCAACTTGTGTCAAAATATAAAACATTCCATGGACTCAACATGCCTCAAAGCAAATAGCTTGGGGTGTCTACTTTCCAAAATGGGGTCATTTGGGGGGGGGGGGGGTTTATGCCATCTGGGCATTTTATGGCCTTCAAAACTGTGAAACTGATATATCATTTAGTGACAACTTTTTGTAATTTTTTTTTTTTTTTGTCATTATTCAATCATTTGGGACAAAAAAAATGAATATTCAATGGGTTCAACATGCGTCTCAGCAAATTCCTTGGGGTGTCTACTTTCCAAAATGGGGTCATTTGTGGGGGTTTTGTACTGCCCTGCCATTTTAGCACCTCAAGAAACGACATAGGCAGTCATAAATTAAAGGCTGTGTAAATTCCAGAAAATGTACCCTAGTTTGTAGGCGCTATAACTTTTGCGCAAACCAATAAATATACACTTATTGACATTTTTTTTTACCAAAGACATGTGGCCGAATACATTTTGGCCTAAATGTATGACTAAAATTGAGTTTATTGGATTTTTTTTTTTAGAACAAAAAGTAGAAAATATTTTTTTTCAAAATTTTCGGTCTTTTTCCGTGTATAGCCCAAAAAATAAAAACGGCAGAGGTGATCAAATACCATCAAAAGAAAGCTCTATTTGTGGGAAGAAAAGGACGCAAATTTCGTTTGGGTACAGCATTGCATGACCGCGCAATTAGCAGTTAAAGCGACGCAGTGCCGAATTGTAAAAAGTGCTCTGGTCAGGAAGGGGGTAAAACCTTCCGGGGCTGAAGTGGTTAAGAAGCATGCCCCAGACTTCACACCCCACCCGGCCCCCTTCCCACTATTCTTGCACATGTCGCTGACTGGTCGATGCTTGGACTCCGTAAAGAAACCTTTTACCAAATTCTTGATATTTTCCCCCTGAATTGGACTAGGATTAGGTTAACAACTTTCATATTAATATTGTCTAATGGGAGTCACACAAATTCTTCCAAATTTACAGCTGTGTTAGAGAAATTCACCTTTCATAACATGTTACACCCCAAATATGGGTGTAACGTTACTCTTGCAGTAGCCCCTTACCCCCTGTTATGACAGCAAGCAGGGAATCTTCTCCCTGCACTCGCTGTCAATTTTTTTTAAACGCCTGTCAGCGTCATTTACACCGTTTGTGGCTGTCGGGTTGTAGTTCACAATTAACTACCAGGGCACTGTTGAGCGCTCCAGGTACTTCATTGATGCTTCCTGTTCGTATGAGGTACAAGCAGACAGCTTACACAGACAGTCTGCAAGAGCCCTGCATTGAATCGGTGATCTGCTAAATGCAGGTAAAATGGTTTGCAGGCTCCTAGTAAACAAAATAATAAAATGGATAAATGCATTTTTTTTACGTGCAAAAAAAAAAAAAAAAAACGGAGTTACTTACCGGTAACATCCTTTTCCAGGAATCTTTCAGGACAGCACCATAGAGAGACACCGGCTCCTCCCCTCTTAGGAAACACCGCCTTCCAATTCAACATTTAAATCTCATCCTCCCAACGGCCCCTCAGTTCTTCACGACTTCCTCCGGCCAGCTGGGGAGACACAAGAATACGTCATACAAATCTTTATCTTACCTGACGTTCTCATGCGATGAGTTCTCATAGATGATCAATAACCTGGGTGGGTACTAGTGCTGTCCTGAAAGATTCCTGGAAAAGGATGTTACCGGTAAGTAACTCCGTTTTTCCCCATTCATCTTTCAGGACAGCACCATAGAGAGGATAAGCGAGCACCTTACCTTAGGGAGGGACTACTGCCTGCAGCACCTTACGCCCAAAGGCTTGGTCTTTGGCTGACAGCAGGTCCAATCTGTAATGCTTCACAAACGTGGAAAAACTGGACCACGTTGCTGCTCTACAGATCTGCTCCGGAGAAGCACCAGCCCACTCTGCTTGAGAAGTTGCCACTGCCCTGGTGGAATGTGCTTTAATACCCTCCGGGGGCTCTAAACCCCCGCCTACATAGGCCTGGCTAATGGCCAACCTTAACCATCTGGCTATTGATCGTTTAGAGGCTTTGAACCCTTTCCTAGCCCCTGAAAATAATACAAAAAAAGAATCGGATTTCCTAAACTGTTTCGTACTATCTAAGTACTGAAGGACGCACCTTCTAACGTCCAGTTTGTGAAAAATATGCTCCTGTTCCCTCACAGGATTCGAACAGAAGGTAGGTAAAATAATTTCTTGGCCCCTATGAAAACTAGAGGCCACTTTTGGCAAAAAGGCCGGATCCGTTTTAAAAATCAAACGGTCCGGAAAAACCTGAAAAAAAGGCGCCCTAATCGAAAGGGCTTCGAGTTCACTTACTCTCCTTGCTGTGGTGATCGCCACCAAAAACACCATTTTGAGGGTGATCAACTTCAAGGTACAGGATTCCAACGGCTCAAAAGGATCCCCTGTAAGAGACTGTAAAACTAAGGAGAGATCCCACACTGGGAATGGGGAACTTTTAACAGGTCTCTGCCTGCCTAAGGCTCTAAAAAACCTAGCTACCCAAGGATCTATAGCTAATGGCTTTTCCAGGAAAACGCTTAGTGCCGATACCTGTCCTTTCAAGGTGCTAAGGGCTAATCCTTTGTCCGCTCCTGCCTGCAGAAACTCTAATACTGCTACAGAACTTCGTACATTGAAGGAGCTTTCTGTGCACCAACTGTTAAAGCGTTTCCACACCTTTAGGTAAATGGCTTGCGTCTCTCTTTTCCTGCAATTTAGGAGAGTTGTTACTAGCCGATCCGAGAAACCTTTGCCCTTCAGCAATTCTTCCTCAGTAGCCACGCTGCGAGGTTCCATCGCTCCACCTGAGGGCAACAGATTGGGCCTTGAGAGAGAAGATCCTCCTGGATAGGTAGAATCCAGGGAGGTTCCACTGTCAGACTCTTCAAGAGAGAGAACCACGGCCTCCTTGGCCAGTGTGGTGCTATCAGAATGAGGGTTGTGTCTTCTGACCGAAATTTTCTTAGAACTGCTGGAATCATTACGGGAGGGGGGAAGGCATAACACCTTGAGAAACGCCAGCTCTGAGCTAGTGCATCCACCCCGGCTGCCCCGTCCCATCTGCTTAGGGAAAAGAACAGACGAGCTTTTGTATTTGCCTTTGAGGCGAAGAGATCCACAGAGGGAACCCCCCACTTCTGAGTAATCATCTCGAAGATGTCCTGGTTCAAGACCCAGTCGCCTTCCTTCAGCATTTTTCTGCTCAGAAAGTCTGCCACCTGGTTCTGCTCCCCCTTCAGATGTATTGCAGAAAGAGAGAGAATGCTCCCTTCGGCCCACCTGAGGATGGATTCTGCCAGACCCCACAAGGATTTGCTCCTGGTTCCCCCTTGCCTGTTGATGTAGGCCACTGCTGATGAGTTGTCCGAACGGACCCTCACATGCTGCCCCAGGAGTTCTTTCTGAAAAGCTCTGAGAGACAACTCTATTGCTCTCAGTTCCCTCCAGTTCGAGGACTTCTTTGCGTCTTCTTTTTCCCAGGTGCCTTGTATCATCTTGGAATCTAGGTGTGCTCCCCACCCTGTGCCGCTCGCATCGGTCGTAACCGTTCTGGACACTGGAAGAACCCACTCCAGACCCTGTGAGAGATTGGACCCTTTCCTCCACCACCAGAGGGACCTTTTGACCTGACTTGGCACAGATATAAGGGAGTCCAGAGATGCTGGACTGTGGTCCCAGACACTCAGAATAAACAGCTGTAGGGGGCGAAAGTGCAGCCCTGCCCACTGAACTGCCGGAAGCGTGGAAGTCAGTAAGCCCAGCGCTGACATTGCTTTCCTTACTGAGATCTGACTGCTGCCCTGGAGCAGTAATATTGCTCCGTCCACCTTCTGGATTTTTTCTGCTGGAAGGAACACTTTTTGTTTTGTCGAATCCAGTACATAGCCCAGGAAGATGACCTTTTGGGTCGGAACCAAACTGGATTTTTCCAGGTTCAAGAGCCATCCCAGGTTTTCTAAGCTGTCTCTTGCTACCTGAAGATCCTGGTACAACTGCTCCGGGGAAGGAGCAAACAGGAGCAGGTCGTCCAGGTACGCGACTACAGAGATGCCTCTGAGCCGCAAGAAAGCCAGGACCTCCACCATCACTTTGGTGAAGATGCGGGGGGAAGAGGATAGTCCAAAGGGGAGTGCTTTGAACTGTAGATGAAACGTTCCTTCCCCAGTTTTCACCGCCAGTCTGAGAAACCTCTGGTAACTTTCTGCGACTGGAATGTGCAGATAAGCGTCCTTTAAGTCTATTGACGCCATGAAGCAATTTGGGGGAAGAAGCGTTTTCACCGAATAGATAGAATCCATCCGGAATTTTCTGTAGGTGATTGAGACATTCAGAGGCTTCAGATTCATGATAAGTCTGAATTTTCCCGACGGCTTGCGGACCACAAAAATGTGGGAGTAAAAGCCTCTGCCTGTCTCTTCTACAGGCACCCTCACTATCACCTCTTGTTCCTCTAACTCCTGTAGGGAGGATAGAAGAGCTGACGCTTTCTCTGCACACTTTGGCAGCTCGGTGACCAGAAGTCTGTGCTGAGGGGGTTCTGAGAACTCTAGCTGGTAACCCCTTCTTATGATCCCTAACACAAACTGGTTGGAGGTGATCATCTCCCATTGTGGAAGGAAGGCCCCCAATCTTCCTCCCACCGTGGTTACCCCGTCATTGGGTCTTCTTGGGCTGTTCAGGAGGGCGAAAAATCGCCCCTCCCCGCCCCTTGCCCTTCTGCCCCCAAGCTTTTTTCTGCCGCTCTCCTTTTGGGGCTTCAAATTTTCTTTGAGGGCGAAACTTTCTTTTAGCCTGCTCCCCAAATCTCTTTTTAATGGGAAAGGCCTTTTTCTTATCGGCCGTCCGGTCTAAAACAGTCTCTAAACCTGGGCCAAACAAGAGATCTCCTGTGAGGGGAATTCCACAGAGTTTAACTTTAGACGCGCTGTCTCCTTGCCACGTCTTAAGCCATAGAGCCCTTCGAGCCGAATTAGTGAGGGCTGAAGACCTTGCGGACATGCGCACTGATTCGGCGGAAGCGTCCGCAATATACGCTACACCCTTAAGTAGCATGGGGAAGGAAGCCAAAATAATCTCTTTTGGCGTTCCTGCCTCAATATGCGCCTTTATCTGTGTAAGCCAATATTCCATATTGCGGGCCACTACTGTGACCGCCATGGCAGGCTTAAGGTTACCCTGTGATGAATCCCAGGACTTTTTTAAGAGAGAGTCCATCCTTCTGTCCATGGGGTCTGTAAGAACCCCCATGTCCTCGAAGGCCAGATCTGTTTGCCTGGAAACCTGAGAAAAAGCAGCATCCAGCCTAGGGGTCTTATTCCAGACTAGAGACTCCCCTTCTGAAAAAGGAAACCTTCGCTTCAAAGCCCTTGAAAAGAAAGGTTTTCTCTCAGGATCTTTCCATTCATTCTTTATGGCCTCAACCAATACATCATGGACTGGGAAATCCTTCCTTTTTTGTTCCCCAAGACCTTTGTACATTTGGTCATGGAGCGATAACACCTTCTTTTCTTCCTGAATACCCAAAGTGGTGTGAATAGCTCCCAAGAGCTCCTCCACTTCGTCCAGGGAAAGCTTATAGCGAGAGGTTTTTGTGGATTCCCCATCCACCTCCTCCACATCCGATTCCCTTTGAGAATCTGAAGCGGTGCTATCTGGCTCCTCCTCAATATCCACTCTGGAGCCCCCTGGTCTCTCTCCACTAACAGAGGGAGTATCCACTGGGCTAGGTGTAACACTCTGCTGCACTGGTAAAGGACTGCTTTGGGCTTGCGGCAACTGGAAGCTAGAAAAGAGTGCTTTAAAGGACTGAAAGGTGCTAGAAAGCTCCTTGACGGATGCAGCAAGATCTGTACCCTGTTCTGCTGCCTGTTCCCTGACCAATCCATCAATGCACTCCTTGCAAAGTGCCTTAGTCCAGGATTCCCCCAAACTAACTCTACAAGAGGGGCATTTTTTTCTTTGAACCATGAGGCGACTTGCTTTTCTCTGTGGCTTTCTGAAAAAGAAAGAAAGAGTTGCCATAAATGCCCAATCCCACCAGTGCTTCTACAGAGGACCACCGGGAGTGCCCCCCCCAGGACCAACCACCACCAGGGTCCCAGACACACTCCCCTTCCCCCCGACCACCAGTGAGGGGAGAACACCCGTGAAGCTATCGGGATTTGGGTAAGGGAACACCACCCCAGGGTTCCACTTACCTTAGCATGGCTGGTGCTACTGTCTCCTGGAGCAGTTCTAGAGACCTCTGTCTCCGACATGTCCGCTGAGGATGGTGGTCGATCGTTTCCCCCGATAGCTGACTCTACAGCAAAGCAAGAGGGTCGCACCAGCCGAACGCTCGGTCCGTTTTCTTACTCCGCGTCCGGAACCGGAAGACGCGGAATCGTCGGAAGTGCCCGCCCTCGCCGGAACTGACGTCACCCGTCATCCGACCCGGCCATAGAGCTTCAGATGCTGGCTGCTTGAGAAAGCAGGAGAGACTCAGGCACTTCCCACAGCGCCCCCCTGGGCAGAAAGAAATACAGACCCCCTTAGCTTTCTCTTTCTCCAAGAGAGGCTGAGGCGCGCTAATTCAGTTTAAAAAACAGGTAAGTATGGCTTCCCCAGCCTTTACCTGACTGAATAAAAATTGATAGAGGAAAAGAGCTAGAGAGACCCGACTCCCCCTCTTCCACAGACAGACTGTTTGGCTTCAGCCTCCCTGACTGATCCGCCTTGGTTCCCAAGCAGTGTCTCCCCACCGGAGGAAACACCTGAACTGAGGGGCCGTTGGGAGGATGAGATTTAAATGTTGAATTGGAAGGCGGTGTTTCCTAAGAGGGGAGGAGCCGGTGTCTCTCTATGGTGCTGTCCTGAAAGATGAATGGGGAAAAGTGCATTTATTAGAGACTTAGAAAAGTGACAAAGAAAAAAAACAAAAAAAACACAAGTGGTCCATTGAGTCTGCCAGTTCTTTTTCTTCTAATACAGGTTTTGTATATATTTTTGTCTGTTAATTTTTTTGAGTATAGATCTATGCTTGAAACGATTTATTACTGACTACTTCTGCTGGAAGTATATTCCATTTTCTATTTTACAAAAGGGTGAACTTTTAACCTTAACGCTACATGAACTGAAAATGTAACATTGATTACATTGCCAAATGTATGCGCAGAAGTGTGTTGTGCTCTCCTGCACATAATGTGACAGAACTGTATCTGAATGAGGAATAAATTAATGAAGGCATTCAAGATTTTCATCAAGATTGTCATATTTAAAAAACACCACATTAAATTACTGATGCAGTCATTAGGTGCTGAAGACAAAGATTTGTGAAGATTACCTTCCCTGGTGCCAGGTCTTTTAAACCGGCAAGTGTAATCTTGTCCTCAGGGTGAATCTTCTCATAGTCAGCTGGGTCAGAAAAGGTGAGAGGCAGAAGCCCCTGTTTCTTTAGGTTTGTTTCTAGATAAAGAAATACAATTTTAGCTTTGTTAATAGGGTAACCTATCCCAACATATATGCTTACGTGTGAAAACCATGATTTAACATAGAATTGCAGGTTTCAATTAAAATTTCAGATAGTTCATCTGGGTCAAGCTGAACACAAGCCTTCTTCAGGTTGGCTGAGGTGGAGGAGCAGGCAAATGCCATAACAGTTTTCAAATTGGCCGATTAGACAAAGCCTTGCATTTGTTGATAGAAATACAAGGCTTTTCCTGAATAGCGGAGAAGCCCTCAGTCCAGCGCTCTAATTCTGGCAGCAGATGGAAAGTTGCCTGTATTGCTGCTGAAAGTGCTCCTTTTAGTCAATGCTACTATTGTTCATTAGAGCACATACAGTGGGGTTTATTTACTAAAACTGGAGTGTGAAAAATCAGGCACACTTCCACATGGAAAACAATCCACCTCTTCGGCTTGCTCAATTAAGCTTTGGCATTAAAAGCCTGGAAGATGATTGGTTTCTATGCAGAAGTGAGCCTGATTTTGCACTCGCCAGCTTTTTTTTTGGAAACAAACTGAGTTTTATGCAAAAGTATACAGGGTATTCATACATTGCGAGTGCTATCAAGGAGACATAACCCAATTAAGAAAAACAAATGTATGCATACATGAGAAAAATAAACCCACAAAAACAAACAATACTGATGATTGGGTTCCATTTACAGTATACACCATTTGGTGTATACAAGTCACACATGCCACATAGGACCAGGCGCATTTGGCTGGTAAAGCATATTTGCAGATTCAGGAGACATAGGTTAACTAGGACTGGAGCCATCTGTCCCAGATTTTATTGCATTTGCCCAGACACCCCCTATTGATGTAAATTATCTTTTTGTACATTACGGTATTAATTTCAGCAATCCAGGCAGCCATTGTAGGAGCTGCAGCCTGGAGCCAATTCCAGGCTATAATCTTTCTAGCTACAAAACAAGGTTTCATGTAGGAATCTGAGAGTGTTTGTCTATATCAGTGTCAGGAAAGCTACCCAACAGGTATCGCTTAGGATCGAGGGACACTGGGGAGCCCATTTGATAATGTAGGAATTGGACAATCTGCGACCAGTATCCTCGAATACAGGGGCAGTGCAAAAGGAGATGGCCAAAGGTACCAACTGATATCAAGCATCTGGGGCACATAGAGCTATGTGAAAAACAGAATTTGGCTAAGTGGTGTGGAATCAAGTATGCCCCATGTATTATGTAGACTTGGGTAAGCCTAACTGACATTTTGGGGGAGACAAGAGTGCAGGTCTCTAGAGCCTCGCCCCAGTCATCATCCCACGCCCCATCATCGTCAACCCATTTGGTCTTAGCATTGTAAGAGAGTTTAGCGGCAGCTGGAGTAATGAGCATTTCATAAAAAATGGATATGCGTTGACGTGGCTCATGATTACAGATTATATCCAGTGCATCCAGGGATGGTAGGTGGGAGTAGGATCCCGTGAATTGGGTATATAGGGCATGGCGCACCTGGAGAAAAACGAAACATGTAGTTGGGGAGGTTAATTTCTGCCTTTAATTGATCAAATATTTTGAGTGTTCAATTTGTGAGAACGTGGGACAGCAGCTAAACTCCCCTGGATATCCATATAGTAGGAACAAGTATTTGAAGGAGTTCTGGGAGAAGTTTGTTGTACCACAAGGGAAGTATTAGTGTGAAACCCATCTTGGACGTTGCCAGATCCCATATCAGCTTGTGCTGGAATATAAGGCCCGAACGGCTTGGGAGCTCCAATGAGCCATGCAGCAGGTCGCAGCATGGATGTGGAGCCCGTGAGTCCACTGATTGGCATGCCAAGGCGGGGTATCTACATTTGTCAGTCTCATCAATATAATAAAAATGCGAGAGCTGTGCCGCCAAGTAATATTATCCGAAGTCCAGAACTGCCAGGCCCCCTAGGGTAGTTGGGATCTGAAGAACCTTCCAGGATAATTTGTGTCTACTGGGCCCCCATATGAAGGACAAAGTGTCCATAGTTTTAAAGTATATAAAGTATTTTTATAAGTGGAATGTTTCATAGTACATACAGAATTTTGGGCAGTAGTATCATTTTGACTAGTCCCACGTGGCCCATAACTCCCAATGGCAATTTGGCCCATATCTGTTTTGGCTTTAATCAGCAGGAGAAGAGGCTCTACGTTCAGCGAGATATAGTCAGCTACATCCCTAGAAACCTGGACCCCCAAGTGTTTAAAAGTGCTAACTCTCAGCAAGGGCATATTGGCCTGGTCTTCAGATGGAGGAAACAGATCCATGGGGAGAATCTAGGACTTGTCCCATTTTATTTTAAGGCCTGAGAATCTACCGAAACCGTCTATGATCTGTAGTGCAGTTGAAAGGAAGGGGCCAGAGTCAGTCAGGTAGAGGATCATGTCATCTGTATATAGTCCCACCCTTAAACAACAAATCAAGATGTTAGCCTTCTAATATCAGGGTGGTCCCCAAGTGCTACCGCTAAGGGTTCTACAGCCAGTAGATATAGAAAGGGAAAAATGGGGCACCCCTGCCGCATCCCCCTTGAGAGCGGGAAAGCGTCAGATGTTAAGCCATTTGCTACCACCCTAGCATGCGGTGTATCATAAAGTATGGTGAGCCATATGACGAAGTTGGGGCCAAAACCATAGCAGTCAAATGCCTTGGCCGCATCAAGGGAGACTACTACTCTAGAGCCAATTTGGTCATGGGAGGCCTGTAGGTTCATGAAGAGGCGTCTGGTATTAAATGCCATGTTTGCCGGCCTGAAGCCAGTTTTAAATATGGCCTGATAGAGGGCCAGAAGTCTAGGAACTAGGACATTGGAAATATGGACATAGAACTCAACAGGCAGGCCATATGAGCCCGGGGCTTTAGCCTTTGCAAATTGAGCAAGGGCGAGGGTAATGTCATCTGTTGAGATCGGAACCTCCAATAAACCAACCTGTCGCTATCAGGGAGAATGGTTAGCCAGAATGGATTCAATCTCCAATTCAAGGATGGTGGAGCAGTGAATGAGGAGAGTTCAATCCAAAACTGGGAGTGGTCTGATAATATTTCGGGGGCCAAATCCCACAGGCCGCAACCTAGGGATTAGGGCATGGGACAGCCATATATAGTCTATATGAGACATTGACAAGTGTGAACCAGAGAAGCAGGAGTAAGCCTGGTGGGTGGTGTCCAAGTATCGCCAGGTATCCACCAAATTAAAACTAGTCAGGCGATTGAACCTGGTGTCACAGTCCGACATGGGAGACTGCTGCCCCAAGGACAATCGGTCCAGACATGGGTTCGCAATCATATTGAAGTCTCCCAGACAGCTGGTATAGATGGATATCTGGCCATAAACGAAAAGCCCTCACTGAGGATAGTGGAGTTATAGGGTGGCAGAACATACCAAGCCAGTATTAGTAACAAATCACGCTCCATCTTAGCAAGTAAGAAAATATATCTGCCCTGGGGGTCCGTTACCACTGTCTAAAACTCGGAGGACACCGATTTGGCCACGAGCACAGAGACACCCCTGGAGTAGGATATATGTGTGGCATGAAATGGCCATCCAATCCAAGGACACCTCAGCGCCCACTGCATGGACCCCTCCACATGGGTCTCGAGGAGAACTAAAATGTCTGCATGTTGTGTCCTGAAAGGACAGAGCAGCAGTGCATTTCAGTTTATCGCGTATACCACGTGAGAAACTTTAACCTGGCCATAGTACATGTGTAAAGTAGGACACAAGCACCCTGGTCCTGAGCAGCCCATAAGTAAGCATTGGCAAATAGATTACATAGTAAAATACACCAAATATGTAGCATAACAGTAAGTGGCAGCACATGTATGGTTAGTCTTAACACACAATTATGGAAAATGTTCATCAGTAAAAAAGAAAAATATAACACTCCAACCCTCCCAGCTCTACACATATCCCAACTTGTGCAAGCATAAGGCCCCTTTCACACGAGGCGGACTCCGCTTCCACGTAGTCCGCCTCGGTCCGCCGGCTCAGCAGGAGATCAGTCTGTTGATCTCCGCTGAGCCGGCGGATGACAGGTCCCTCTCTACTCACTGAGCAGGGAGGGGCTTGTCAGGCGCCGCTGCTGCCTATAGAGAGATCGGATGAAAACGGATGTCAGTTTTCATCAGATCTCACCCGATCCGATAGCGACGGACCTGGACGTAGGGCCATCCGTCTGCTTTTAGCGGATCGGACCGGGTCAGATGTCAGCGGACATGTCTCCGCTGACATCCGTCGCTCCATATGCTAACACGGAGTGCCCTTCAGGCCCGCCGTCAAAACTGACAGGCGGACCTGAACGGTCCGATCGTGTGAAAGGGGTCTAAGTCCCAAAAACAAAAAACATAGGTCCCAAGGTAGGCACCAGCTTGGTGTCTGAGGCTTCAGGGCCACCGACTGGGGTATTAATGGGTTAGTAATCTTGTAGGGTAAGTGTCCCAGTAGGGGGGCGAAAATACTCTGAAAAGTACTGCGTGCAGTCGGACGCCAGAGGGGCTATCACCCTTGGTAGGTGAGAGAAATGTGGATCTAACCCCAGAGCTGTTCCAAAGGTGAATAAACATATATTTCCATGTGTAAAAAATGTTGCAACCCGGTCAATGAGCTGCCCAAATGTATTGACATGTGGGGCCTGGGCCATGAGGCAGTGTGCCTGATCCACCGACTCGTACAGGGGCAGGAGGGCTTCCTCCACTCGTCCCAGGCATTGCTCCGACTCACCCACACTCTCCCGCAGGTGTTGCATATCCTGGTGGAGTTTGGAGATGTCCACCTTCACCTCCTCAATCCTCATAGTGAGGGAGGTCTGGCAGTTAGCGATCGCCTCCAGGATTTCTGCCTTATCAGCCACATGGGTAGTAGAGGGGGAGCCGCCATCTTTGGATTGCGGGTCTCCAGCCGGTCGGAAGCGATCAAGTTTAACGACCGTGTCTGCCCGTTTGCGACATCTCTCCAGGGGTCACAGAGGTGCTGCAGGTAAGATACCCAGTGGATGTTTCGAGAAGAGAGGGACAGAATGAGATTCAGGATCTCGTCGGCGAAGCTCAGCTCAGGCAAGTCTTACCACATGCAGCTTCAGGCCACAACCCCGCACTCTCCAACTTTAGTAAATAAACCCCAGTGAGCATTCTATAACAACCAGTCAGCTTGGCCCACAGCGAAATTAAACCTGGAATTCGCTTTAATTGGTTATTCAGATGTCTGAACCAGCCAACATATAGTAGCACAAAGGGAAAAATAAAATAAAGTTTCCCACAATTCTGAGGGGGGGGGGCACTAACAGATGTGATTTACAATGGGACAGCAACCTTACAAAAGTGAGGTTTTCAAGTGAAAGGTCTAATTGGTTAGGGGAAGGGGGTCTCTTAGGAACACAGAGCACCAGGTTAAGACCCCAAATTGAGAAGAGGTAGAATTGAGGGATTTACAGTATATGATCACCTCTGAAGAGGAAAAAAAAAAAAAAGTGTTCATTACAGATTGAGTGGCAAGGTTCAAGGTTTCTAAGATAGAATCGAGAAGGCAGAAATCTGTCCCTTAAGGGTAGATCAGGCGAGATGCTGGTCAAGACCAGACTAAAGAAAGGCCAAAATACAAGTATTCCATGGCACTTCACTTCCTGTGCTCACACTAGGCAAAGTGAGCCTCCTGTAAGTGATGGAAAACCTTGGGAGAGTTGGATTTTCTTGGTCAGAGTCATAAAGGATCGTTGGTCTGTCACAAATTTGTTCAGCCCGTTGAACCTGGAGGCCAGGTTGTTCACATCTTCTTTTCCCATATACTTGACAGAAATTTTTAAAGCTCTCTAGACCCAGGTCTAGGGGTTGACTGCTTAGAAAGTTCACCTGAGAATTGTCCACAGCAGGAGTTTCTGCCCATGAGTTTGACTTGTTTCTTTTAGGTTTATGGGTGAATCCGCGCAAAGGAAAAGTACAGCCAGATAAACTTTGGAATGAACTGCTGCCCCTATGGATATACTATAACCTAGGTGAAGTACACTTGGATTAATTCGAAGGGAGTGTAGGTGTGGTGCTGTTCCAATTAAAAAAACACCTAGGTGTTTAACTTTTAAACCTATAAGGTAATGCTTTTGTGTTGCACCCTCTGCAGAGTGCAATACTGAATAAATAGAACCTCAAAGGAAAGGAAACACATATTTGCTGGGTTTGTATGCTGATGTTCAGTGTATACACCCTCTACAAGGTGCACCACCTTATAGTTTGCATACTGATGTTCAATGTGTTACACCCTCTGCAAGGTGCAACACCAAATAGAAAAATACCTTTGAGTGAAAATGATCTAACTCGATGAATTTATAATAAACCAGGGTGATAAAAGGTCAGAAATGTGAGAAAGAGTGTGCTACTGTGTCACCCTCTGCGCAATATATCTCTGAACCAGTATAATTACCTTTGGTGTGGGGAAAAAAGAAAAAAAAAAAAAATTAAATAGTGAGAAAACAAAAAAAAGAAGTGTATTGCTAAGGCCTTATTGTCAAAGGGTCTGGTGTTGTACCCTCAACCAGTGTGGGGTGTAAATACGTGCTGTGACGTGTGGCACAGGGAATAATGAAACAGAGACAGAGACAGACAGACAGACAGAGAGACAGAGAGACAGACAGAGAGACAGAGAGACAGACAGAGAGACAGACAGAGAGACAGACAGAGAGACAGACAGAGAGACAGAGAGACAGAGAGACAGACAGAGAGACAGACAGAGAGACAGAGAGACAGAGAGACAGAGAGACAGACAGAGAGACAGACAGAGAGACAGAGAGACAGAGAGACAGACAGAGAGACAGACAGAGAGACAGACAGAGAGACAGAGAGACAGAGAGAGAGACAGAGAGAGAGCTCTATCTATAGATAGATATCTCTCTATTTTTTTCAGCAAGCACTGGACACTTTGAGCACAGTCACTTTGTTTTGTCTGTTTTTTCCATTTAACCCCTCTGGGTTCAATAGCATTGTAGGTCATTGGGCATAATTAGTTGTAAATAAATATCACTCTGAGAATGTATCTGCCAGAGGGTACAACACACTAAATAATTTTTGTATTGATGTATCAAATCCACTAAAATTGCACTAGTACATATTCAAGACGTATTTAGTTTTAGCACTATATTTTTAGAGGGTGTAACCCACTTATAGAAATAACTTGGCAGCAGCTACATTAAATATTACACCCAGTAGTAAGCGTTTTTATTATTCCCTGTGCCATACATCACATCACGTGTTTACACCCCACACTGGTTGAGGGTATAACACACTGGCTGAGGGTACAACACCAGACCCCTTTGACAATAAGGCCTTAGGCAATACACTTTGTTTTCTCACTATTATTTTTTTTCCACACCAAAGGTAATTACACTGGTTCAGAGATATATTGCGCAGAGGGTGTAACACAGTAGCACACTACTATTGGTGCTAAATTTCTTACATTTCTGACCTTTTATCACCCTGGTTTATTATAAATGCATCGAGTTAGATCATTTTCACTCTAAAAAGGTATTTTTCTATTTAGTGTGGCACCTTGCAGAGGGTGTAACACATTGAACATCAGTATACAAACTAAGGTGGTGCACCTTGTAGAGGGTGTATACACTGAACATCAGCATACAAACCCAGAAAATATTTGTTATTCCTTTGCGGTTCTATTTATCCAGTATTGCACTCTGCAGAGGGTGCAACACAAAAGCATTACCTTAATAGGTTTAAAAGTTAAACACCTAGGTGTTTTTCTGATTGGAACAGCACCACACCTACACTCCCTTCAAATGAATGGTTTCTTTTAAGGCACCTTGATTGTTGTGGCGTTTTGACAGTACTTTGACTGGGTGACCTTGCAACATTGAGGTCCAATGTTGCAGAGATAATCTAATGAGGTGGTGTGTGGTAAGTTGCAAGTCCTGTGAGGACCAGGTCCCCTGCACAGTTGGGGGTTGTAAGCTCCTACCTAGCCTGTAAGGCAAGCTTCCATTGTCACCATGTTACAAGGCACGTGAAGGAAAGGCTTTACCCAATTCCAGTGCAGGATTGGAGACCCATGTCATGTTAGTCACAGATGTGCTTTGTCTGGCTAGACTGAAGCGTAGGGAGATCTGCTTGTTCCAGGTCATTAGTATGTTGAAGAGGTCTGGAGTTAAACTAGGCAAAAAGGAGTTGCCTTGAAGGTGGTCATCGTCAAGCGCAGAAACCTCATGCAGAAGGGAACTAAGGGATGTTTTGACCTGAAGATCCTCATGTGGGATCTTAGGGAAGCAACTTTCTCCTGGGAAAAAAAAAATTAAAAATCCTGGCTTGGGCAGTGTCAAAGATTAGACACAGGTACTCCAGACTATAGGGGGTGGAGAACAGACTTTGGAAAGTTGACTCAGCCAAAGGTTTGAAGGAGCTGAATAGTCCTATAAACATTGGCAGACAAGGTTGTGGCCGAGATGTAGGCCATCCTAGTAATCTGTGACATGAATGCCCAGGATTCAATGAAAAGCCAGAAGCAATGCAAGCACATTTGTAAATACTCTGGGTGAAGAAAAAAGCTAGTGCTACAAATTGGAAGCGATGGCCACAGCAAAACACAAAGCATTTATGTGAGGGGAAGATGGGAATGTGTAGATAGGTATCTTGTATGTCTGATGTCCAAAATCCCCTCATCCGAGACAAGCAAAGAAATGGATTCCATCCAGAATTTTGGTACATCAAAGACACGGGTTTTAGAGATGTTAAGTCTCGTATTGGGCAGAGGTTTCCATTTGGTTTTGGGACTGGGATTGAATAAAAACCTTCACATTACTCTACTGGAACTGGTACAACCACTCCTTGTACTTCAAGTTGCTGTAAGGTTGTTAAATCTGTCTTTTGATGTAAGCAAAGGAGGGGGCAGAGATGGAAACTATTTTGTACCCCTTTGAAATGTCAGGTTGGACCCAGAGGTCTGGGAACACCAACAGAATTCCACCTGCTCTGAGGAGTGGGGGTGCCCTCTTCATTGTGAGGAGGGCTTCTGGGCTGGCTTGGTTTATTTGGGAGGGCATGCCTTGTGTGAAAGGTGTTAAACTTTGGTTTGTAATTTATGCCCGGGGAGAGTGAAAAGGTTCCATTCTCCGAGTAGAGGTAGGAGTAGGAGCCTTTAGGCTTCTTACGGGGTAGAAGTATCTTCTCTGTGACTTTCTTGAAGAATTATCAAGCAGATTCCCCAGTTGATCGAAAGGCACGCAGAGCATGCTTTTTGTAAGTGGGTTCAGAAAATCAAAATTTTTAAAAACACAAAATTCTGCACATATGCAGAGAGATCAGAAACATTCTAGAGACTTGGAGAACTACATTCTCTAAAGCAGGGGTAGGCAACCTCGGCCCTCCAGCTGTGGTTAAACTACAAGTCCCATGAGACATTGCAAGACCCTGACAATCACAGGCATGACTCCTAAAGGCAGATGTATGATGGGATTTGTAGTTTCACCAAAGCTGGAGGGCCAAGGTTGCCTACCCCTGCTCTGAAGCATCTAAACAAAAACCAAAAAAAAAAAAAAAAAAAAAAAAAAAAAAAGCGCAGGGTCCTCACATACAGGTTCTTTGTCTATTCATTTGTGTTCTGTTAGAAATAGACTGGCAAATAGACACTACAGCAATAGCTAGCTGCAGGGCAGGACCTGAAAGGGCTAAGACTTTAAGACCCCTTTCACACTGAAGGCGCTTTTCAGGCATTTTAGTGCTAAAATTAGCACCTGTAAAGCACCTCTCATGCCTCCCCAGTGTGAAAGCCCTTGTGCTTTTACACTGAGGCGGTGCGCTTGCAGGACAGGGAAGAGAAGAAAAAAGTCCAGCAGGCAGCATCTTTAGGGCCATTTATACACCGCTCCCAAAACACCCTGCCCATTGAAATGAATTGGCAGTGCTGTCAAAGTGCCTGCAAAGCGCTTCTGCAGCATAGCTACATGGGCGCTTTGTTCGTCCGCGGGGGTTAAAAGCGTCCCACTAGCAGCTGAAAAGCGCCGCTAAGATGGTGGTGTTGGGGGGGGGGGGGGGGGGAGTTTTTGACAAACCAGTTTTAAAAGAGAACTCCAGGGGAAAATATTTTTTTCCCCATGTTCTCATTGCCGATCTCCTACCTTTTTCAACAACTATGTAAGCCATGTACTTCTGAGCTCTGTAGTTCCTCTGCAATAGCCTGCTGAACAACTGTTATTGGCTGGCGATTTCCCGTTTGCAAGACCACTGGCTGCTATCCCTCCAGTATCCTCAGCCAGCAGTCTGACACACCCCTTTGTAGTCCTTTGAAAGAGAGGAGGGAGTTCTATTTCCGCCTGATTCGCTGTAGTGGGCGGGGGGGGGGCTCAGCCCCTGGTCTGTGCCGCCCATAGAGGTGGCGTCGTCTTCTGCTCCCTCCTCCTACCTGCCAGCGCTCCGCCCCCGCCATCTCTCTCCAGTGCGGGGATAGTTACAGATAATCGGGACAGAGTGGGTCTCTGGCTGACAGATCTGTATGTTAGAACACCGCTCATGGTACAGCCCTGCCTCCCTGTACATTGGAACAGTGCGCTCTGCGCTGTCTATCACAATTCCGATGCAGGGAGGCAGCGCTGTACGAGCTGTGTTTTCACATACTGACCTATAAGCGCGAGATTCTTCAACACTCTCCACTCTGCACTGATAAGGCACTACTGTCACCGCGCTGGTGGTCCCCGGCAAGCGGCACTGGTTTGCATTTATATTAAATGCATTAATATGCTTTTATATTAAAATGATTTGCATTTATAAGGCTGTAACCTAGTGTACCATGTGTTATGTAAGGCTTGCTGGCTGCAGAATGAGGGGTGTGATTTATGTTGAAGTGGGCGAGTTCACATTTGCATGTACAAGCGTAGTGTACCCTTCCACATTCACTCCAATCCCAAGGATTCATGGTAACTGTAGGCCGATTACAGTGAGAGAAGCATATGATGCAATCACTGTTCCAAGAGATCCTCCATGCCAGAAAAGATGCATTTTTTGAATCACAGAACCGACTTCCAGAAAATTAAATCTAAAGCCTCCGGTCACAGCACAGGCCCTGAAGAAAGGCAACAGCAGCACATTCATTTAGTGCGCATGTGCCAATGTCGGCAGCAGCATATATAGTGAATATATCCTAAACTGTGCAAGTTTAGGAGATATTTACAGTACCTACAGGTAAGCCTCATTATAGACTTACCTGTAGGTACAAGTGGTGTAGTAGAGTTTACAACCACTAAGTGCTTATATGAGTTTGTTTGCCTAGCCGCTCCAGCTCTTCACAGCCTAAAAAAAAATTTAAAAAAAATAAAAAAAGCAAGCATCGTGTGACTACAGTAGAGAGAAATTGGTGCTGAGCCTCAAAATGCAGGGGGAAGGAAAACATTGCAGTCTTTGCTACAAAATTAGGGACCCCGATACTTTCCTGTAATATCATCAAGTAAAATGAGGTTCCACCTCTAAATCCTGAACAGTCAGGGGGAATGAAGGTCACGCAGCATTTCTGGCAACCAGATTCAAGAATCACCAGTTTTCTGCAGAACCCATGTTATTTGGCCCAGCATCCTTGCATCTCATCTGCCATTGTGAAGAGAGGACTGGTGGGATAGTCACAGAATGGAGTATGTAATGGGTAAGGTTTTGCATGTCCATACACAAAAGCCGCTATAACCCAGGTGCTGGCCATATCCCTGTGGCTGTCACTGTAGCAGTTTGCAGCTCGAATGTAGCCACGTGCGGTGCGTTTTTGGTGAAAAAGGCAGGCGGGAATGCATCACCCAAAAAGGATGATTCAGGTACATCGCTTCCATCCTCTGACAGGATGACACAATCTGCCAAATTTAAACAGTTCATACCAAGAAACGTTAGACAAAATGGCAGGGGCAGGCACAAAGAATAACTCCCACTTGTTTTTTTCTAAAAGCTAGGAACAGGTGAAACCCCATCTTAATAATGATGCTGAACCTACTAAGGGTCCAGGATTTTCCTGTCACAGTGGGCATATCCTCCAGAGTAGTCTTCAGGGTCAAACATAGAACATGCAGAAATGAACCAGGGCATACTGATCACATGGAGCCTCCAGAGCATGCGTTGCTTCGACAAGAGGATCCCTGTGCCTGGAGTCAAAAATTTCAAATTTGTTTTTGAAGCCTGGGAGATCATCCAGCATTCTGTACTTCTTATATTAGTAGGGTATAGGGGGACTACTCCCCCAGGTCAAGGTGCTATCGGCTGAGAAGTCTAATTACACAAATCTTGGATGAGGTGGAAACAAAGTTCTGCCTAGTACATGATTCAAACTATTGCAGCACTGCTTCTGGTACTCCCCTGATGGTTGATGTACTTCACTGCTATGGCATTAGACGGAGTGTCAGTCAGATGACCCTCCAGCAGGCTGGCCCAATGCTGCAGAGACAGGCAAATTGCCTGTAGTTTAAAGATGTTTCAGAGACAAAACACTTAAGCCATTGCATCAAAAATGTGCTCAAGACTCCTCTCCAGCCAATCAGGTTGGCATCAGTCTTGAGAATTCTCAAGAAAATGGGAAGGACCTGAGCCATCAAGCCAAAGGACAACCTGTTCCTGAGTATCAGTGTCAAACCAGACAATCCATACGAGTAATTGAAATTGTCCCACAATCAACCAAATGTTGTAGAGTTATGAAGTGAAACTGGATGAAAGATTGCCTAAAAAGGAGATCACCATCAGGTTCCAGACTAATGCAAAGCAGAGTGGACTGGAGAGCTCAAATCTGAGATTAGATCCTGTGGGGGAAAACACTCTGGCCGAACTATGTCCAGAACTTCAAGAGGCGAATCACTTTCAGCATCAATTATAGAAGATTAAAAGGTGGAGAAGTACAGTCAAAGCCCGTTTGGCTGTACTTTTGGATCACAGGAGAGCAGTTCATTCTGCACTCCTGTGACCTGTTTTCAGCAGACAGTGGGTTGAAGCTGTCAGCTGACATCACAAAGCCAGTCCAGGCTGGGGCAAGATCACGACAATAAAGTCGGGATCTGCCCACATGCCTGGACCAGCACAGGCTCTCAGCAAACTACTGAGAGCCTGAGCCGGTCACTCCATCCCCCTCCACAGCCCTCACGCTCCAGTGAGTGAGGCGAGGCAGAGCAGAGCCGGTGACTGACAGTCACCAGCTTTCTGCTCAGGGAGCCCTGAGAACTGAGCGATCGGCGGTGTTTGATCGCTCAGTTCAGTACTAAAGCCAGTGGGACGAATGTTGCATCCACCTAGGTAAGTAGGTCTGAAGAAAAAAAAAAAAAAAAAAACCACACACACTTCTTTTAAGGATCAATTGGAACATTAACACTTGGAGAGTCAAAGCCATGTGACAGCCTGCGCTGACTGTTCCCGCAACAGGAGAGCATTTAATGTATCCCACAATGAAAATGTCACAGGGGCAATTCCATGGTTAGCACTTTGGTTAACACCCAAGGTGCAGACAAAAGATTCAGGCAGGGCCAGAACTAGCAAGGTTTGCACCCCACAGCGAAGTGTAGGAAACCTGAGAAAGTAACATTTTCTGTCATTTCCACTATAATCCCCTTGAGAGGAGGAAGCCCCAGCTTTCACACTCGCCAAAATTTAGAATTTTTTCACAGCTTCCTAGAACTAGGGATAAATTCAAGTTAAACTCACCATGAATTCTTGCAAAGCTCTTTGTAATGATGGCTCTGCCACCCAAGTGTCGTGGTTCAAGGGCAGCATGCTCTCTGCTAGAGCCCTCTCCATAGTTCTCATCTCCGATTACCACCCAATTTATTCCATTTGCCTACAATAAATGAAGAAAAGAAACCAAAGTGAGTGAATCTTGGTCATCCTCTGGAACACTAGCGTACACAGCAACTGACGAGCTGTCCTGCACCCAAATATACTCTGTAAAAATGTATGTATGTAAAAATAAAAAGTAGTATTATACAAGATATCTTCAAAAGCCAACCACAACAAAAATCTAACCAATGTTCTAAAGCTGGCCATACACTGGTAAATAATGTTGGTATGTTTAATAATGTACCTAAATTTCATCGGCTTTTAACAAACCGACACTGGAATAGGTGGAATTTCCTGAAAGCCATATGCATGGCTCCATGTTTTATATGGCATAGAAGATTTGTCCACACATCTCAAGACAAGGAACGCAGCAACTTCACAGACAAACACCAGCTGACACACAGAAACAGACAGTTCACTAAAGTGCTTCACTGCCACTGTCCTAGAATACAGGATTTTAATAGTCCTTTATGAAAGACTGATCATGAAAGAACCAAGCTTCAGCTTTGTCATTTTTTTTCTGACCATATTCTTCTGCTTATCCCTACAGTACTCCAAAAATCCATAAAACAGCAGCTACGCACAAAGAATGGTTCAAGTTACCTTGTAATAGCGAGCAGTGTCAGGAACAGGTCCATACTCCTGGGTAATACAATTCTTTACACAGTTTGCCTTGTTGTTTTCAAGGTTGATGGCACCGATCAGCAGGTTGTTAGAAATATTGTCCAGGTGACCCCTAAATTTCAGCCATGGCCCAGCAGCTGAAATATGATCTGTTGTGCACTTGCCCTTCACCTGTTGGGAAAAAATATATATATATATTTTTCCAATCTATAGTAGAATATGGTGCCACTTTTCACAGTTTGGGCTCAGCATAACCAGCAGTGTGGAAAAAAAAGCAACAAATAAGACTTTTGCATCTTATATGCCAATATTACTAAAATCCTCATGTCGCCATTAACAAAACACACTAGAGGACCCCCCCATGCTTGCCTCTTCGTTGAAATGTATTGTGTACGTTTCATTTTAGATAGAAGCAAGGCAGAAAACTTTGTACATGCAACAGGTTTAAAACAAAGCCATCAAAGATTACACTGTTCAGCAGTTCTAGATTACTCTGGATATGTTGCACCAGGCTCTAATGTAGCCCAAACATTGCACACCCTACAACACCTCTGGACAGGCTGTGCCGCCTAAAAACATGGATATGGGGTGCTATAAGGGTTTTACGATTGATAAATGGGATGTCAGTTTGCGGAACTGGCTCTAAAAATGCTATTAAAAATTAGTAACAACTGCTGGTTTACACCTGAAAATGTATGAATACAAAAGGGCACCTACCACAGGCGTTTCCATGCTTTGGACTTCTGTTTAACCTTGAAGCGTGCTAGAACAGGAATTATAGCTAGATTAAAAAAAAAAAAAAGTGGCAGGACCGTCTACCTAATCATGTGACCATAGATTGGCTGTCAGGGTCTGTGCTGGGAGTGGGCAGCGGGCACGCAGTCAGCATAGAAAACTCTAAACCGGGGATCAGCAACCTGTAGATCGCGGTCTGGGCCTGCTGACCCACTATTCCAGAGTATCAATTGGAGCACAACGCAGAGGGACTATTTGTAAAGTTGGAGCAGGAGCCACATAAGCCATTGCCTCCTCTGTAGCGCTGGCTCCTATCTTATGCGGAGTGATACCAACTGCACTCTACCTCTCATCTCTGCTAGCAGTCTCCAAAGTGGTGCCAGCAGCAGGAAATCCGATCTTCAGGTCAGTGGAAAGCAATACACTGGGCATAATAATATAGGACTGCTTTCAAACTGATGTGCTGCGGTTTACCCACATCGCGGGTGCAGTGCACCTGCAGCTTTCTTGCGGGTTTGATACGCTTAGCCATAGACCATTATATCCTGTGGGTTTGGTGCACTTTCTGAAAGTAGTATTGCTCATGAGCAGCACTCATGCAGCCCCACAGGAGGACACTGCCACTACCATGTTTCACTGTAGGCACCATGCATTCCTCTTTGTACTCCTCACCTTTGCGACACCATACAGTTTTGAAGCCATCAGTTCAAAACATTTGTCTCATCACTCCAGAATACAGAATCCCAGTAGTCTTTTTCAGCATGGGCCTTGGCAAATTCTAGGCAGGCTTTTTTGTGCATGGGCTTTAGGAGAGGCTTCCTTTGTGGATGACACCCGTGCATGTCATTCCTCTGCAGTGTACCCCGTATTGTGTCCAGGAAACAATCACCCCCGTTTGGCTTTACAATTCCTTTAGCCAACTGCAGTGAACTTGCATGGCGATTTTCTTTAACCCTTATCAGAAGATGCTGCCGTCGAGGTGTTAACTTCCATGGACGGCCTGGACAGCCGAGATGGTTGCAGTTCCATCTTTGTTATATTTTTGTATCACTTTTGCTACAGTATTTTGACTGATAAGTAAAACTTTGCTGTTCTTCTTGTAGCCTTTACCTTTGTGTAAAGAAATTAATTTTCTTTTTCAGGCCATTTCTCTTCCATGTGGTGCCATTGCCGACAGCATGAAAAAGGGAAGGGGGTTTTCTTTAAGCAATGCCCTATTAACAGGTGTCCAGCAGACAGTTGATTAACAAGAATTCAACTACAGGCAAATCTAATTATTCATTAGGATTTTGTGGTCTAAAATTTAGCTTTGCTCCTATACTTTCTTTTTTTGCAACATGGTCTTGAATTTGTTAGGAAAAATACTGTGTGCAAATTAACAAATCTTGGTTGCAATCGATGGCCTGCATTTGTGGGAGTATTTTGTAGTAGTGTCCCATAGAAATGTTTATTCTGAAAATGTCTGGTTGCATTCCTCTGGAGGAAGCCACAGGACCCTGTGGCGCAACGCATGGGGGAGGGGATTTCTGGGGTCATGGCGCATTTGACACAGGAGGAATTGCGGTAAACAAACTACCCGGAAATATTATTCTAAGCTACATGGCTATGATTTCATGCCATTTATAGTCTGGTGCACTTACAGCACCATGTAAATGCGAGTGCTTTGAGATTAGTTGTATTTGAATAAAGAACGGTCACCCATAGAGGCATGTGTGCAGTGTGTTAAAGCCTACCCCTCTTTACATTCACATAAAGCATATGTGAAATGGCAAAAAGTTACATGTGATCCTGTGGGTGTAAAGAAGTTAGGATCACATTTTAACATCCTTTGCTTTCAAATAAAAATGAATTAAACATTTTATTATGAGAAACAGAATCAAAACAAAAACACAACTGTTATTCTGCATTACCTTTATGAGGATCTGCATATTTTCTAAGTCCTTTCCATTCCACTTGTCAAAGGGCTCCAAAAGCTGCAGGCGCTGGCTGGTGGGACTCACATCAACTTGTTCAGCACATCCGTCCTTTGGTGGGTACTGGTATGTGTCCTGACCGGGGTCAAAGTTCTGAGGGAGTAACAAAGTTATCCATATAAAAATGCATCGCTTTCTAAAAGCACACAATGCCATAATGTTAAAACAGGTTCTTTTGAAGGAGCCATATTGTCATCCCTGCGCTCTGTTTAAAGTGGTTCTAAAGCCAAGACATTTCTAACCTTAAAGCGATTGTAAAGTCGTGTTTATTAAACACCACAAAAAACAAACATGTTATACTTCGTACCTGCTCTGTTGCAGTGGTTTTGCACAAAGCAGCTCGGATCCTCCTTCTCTGGTGCCTCTTCGCTGTTCCTGGCCCCTCCCTCCTTTTGAGTGCCCCCACAGCAAGCAGCTTTATATGGGGGCACCCGAGCTGCAGCTCATTGTGTCCATTCAGACAGGGAACTGCAGCTTGGCCCTGCCCCCTCTCTCTCCTGAATGGCTAACCGACAGCCACAGGAAACAATAGCGCCGCTGCTGTGTCTCAGACAATCAGGGGGAAAGTCCTGGACAGCCGAGGGACTTGTGGACATCGCTGGACAAAGATGGGGCTCAAGTATTAGGGGGTGCTGTTACACACAGAAGGCTTTTTATTTTAATGCATTAAGATAAAAAACCTTCTGCCTGGGACAATTCATTTAATGCATTCCCTGCTAGGTTAAAAAATGTCCCAGTAACTCACTACCTCAACCAAAATACTTGGGCACGGCACAGCACAGGATTGAGTGAGAACTCCTTGTCTGTAGTGGTTCACTCCCCTCTGTCCCCTTACAGGCTTTGCTGAGGTAGCAGGAGCCACTGGCACGCTACATGGCTATCTACAGAGCCGGTGTCTTGCCGAATAAGTTCCTTCGGCGGATAGGTTACCCCCCTGTACTGCGCAGGCGCAGCGCCTGCGCAGTACGTACTACTGTTGGCCGCCGGAGATAGCCGAAGCTCAAACGCTTCGATCAGCTGTACACGGCGCCTGCGCTCTGGGTCCAGGTTCCTTCCCCTCTATCCAAGTGGACCTAGAGGGGGAATCTAAAAGTGCCGAGCGCAGCGAGGCCGTGCCCGAAGCGTGGCGAGCGAAGCGTGGCGAGCGAAGCGAGCCCGCGAGGGGCCCTCTTACAGGCGCCGTGTACAGCTGATTTTCAGCTGTTCCGCTTCGGCTATTTCCGCCGGCTTCTACTGCGCATGCGCAGTAGAGGGGGGAACTAATCCGCCGAGCGGAACTTTCTCGGCAGAACACCGGCTTATCCTCGTCTGTCCTTCCCGGGAACACCGCCGGAGCAGTGAGAGGTTAGGAGGGGAATGCACGACTGACCTAGTATTGATGTTACATGCCCTTATATTATGCAAACATTGTGAGTGTTTTTTTTGTGAGATAATTTAAAATGATTAAATAATTGTTGTACTGGATTACGCTATGTGGAATTTTTTTATCTATTGCTTGCAATGAGCAAAATACAGATGAAGTGTCCAGTAAACAGCGATTATCCCTTTGATTGATAAGAGTGTTAACCAGCAGGGTCTGGTAAGTGGATTACCTACAGGGCTGTGGCACAAGTGGTGTGGTGATGGAGACTTGGGATCGCTGCTAATATTTTCTTCTACGAATGTCTAGTTTATATTCACCTGCCTTTTCTTAATGGACTTTCACTGAGTGGATCACCATTTGATACTTCGTTTAAATGAACTCTTAAGCAATTTCATTGATATTTTTAAATATTTGCTATTTTTGCACTAGCGCTGCTAATGTTTTAGAAATGTTTTCTTTGACATATATTTGATGCATCTTGTTTTATCAATATTTTCTCTGTGTGCACTGAGGGAGGGATACGGAACATAGTTTTTTTTTTATCTCTCATTCTTTGATACATGCTACTTACATGCTAAATGTGATGAGCGGGAAAAAAAAGAAAAACCCACAGACACCGCTTTTCCTCCTTCCCCTTTTGTTTTTTTTCAAAGATTCATTGCTCACTTCTCACTTTGGTGTAATGGTCCGTGGCTACATTACCATGGCTATTTCACGATTCTCAATACATTTGTGTGCAGACATTGTTTTTGTGTTTTGCCACTGTACACGAGAGCAGCAGCTCTCCTCAATTTCTCCCCGGAGTCCATGAGATAAGCGGGAGCTGTTGTCAAATTCAGCAACGAGGAAGCACTGTGTTGGACACAGAGTGCAGGTTGGGATTGAGCACACATGTGCAACAGGAAGCAGATTCCTATGGTGGCACACTGAGAAGGAGGAACCCAGAACACCGTCAGGGGGCCGAAGAAGAGGATTGTGCAAAATCCTTGCATAGAGTAGGCAAGTACAACACGTTGGATTTATTTTTATTAAAACACACACTTTCCAAACACTTTAAGAACTACAGCAGAATACTAAGCTAGGTTCATCGCAACTTAGTGGAGAACAGGGTAAGGTAATTAGGCACAGTTGGCATAAGAAACTGAAAGTTGGATAACCACTTATTGACTGCCGCACGCCGATATACGTCCTAACTTTGAAGAGGGATATCTTTGTTATGGCAGCAGCTAGCTGCCATAACCCTGATATCCTCTTCAGTGAGCAGTCCTGTTTCCAATAATAGTGGTCTCTGTGGCGGATTCACCGCGAGATCACTTATCGGCGGCGGGAGAGTGCCCCCCTCCCTCCTGCCGCATTCTGGTGCCCTCTGCCGCTTACTGGAGCCGTCGTCAGTGGCGATTGGATCAGTCATCCTGCTAGGCATGGAGACGAGTGAGGGGAAAATGGCCCCCGTCTCCATACCATTGCAGGGCAGAAGCGACGTCAAAACATCACTTCTACTCATAGCTCTTAAAGGGCCTTTTTTTATTGAATTTTAGTGTAAATATGAGATCTGAGGTCTTTTTGACCCCAGATCTCATATTTAAGATCTCCTGTCATGCTTTTTTCTATTACAAGGGATGTTTACATTCATTGTAATAGGAATAAAAGTGACACAATTTTTTGTTTTTGTTTTAAAAGAACAGTTTAAAAAAAAAAAAAAAAAGTAAAATAAGAAAAAAAAATTAAACATTTTAAACGCGCGCCGAGCTCGCGTGCAGAAGCGAACGCAAACTTGAGTAGCACCCGCATATGAAAACTGTGTTCAAACCACACATGTGAGGTATCGCCGCGATCGGTAGATCGAGAGTAATAATTCTAGCCCTAGACCTCTAACTCAAAACATGCAACCTGTAGATTTTTTATTTTTTTTTTAAACGTCGCCTATGTAGATTTTTAAGGGTAAAAGTTTGTCGCCATTCCACGAGCAGCGCAATTTTGAAGTGTGACATGTTGGGTATCAATTTACTCAGCTTAAAATTATCTTTCACAATATTAAAAAAAATTGTGACCAACCTCACAGTTGTCTTATTTTTTTAATTAAAAAAAAAAAGTGTTTTTTTTCCCAAAAAAAAAGTGCGCTTGTAAGACCGCTGCGCAAATACGGTGTGACAGAAAGTATTGCAACAAACACTTATTCTCTACGGTGTTAGAAAAAAAAAATGTATAATGATTGGGGGTTCGAAGTAATTTTCTAGCAAAAAAAACAAAACAAAAAAAACAAAACAAAACAAAAAAAAACACAAACCCCCCCCCCCCAAAAAAAACGGTTTTTAACTTGTAAACAAATCTCAGAAAGAGGCTCGGTCCTTAAGTGGATAAAGGAAAAAAAGAAGGAAATAGTGTGCATAGCGTGGTCTTTCAAAAAAAAAACATTAAGAGGTCACGAGTAACATTTGAGTACAGTTTATATTCACCACATCAAGCAGTACCTTTTCCAGCGCAAACCACAACTACACCGTTGTGTTAACTGACACCATAGAAAATTCGTCATTTTGCCTTGTCTAGGCATTTGGGTTGCACTGGAAATGGCTGCCAGCAAAGTGCCAACACATCTGAAGTGAAAAAGCCCTTAGTAATGAATACTCACAGATTTTGGCAGCTCATCTGCATCTGGTGCCTCCAGCTTAAACTTCTTTCCATCAGCACCAGTAAGATAGTCTTTTTCTGGGTCAAACTTTAAGGTTCCAGCAATTGACAAAGCTGTGACTATCTGCAAATACAAAAAAATGGAATGAAGGTGAACAAACTGGCATAAGCAGCTTTCACTTAGTACAAGAACACATGGATATCTCCTCCTGTAAAAAAAGTGTCCCAACGGTTTCTGATAGCAGCAAACAAGTAAGGCCCTGGTGTTTTGCCAGGTCTGGTTGTAAATCAAGGGAAAAAATAAAATTTAAAAAATCCACCTCCTGCTTTAATACCACTATGGGTAATGTGCATGCCTCTTCTTAAAGGGCATGGATAGGCCCAGGATCTACTGTTGAGTGCCCCTTGTCAGTAATGCCAGCAAAATTGCTTCAGTATTAAATGTACGGCAGGCGGGGTGGTGAAAACAAAGAATATCACCAACGGTGTGGAGGCTACATACTAATTTTTGCATGCATTGTAACATTTTTCCCGGGGTCCATTAAAGGACACAGAAGTAAAACTGTTGGGGTATACTTGCAGAAGGCATGATAAATAGCACCATAAAAAATCATTTAAAAAAATGAGAAAGAGTAGACTTGGGCGACTGGCGAGGGCCAAATTGTAATGGATAGATGACAGAGTAAGAGCATCTTCAAAACCTGCAGCTCTTGTGGGATGTTCCTAATCAGCAGTGGTTAGACATACCAAAAATGGTCCAAGGAAGGAAAGCAGCAAACTGGCGACAGGGTCATACGCAGCCAAGGCTCACTGATGCATGTGGGGAGTAAAGGCTGTCCCGTGTAGTCCGATCCAATAGAAAAGTTACTCTAGCTTAAATGAATGAAAAAGCTCATGCTGTTTCCGATAGAAATGGTTTCAGAATACACAGAGCATCAGTTTGTTGCAGACCCGTCAGGGTTCCCATGCTGAGCAGTGTCCACAGCGAAAGCGCCTACAATACGCATTTGAGCATCAGAACTGGACCACAGAGCAATTGAAGGTGGTGTCTGAGGTGCTGACTTGGCCTCCAAATTCTTCAATCCATCTCTGGGATGTGCTAAAAAAAAAAAAAAAAAAGCCCGATCCATGGAAGCCCCACCTAGCAACTTACATGACTTAAAGGGGTTGTAAAGGTAAAATTTTTTTCACCTTAATGCATTGTATGCATTAAGGTGAAAAAACTTTTGACAATACCGCCGCCCCCAGGTTTTACTTACCCGACACCTCGAAACTCAGCCGCTCGCCCCCGACATCCATTTCGCCGCTCAGCTTGGCCGCTGAGTGGCTACAGTGGATGGATTGAAAGCAGCGCAGCCATTGGCTCGCGCTGCTGTCAATCACATCCAATGACGTTGCGCACCGGGGGCGGGGCCGAGTGATACAGTGAGTGGCTATAGCCGCCGGCTGTATCACGGGAGCGCGCCCGCAATAACTAACCACCATGCGAGGGAGCTCGCATTAAGGTGGTTAGTCCTTGCGGGGAGGAGCTGAAACAGCTGCCGAGGGACCCCAGAAGAGCAGGTTCGGTGCCACTCTGTGCAGAACGAGCTGCACAGTGAAGGTAAGTATAACATGTTTGTTATTTAAAAAAAAAAAAAAAAAAAAAAATTACCTTTACAACCACTTTAAAGGACTTTGCTACTGACAGCCTGTGCCAGATGCAACAGTATACCTTCAGGAGGTCTAGTGGAGTCCGTACCTCGATCAGTCATGGCTTTTTTGGCAGCAAAAGGAGTACCTACTCAATATTAGATGGGTAGTCATAATGTTAGGACTGATTGAAATAGATATGTATAGATATAAATATTAATTTCATATTTAACCACATGGAGGAAATATTCCAAGTAGGTTTAGGTAGATGCATACATGACACCTCACACCATTCCTCAGACTCTAAAGAATGTCCATTTTCTTTGGCTAAGGCAGAAATGGCAACTGCCGCATTCTACACTTTATAATAAAAGTCTAACAAGTGGCAAAGTAACAAATACCTCAGGGGATGTAACAAAGGCATGAGTCTCGGGGTTGGCATCATTCCTTCCAGTGAAGTTTCTGTTGTATGAAGTCACAATTGTGTTTTTCTCTCCCTTTTTAATATCTTGCCTATATAGAATACATGCATAAAGTCAGTTACACCTCTACATGCATGGCATGTACTGATACATTATTATGATGCAAACAAATCAATATCAAAAAGGCTTTAAATCCAATTCAGAGTATATATTTTAACTTTGATATCAACTTGTTTTGCTAATTATCAGGGATTACATTTTTATATGGATAACAGCAGTATACAATGGGGAAATTAATTTGATCCCCTGCAGATTTTGTAAGTTTGCCCACTTAAAAAGAAATGAAGGGTCTATCATTTTTATCATAGGTGTATTTTAAATGACAGAATATCAACCAAAAATATCAGAAAAAACACACAATACAATTATAAATGGAGTTGCAGTTCAGTGGGTAAAATAAGTATTTGATCCCCGAGCAAAACATGACTTTGTACTTGTTGGAGAAACCCTTGTTGGCAAGCACAGAGGTAAGATGTTTCTTGTAGTTGGTTACCAGGTTTGCACACATCTCAGGAGAGATTTTGGTCTACTCTTTACTGATCTTCTCTAAATCCTTCAGGTTTCTTGGCTGTCGCTTGGAAAGTCAAATTTTATGCTCCCGCCATAAATTTTCTATAGAATTAAAGTCTGGATACAGGCTAGGCCACTCATGACCTTAATGTGCTTCTTCTTGAGCCACTCCTTTGTTGCCTTGGGGGATGTTTTGGGTCATTGTCATGCTGACCTATCCATGACCCATTTTCAGTGTTCTGGCTGAGGGAAGGTTCTCATCCAAGATTTTACAATAAATGGCCCCACAATGCAGAAAAGTTGTTCTGTAAAAGCATAACGTTTTTACCTCCGTGCTTGACTGTAGGGAAGGTGTTCTTAGGGTCATAGTCAGCATTTTTCTTCCTCCAAAGATGGCGAGTCCCCCTTCTTTAAGAGGGCACATGAACAGTCATGCCAATGAACATCTAAATGATTCAGAGAAGGATTGGGAGAAAGTACTGTGGTCAGAGGAGACCAAAATTGAGCTCTTTGGCATTAACTCGCCGTGTTTGGAAGAAAAAAAGCTGACTATGACCCCAAGAACACCATCCCTACAGTCAAGCATGGAGGTGGAAGCATGATACTTTGGGGCGGTTTCTCTGCTAAAGGTACAGGCCGACTTTGGCACGTTGGGGACCGATAGACAGGCCATGTATTGTAAAATCTTGGATGAAAACCTTCTTCTCTCAGCCAACACGCTGAAGATGGGTTGTGGATGGGTCTCCCAGCATGAAAATGGCCCAAAACATACCAAGGGAACAAAGGAGTGGTTTAAGGAGAAGCCCATTAAGGTCATGGATTGGCCTAGTTAGTCTCCAGACCTTAAATCCTATTGAAATTTTTTTGGAGGGAGCTGAAAACGACAAGTTACCAAGAAACCTAGAAAAGATTTGTAAAAAAGAGTGGACCAAAATCCCTCCTAAGATGTCTGCAAATCTAGTCACCAACTACAAAAAACATCTTACCTCTGTGCTTACCAACAAGGGTTTCTCCACCAAGTACCAAGTCATGTTTTGCTTGCGGATTAAAATACTTCTTTTACTCACCGAACTGCAACTTAATTTATAGCATTTGTTTTATGTGTTTTTTCTGGATTTTTGGTTGAAATTTTGTCTCTATCATTTAAAATACACCTATGATAAAAATGATAGACTCTTCATGTCTTTTTAAGTGAGCAAACTTACAAAATCTGCAGGGAATCAAATAATTATTTTCCCCACTGTACATGGTATGTTTTTTCCTTTCTATTCATTTAAAATCTAACATACCTGTCCCATTGACCAATACAGGGTCCACAAGCATTTGCAAGCACTACACCACCAACATTACGGAGAACATCAGCCTGTTCAAAGTAAAGAAAAAAATTTAGCCATTCCCCCCCAAAAAACAAACTGTAAAAAGCATGTAGATCAATTAACTTGGACGTGCTGGGTATTACAGCATGTAAAAAGCATTACCATTTCATGTACATCAGCAACCTTTTTCCAATTAAGGGCTGAATTCAATGTATGTGAAAGCATGAAGGGCCTGCTAAAAAAAAAAAAAGATAAGCTGGACCCCTTTTCACATTACATAGCCCCCGCACCTCTGGACCCCTTTACATTACACAGCCCCCCCTGCATCCCCAGCACATCCCACGACCCCCCTGCACATTAACACAGCTCCCCCCCCCCACACACACACAGCCCTGCCCTTTCCTACCTTGCTCCATGCAGAGAGGGAGACAGTGGAGCGGAGCAGGAAGCTAAATGAGAATATGTGAGAGACACCGCAGCGCTGATAAGACAGCGGGAGCAAATTTTTCATATTAACAAGCTGGTGATTGGTTGCTGGGACCACCCAGACCTCCCATGTTCTCATTCAGCTTCCTGCTCCGCCCTAACGTAAAATGTCCACGTGAATTCATCGTGCACTGACGGGCCGGACATTTAGCGGTGGTGGGCCGCCTGCAGCCCGTAGGTTCCCGACCCCTGATGTACATGGTATATGGACCCACTCCCCAGCATTATTGTATTGCTGCTGTGCAGTAAAGAACTACTGTCTAAAGCAGTTTGTATAGGTTTCACATACCACCACCTGAGAAGATACTAAAAGCTGCAGGCAACAATTTTGATTTAAGCCTTTCAAGCTCCATTCACGTGTAAAAGTCATTCCCAGCATTATAACCTGGTCAGCTACTGTCAGACTTGAAGCAAATCAGGGGCGCTCATATGCACTGAAGTGCACTATGGAACCTGAACATATTTGATTTTTGGGGACCCATAATGAGTAAAGAAGCACAAATTGTATGTTTCAATGCAAATGTGTAATTTGTGCCAGAGACCAGATGATCTCAGTTGTTTGAGAGGTCAATACAAGACTTACTCTGATTGGCTGATGTGAAGATCGAGACATCACCCGCCTGCCTGTCCACCTTGGCCAGAGACTTTTATTCATTGAAAAATACAAGGCTTCTGCAGAATAGCAGAGATATGCCAAGACCGACTATCGGACAGTAGAGGGGCAGTCTCTCGTACTGTTGCCAAAATACAGCTCCGCTTACTGTATGTAGCCAGTGCTTTTAGTCTATTACAGCAGCCAGACTGTTCTGGCATGGAGCCGAACTAAAGTGAAATCAAACCTGGAATTTTTTTAATTGAACATGAACTGGCCTGTACATGAGCTGCACTAGCTTTGGATTGTGCTTTCCCAAACTACTTGGGTTAGTAACTTGCCATTACCTACTCGTATACATTCAATTAGACCTTTGCTTGTGATGTAAAAGGTGCCAAAAAAGTCATTCATGTACAAATTAAAAATCTGCATTGCTAGAATGGGAGATACACTGTACTTACATAACCGTCTCTTTCAATGGTGGCTCGGATTTGCTCAGAACCTGGAGTGATTGTAAACTTTGATTTACACTTTAGACCATGTGCAAGAGCCTGCTTTGCTACAGCTGCTGCACGACCCATATCTTCATAACTGGAATTTGTACAGCTGCCAATAAGACCTGAGATTCAAGAACAGGAATGTTAAAGGATCACTAAAGAGAATAGTTTTTTTTTTTTTTTTTTAAAATAACAAATATGTTATACTTACCTCCAATGTGCAGCTCGTTTTGCACAGAGTGGCCCCGAACCTGGTCTTCTGGGGTCCTTCGGTGGCTGTCTTGGCTACCACCCCCAATCCCCCCGCCCCCCGCAAGGACTCAACACCTTCATGCGAGCTCCCTCGCATGGTGTTGAGTGCTTGCAGGCGCGCTCCCGTGATACAGTAAGCGGCTATGGCCACCGGCTGTATCATTCGGCCCTGCCCCCCGGCGCGCCGCGTCATTGGATGTGATTGACAGCAGCGCAAGCCAATAGCTGCGCTGCTTTCAATCCATCCACTGTAAGCAAACGGCCAGGCTGAGCGGCGAAGAGGATGTCGGGGGCGAGCGCGGGACTTTTGAGGGGTCAGGTAAGTAAAATGGGGGGGCTGGGGGGCGGTATTGTCGGATGTTTTTTCACCTTAATGCATAAAATGCATTAAGGTAAAAAGTACTAGTTACTTACCGGTAACTGTCTTTCTGGGAAATCTTCCAGGACGGCACACCTGAGAGATGAGAGGCTCCTCCCGACAGGAAACACAATCAATCAACAGCTGTTTTAAGTCCACACCCTTCCCCTTGATCCTCAGTTTGTAGAGAAGTAACTCCTGAACCTGTTTCACAAGGGAAATCATTCCTCATAGGTACTCACCTTCTAGTGTTCTAAAATTTTCCCTCCTCCAACGGGTGGGAAGTAGGCCTGCCGTCCTGGAAGATTTCCCAGAAAGACAGTTACCGGTAAGTAACTAGTACTTTTCTCAAGTCATCTTCCAGGACGGCACACCTGAGAGGATAATCAAGTAGCTCAGGCCTACCTTTAGGGTGGGACCACTGCAAGACCCTCTTGGCGAACCTCGGTTCTGCAGTGAGCTTTACCTTCACTCCATATGCTTGATGAAGGTATCTTAGCTGGATCATGCGGCTGATCTGCCGGTCTACTCCACCGGTGTCCCTGCCTTCTCCAGTTTTTGCTGCCCCCCCTGAAGAAAGGATAGGGGAACCCCCCGGGAAGGATAAATATATCCTGCCAGACCCAGAGGCTTCCCAGGCATTTGGTCCAGCTCCCAGGGGGAGACCACCAGCCCCAGGCTTCGGTCATTTGGAAAAAAACAAACAGTTTCGCTGTGTAGGGAGAAACACAATCAAAAAACTGAGGATCAAGGGGAAGGGTGTGGACTTAAAACAGCTGTTGATTGATTGTGTTTCCTGTCGGGAGGAGCCTCTCATCTCTCAGGTGTGCCGTCCTGGAAGATGACTTGAGAAAAAAACTTTTACCTTTACAACCCCTTTAATGCTCTTTTGCATTCCAAATAAGCACATAAAAAAGGAGGGGAAGTTAAAACTAGTTTCCTTGGAAACTTACCAACTCTGATATCCAAAGGCCATCCCTTCTGTTCTGCAACAGCTCCCACCTGAGATACAGGTGTTGCCAGGTCAGGGGTGAAAGGTCCATTGATGTGTGGCTTCAGCTGTTGGAAGTGAGAAATATTTAGGTCTACACCTGTACGATGGGCAGTCTTTATCCACACAGGTGTTCTGTGCAGCCAGCCCATTGATAAGAACAGACAGATAGCTCCATAGATCTTCAAGTGCACCAGAGTATACATCTGTGTGGGACGAATGCCCAGAATGGAATGCAGTCTGTCTGCGTTCCTACATGGATGTATATTCAGGGATGTGCCTGGAGTTTCATCCAGATCTGTGCAGCCGGTCACCAGTTCTTATCTGAAAAGGCTGCCTGCACAAAAACACCCAAGCCTCCCATGTGGGTGAACATGGCTTTTTGCACGAGGGAAAAGGGGAAGGAAGGAAGGAAGGAAGGAAGGAAGGAAGGAAGGAAGGAAGGAAGGAAGGAAGGAAGGAAGGAAGGAAGGAAGGAAGGAAGGAAGGAAGGAAGGAAGGAAGGAAGGAAGGAAGGAAGAAGTTATTCCACTATCAATCTGTACTTACCTCATCAAGGTTAAGTTCAATCAGCTGATCATATTCACACCCTTCATCTGGTACCAAGCTACTCTTGAACTCATCTGCCACAGATGCAACTCCTGAAACACAGAAGAAAATGCTAAATTCAATGTAAAATTTCGTAAAGCAGCTGTAAACCCCGCTTTGTCATTTTTACTTACAGGTAAGCCTATAATAAGGCTTACCTGTAGGTAAAAATTAATAACTCCTAAAAATGTGCACCGTTTAGAAGATACTGAGTGAATATCTGCTTATTGTGCACTGTTTAAGAGATATTCACCCTACATGCAGAGAGCGACATCACTGGCGCATGCGCTCTGAAGGTCCAGCATACCTTGCCAGAAAAGCAGAGCTTTGTGCAGGAACCAAGGGCAGTGACGTCATCGTCGCTCCAGCCAATCACATAGCCAGAGCTTGCAAATCCAGAAGACAGACGGGGGAGGACATGACAGCCCTCTCAGCGGTGACTTTACAGTGCTGGAGGGCTTAATTCCAAGGCGAATATTTCATAATGTGCTAGTATGCATACTAGCACATTGTGCCATTGCCTTGCAGGTTTTTCTTTTTTTGAACATCCGCAGTTTACAACCGCTTTAAAAAGCTGCATCTCAGGTACACAGGTAAAGTACGGAGACAGGATAATGTATTTTTCCTTCTCCCTGACACACTTTTTTCCTCTTTCATGTGCACACACTAACTGGACATCTGCAGGACCAACGTTGAGGGACTGCAGAGCCACATCATCCTAGCAAGTGATTCCAACACTGTTCTTGATCCTCATCATGAAAGACAAAAAAAAACACAAAACAAAAGTGCAGCATAAGGAGAAAAAAAAATGCACGCTCAATCATGACTGCCTGCAACATTGGTACACCGGTGTCTAACCCTGAGAACTGAGCAATGACATGACCGCTGATCACTCAGTTCTCGGGTCTGCTCCTTCTGGAGTGCTGAGCTGGGGAGGGAGCAGCTGGTTCAGGATCTCAGTGGTGCACCAAGAGGCTAAGCCAGCTGCCGATCTGGCATCTAGATGGATCCCGACATTGTTGCAGTCCCTTAAGAGTCTGGAGTGGCTCTGACATCAGCTGACAGCAGGCTTTAGCACATTAAAGTGCACTCCTTTTACATAGAGAAGTATGGCCAAAGCTTTTGGCCCTACTTCTGTAGATCACGGGAGTGCACCTAGTTCTGTACTCCTATGACCCAGATTCAGGCAAAAGCAGGATAAAGTCCACTGATGTCACAGAACCACTCCAGGTTCTGTAGGGATCCAGACAATGTCGGGATCCAACCAGATTAATGACCGGCAGCTGGCTCAGCATGCAGCTGAGAGCCTGAGCCAGCCGCTCCCCACCCGCTGCACAGTCTGGCGCTCCAGTAAGCATTGAAAGGAGCAGAGCACAGATGGGGTGACTGTCAGTCACTGCTCTGTGCTCAGAGTGGACCTGAGAACCGAGTGATTTGAGCAGTCAGTTTTTGGTGTAGAGCTGGCAGAGGCCAGATGCAGCACCAGATTAATGCTGCATCTACATAGGAAAGTATGATTTTTATTTTCTTAAATCCCACACTTTTGGGGAAAAAACATAAAACAAAACACTGATGGTCTGCTAAAGAGACTAAACAGCCACTAGAGAACCCTTCATCTCTGGTTAAACTGTGCATAAACTAGTGAAACAGAACAATCTTAAGATTGTATAGGTGAAAGTGTTATATTGCTGCACCTGTATCTATAAGACTTGGAGGCATCATTGCAGATTATATGAAGTGGCTCTGGCAGAAGGTACACAAAAGCTACTCTACCAAAACACAAGTGTTTTAAGTCCGGTGGTCATTTTCTGGCATATTTAACTCAACCAGATCATCTTCCATGAACCATTTCTGGACTTTGTGAGGCATGCCTACCAGTAAATAGATTAGATAAACATCTGAGTCCAGTACACACCCCTGCCATCTGTAACTAAAAGTTTAGACTTTGGGAAGACCGTGAAGACACCACAACATGCAGCTTCCCACTGTAGCCTGCCACTAACAGATGAAAATTGCCACTTTAATTTAAGGCCAATTTGGGTTTTCTGACAGCATTGAAAGCTTAGTTGCAGCCTCTCCTCAGGCTGCTATAGAGTCCAGCATTCAAAAGAGGGAAGCCAGCACATGTGCAGTTAATCTCAGCAGGGTTCTAGCCCATGAGATGTGAGAAGGCGGACCCAGCCACAGTGATGCTGGGTTGGTGGTGAGAGAGGGAGATGTCATCTCTCTGCTCAGCCATCGCAGCCCTTTCAGTGCAACCTGTGCGGCCCGCCTGCAAACAGGGCACAGGCTGGCACCAGTCCATGCCCGGGGGTTGGGGACCCCTGGTCTAAAAACAGATTTCTTCAAGTTAGGTATTTTCACAGAGAATTTTACACTGCCCAGATTTAAAGTGGATAAATCTGGCACACCCATTTGTCAGAAATATCAAGACAAGGAGGGCGATTTGTAACATATGATATGGAGTTGTAGTCAACATAGGCCCTTTTGGTCAGCAGTCAGTTATAACTTCTCCATCCCCAACATCTGCACTCCCAATAATGCTTTGTGGATCTAGGTGAGACTAAAAAGTGCTCAGCCAAAACAACAAGTCATCAGGTTACTTTTAAGATATATAAAAAAAATAAATAAATAAAAAGCTACATGTATAAATCTTTTGGCTTCTAGTACAATACCTATTAACTACAAGCTTAGGAAAGGTCTCAAGGTTTCAATTAAATCTGGGCATAACCTGTAGAGGTTATACATATTCAAATAGTCAAGATTTTCATACAGTGTTAACACAAACCTGACCGGCCTGTTTTTTCCAAATATTTCTTCATGCGATGGTTATAAGGAAACACTGATGTTGTGGCTCCAATCTCAGCTCCCATGTTACAGATGGTGGCCATACCAGTACAGGAGATGGAGTCCACACCTGGACCATGATACTCTACAATGGCTCCTGTGCCACCTTTCACTGTCAGAATGCCTGCTACTTTTAGAATAACATCTTTTGGTGAAGACCAGCCAGACAGCTTTCCAGTTAGTTTAACACCAATGACCTAAGGGCAAAATAAAGTAACAAGATTTTGAATGTGTATAGTCTAGGATTTCAATTACTATTAAAGCAAAACATTCTGAAAACTGCATCCAAAAAGCCCTCCTACACAACAGCCCTAACAGAGCCTGCTCCTCCACCCGATTAGGAGCAGAAACACAATTTTAAAGCCCCACCCTCACAGGGTTTCCTGTCAGGCTAGGATGTGACATATCCTGTGAGCAAATTTTTTTTCTTGGCAGGAGTCGCAGTTTTCTTTTTAATTATTTTAGAATAAAATAATGTGCCGTGCAGCCTACCTGTGTGCCGATCTGCATCCACCAATCAGCGTGTGATAACATTTGGCAGCCATTCCACTGTTCAAAAGCCATGCCTCCTCCTCGTCTGCGATGGGCAGAACACTCCATTTCCCATTCAGCCTATCACAGACATTCTCTCATCCTCATACCACGGACGAGGATGAGAGAATGTCCGTGATAGGCAGAACACTCAATTTCCCAGCAGTCAGTGTACAGCCTATCTCAGACGAGGAGGGAGCACGGCTTTTGAACAGTGGAATGGCCGCCGTCTATCTGCATGACACGCTGATCATGTAGGCAAACAGCGGTGACTCGCGTATAAGTCGAGGGGGGCACTTTCAGCCTAAAAAAAAAGGGCTGAAAATCTCGACTTATACTCAAGTATATATGGTATAAGGCACCATCACTTGTTTGTTATTTATAGATGTTGGTTTGATACTTGATTTGGAGGGTTGTTTATGGAGAATTTGATTGTTGTAATGCATCAGAATTTAAAATGCATCACCAGTTTGTATAGATTTTTATATCAAGGTGAAGCACTGCATTGAGGATTGTGGTTAAATGAATCACCCATGCCGATTAACCTGTGCAAGATCAATCTTTATACTTGGCTAGTTTTCAGGCCACTAGTTACATGATCCAACCTCCCAGTGTCAGCCAGCAGTGGCTGCAGGGAAAAGCACTCTTCTCCCTTGCTGGCTGACACAGGAGAAATTGCATGACTGGATCAGCCCAAGAATAAGTATTCAGATTTCTAGAATAGGGGAAGGAGCATTTTTAAGATTAGCTAGGTTTATCCTGGAATTCTACTTTGACTCGATCAGGTGGTAGTAGCAGTCCCCCAGTTGTGTTAAAGTGATAGAAAAAAAAAAAATAGAAGAAATCCTGGATTTTTGTATAGTTTTGCAATACAAAAGCATTGGACTATTATTGCTACAACAATACAATGATTGCTACATAACAGTTGGGACTGTCTCATATATAAAAAAAACACTAAAAAAGATTTTAGTTATGGTGAAGAAAAAAGAAAAAAAAAAAAAAAGTCATCAGGTGTAAACAACTTACATTAGGACATTTGAGTTCCCAGGGAATTCCAGCCATGACATCAACAGCATCAGCACCTCCAACACCGATGCAGATGCCCCCTAGGCCTCCTCCATTTGGAGTATGAGAGTCTGTACCAATCAGGAGGACTCCAGGATAGGCATAATTTTCCAAGATAATCTAACAAAAAGAGAAAAAAATAAATAAAAGCTGATTTAAGCCAAAAAAAAAAAAAAAAAAAGGGAGGAAGAAAAGTTGTTAACCAAGTCAGAGCTTCAATTATATTTTTAAGATCCCTAAGAAGTGGAATTCCACTCAAATTCTAAGCCTAAATCTATTCCCACCCCCATTCTAAGACCATCCCATCTACCCAGTAAAAGAAAAAAATGTTTATATTTACCTATTCTAAAGCCATTTTGACCACATAATCAGGTTCCAGTGACAGCTTCAGTGTAGAGGAGAGGCAGTGACAATGGCTGCCGAGCCTGGTAGATGAAGTCACCCATAGGCTTACTACTAAGGGGCAGCCCTGGTTGGCTCTCTACACTGAAGCCAATGGCTGCTCCATAGTAAGCCTATGGGTGACTTCATTGCTCAGGCTCTGCAGCCTTTGTCGCTGCCTCTCCTCTACACTGAAGTCGGACCCCATCATGTGACTGGACCTGAGTGGCTTCAGAATGGTATAGTATAGAATAGTCTTAGAAAGGGGGGTGGGAGTAGATTTAGGCTTAGTTAGAATTTGACTTGAATTCCACTTTAAAGGATATTAAGAACACATAAGGGAGGTGGGGCACACTTGCATTTAGCCATTTGTAAGAACTCCACTGCTCCTTTTAAGTGTCCAAGTTTTTATCTACAGACTTTACAGTGATTTCCAGTTGGCAGAACAAGTATCTGGCAAAGCAAACATGAACAAACCTTACAAAGAAACTTCAGGGCATGCACAACCCAAAAGATTAATCAGTGTTCCTGCAAACTTTCCCAAGTTATGCTCTAATGCAACATTCTGAAACTAAGCAAGGCTTCGCGGTTAGACATTCCATTTCCTTAAAAAAAAAAAAAAAAACACACAAATTTTGGCCGTCGAGACTTATTAAGTTACAGGGGAAGGAGCTCCAGCAGATTGACAGCCTGAGCTCTGTTCCCTATATAAGCTCTCAGCTTTCCTCGCTGAGGCCTGCAGAGTGTGCTCTCAGACCCTTTTCTGAACTCACATACAACCTTTATAAATTCTGCACTTTGATTGGATTTAAAGACTGCAAATAAATCAAAACAGCTTATGTAGGAGGATTGGTTTCATCTCTATCACCTGAGCACAGTCACTTCACTGAGTACATGTAAGGGTTTACAACCACTAAGATACAAGATTCTTAGCACAGTGCTGCATTAACAATACTTTGCACTGCCGGGGGGGGGGGGGGGGGTTGGGAAGAGATGGTTTTAAGGACCTGGAAAGGCTGAGGGGACATCACAGGACATGTGACCAGCTCTGGCTTAGCAACAACCCAAACCAAGGCCATAGTAACCAGGCCATTTAATTCACAGTAAGGCATGTATTAAAAAAAAAAAAAAAAAAAAAAAAACACAACAACAACACTTAGTACACTGAAGGCAGGGATTGTGTGCAGTGTGGTGGCAGCAGTGCACAGGCTATGTGAGCCTTCAGATAGTTGCTACCACACTACTGGTGACTGGGGTGCACCAATAATTTAAAGGTTTTTTTGTTCTAAATAAAAGGGCACAGGCACAATATAGTAAATGGGAAAAGTTTTAGTTGTGTATCGTGACACTAAGACACAATCAGAAACTTTTCAGTCTAATCACATAAATAAAATGTTTAAAAATGTACCATTTACTGTTGCTGCCCTTGCTATATCGATTTATGCCTTGTTGGCAATCAATAGCACTGTAGTTTTTGTCACATGCTCACACCAACTTTAGGAGTGTCAGAGGCTCTCTGTAGAAGTTCTGAAGTCACACCAAAGCTCACTGCCTCTTAAGTTTCTAATAGCTGAAGCTGTGCGGGAAACAGACTAGAGGTCGACCGATATGGGTTTTTCTCTGGCCGATGCCGATATTTAGAAATCGCGGTAGCCGATGGCCGATATGTGATGCAGATTTTTTTTGGGCCGATATATTAGGCCGATTTTTTTTTTTTCCTTCATCTCATAAAATTTAATAGTTAGACCCCTTTGACACTGGGGCTTTTTTCAGGCGCTTTTGGGCTAAAAATAGCGCCTGTAAAACGGCTCCCCTGCAGTCTCAGTGTGAAAGCCCGAGTGCGATGCGCTGGCAGGATGTTAAAAAAAAGTCCTGCAAGCGGCATCTTTGGAGCAGTGTATACTGCTGCTCCACCACTCCTGCCCATTGAAATAAATGCGCACCGCTGCCGAAGCGCCTGCAAAGCGTTTCGGCAGCGGCGCTTCAGGGGCGCATTTAACCCCTTCCTCGGCTGCTAGCTGGGTTATAAGCTCCCCGCTAGCAGCCGAATAGCGCCGCTAAAATGACGGTAAAGCGCCGCTAAAACTAGCAGCGTTTTACCATCAACGCATGCCTGCTCCAGTGTGAAAGCAGCCTTAAGTGATACAGAACATTTTTTACATTTAAACATTTATTAAACAAAACAAACCTCCAATCAGTTCACTTGTATGTAGAATTTAGATTAAAAAAAAATATTAAAAAAAAAACTATATCTTAAAAATAAATACACAAAAACAGGTAATCAAAACTTTTGGACGAAAAAAAATGGGCTAACTTTACTGCTTAGTTTTTTTTTAAATTTATTAGTGTATTTTTTTTTTTTAAAAATTGCGTTTGAAAGACCGCTGCGCAAATACCGTGTCACATAAAATATTGCAACAACCGCTATTTTATTCCCTAGGGTCTCTGCTAAAAAAAAATATATAATGTTTGGGGGTTCTAAGTGATTTTCTAGCAGAAAATACAGGATTTTTACTTGTAAGCAACAAATGTCAGAAAAGATTTAGTCTTTAAATGGTTAAACTGAGAACTTCTACACAGGAGCTCAGTCCATTCATAAATGTAAACATTGTATCTCTTCAGGTTCTTTTTATCAGATTTGGCAGGCTGCCCAGATAGGGGAGAGAAGTGCTTCACAGAAGAGAACAGGCAACTTGTATTGACTTCAGAAGTCATTTGCAAGTTGCACTGAGTTATATCGGCCTTTTTTATCAGCACAATCGGCCGATGCCGATTAAGAAAAAAAACACCAAATATCGGCCGATATATCGATCGACCTCTAAAACAGACTGCACCTTATCAATTACAGCACCAAGTTCAGAAGACCGAGACAGGCAGAAGAAAAAAAAACCCCTCAGCCTGCTCTGTTGTCACTCTCGGAGAACTGGAGGCTTCAGATGAAGCAGCTGAAAACCTAGGAGGTCTCAGCCAGAACAAGCTCCCCGCACAGAGGAGTTTATTAGTGACTGTTAGCACTTTCATTAAACTCTGTGTTCATGGAGCAGCTCCCTACTGCGTAGACCTGACAGAGCTCCCACATGTGAAGCGCCATCAGCCCAGATGCAATCTGGAATGAAACTAAGACCCCATACACATTAGATTTTCTGCAGAAAATCTAATAATGTGTAGGGGCCAAAACCCTCACAGACACGATCAGATTGTTGGCCAACAGATTGTCAGACTTTTGTCCGAAGAGCGTGTGCCAGGAACTTGTCTCGCACACAATTGTCGGCCAACAAATACAAATGTAGTGATGTACTATGTGGAATTTCAGGTCTTGAGCGCCACCCTTTGGGCAGCTTCTACTAATGTCGTGTTTGGTGAACATCATTTCCGAGCATGCGTGTTTGTACTTTCAACTTATGTGACAGACTTGTGTACACACGATACGAAAATCTGACAACAGACCGTTGTCCGCCGAAAATTTACTAGCCTGCCATCCAACATTTGTTGGCAGAAAGTTGGACAATTGTCTGATGGAGCATACTAATGGTCAGATTTTAGGCAAACAGTCGGTCATCACACAATTCCCTGCCGAAAATCCGATTGTGTGTACAAGGCTTTAAAATTGCAAAGAGGTCTTTTTGTATGGTTGTCGCCATTTACTGACCTTCCTAATTGTATACTTTGTAGAGACCAGTTGTCTTAACTACTTGGTATCCGCGCTATAGCCGAATGACGGCTACAGCGCGGACCTACATTCCCGGGAGGCCGTCATATGACGGCCTCCCCTGTGCACGCTCCCTGCGCGCGCCCTGTAGGGCGCGCGCTGGGCGCGTTGTGATCACCGAGTCTCTGAGACTCGGCTGATCACCGATCTGTGTAAGGGGCCGGTCCCGGCCCCTTACCATGTGATCAGCTGTCAGCCAATGACAGCTGATCACATGATGTAAACAAAAGATCGGTAATCGTTTTTTTTTTTTACTCACGCTGACAGCGCGAGTAGAAAAAAAAAGCCGATCACCGGATCGGATGTGAGGGACATCGGTCCCCAAGTGGAAGAGGCACATCTGCCTCATCAGTGCCCAATTAAAGTGCCACCTAACACTGCTCACAGTGCCACCTAACAGTGCCCACAGTGCCACCTAACAGTGCCCACAGTGCCACCTAACAGTGCCCACAGTGCCACCTAACAGTGCCCACAAGTGACACCTACCAATGCCCACAAGTACCACCTATCAATGCCCACCTGTAGTGCCAATCAGTGCCACCTGCCAGTGCTGCCCATCATTGCCACCCATCAGTGCCCATCACTGCCACCCATCAGTGCCCATCACTGCCGCCTATCAGTGCCCATCACTGCCGCCTCATCAGCGTACATCAATGAAGGAGAAAAAATACCCGTTTAAAATTTTTTATAACAAAATATAAAAAAATAAACTTTTTTTTAAAAAAAAATTCAGTTTTTTACATTTTTTTAATAAAAAGTAAAAACCGCAGAGGTGATCAAATACCACCAAAAGAAAGCTCTATTTGTGGTGAAAAAATGATAAAAATTTCATTTGGGTACAGTGTTGTATGACCGCGCAATTGTCATTCAAAGTGCGTCAGCGCCGAAAGCTGAAAATTGGTCTGGATAGGAGGGGGGTTTAAGTGCCCGGTAAGCAAGTGGTTAAAGACCTATAGGGTTACCGTAATTTTTACTTGTACATAGCTCCACACTTGAATGGTGCATTGTTGTCCTTTCCCCAGGGAGCTTGTATTGGTGGGCTTAAACCAGTACTTCTCCACACACCCTTTTGTTTTTATAAATAAAAGCCCACAAAGCAACCTTGGCCCTTTAAGCTTAGACTTGCGTCTTAATCCAGTGTGAGTTCTTACTCAATAGCTTACCATTTCTGAAAACTAAACAATGTTTGAGCACCAACTCCTTATAACAGTTCAACAAACCTGGTAAACTGTTACATTCTAAAAAGCCCCCCCCCCCCCCCTAAATCCAGGATTTCATACATCATTTAACTTCCAAAATGGGGAGACAATCTCCACATCTGAGACTCTAAATGCAGAAATTTTACAATTACATTCCACTGAAAGCTCTCCTTAGCAGCCTAATTGTGTGTAGCCTCAGGGTGCAGCACTTGCTGAAGCCTGGAGACAATACAAGTGGATAGAACACCTCTCATAACAGCCTACATATAGAGCATTTAGGGTGACGGCATCCAAGGTAAGTACATAGTAACTGTCTTTGCCACAGAAATAGTCTGGTCTCACCTGATGGATGATGCCTGATCCCGGTTTCCAAAAACCAACACCATACTTCCCTGCAGCAGTTGCCAAGAAATTATAGACCTCTTTGTTTACATCCTAAAAAGAAAGACAAAAGGAGTTAATTTTTGATAGTGTTGGGGGAAAGCCTGGAGCCCCTGTCATATTTTAATGGACATTATGCCCTAATTAAATAGCCAGCTAGTACTTCGGAATCACAGTAGTATTGGGTCTATATGAGGCAGAGGCACCATTCGGCCTCTTTCACTAGGAGGGCCACTCAGAAACTCCGCCCTACACTAGCACCATACCATTTGTAACTTGTGGGAGCTTGTATGACTGCTCACCCTTTTAGCAATTTTGAAGCAAAATATGAATAGTAGTGTCATTTATGAGTTAAAGGTTGGGTCAGTTTAACTAGTTTTATGACCGAGCAAGTTTAAGTGCAACTTTTAAATCACGAACAAATCATGAGCATGGCTTTTTTTAGGGAAATCAAAAGTAAAGAAACCAATATTGGCCAGAGTAAGAACAGGGACAATGTTGGAAGAATGCATCAGGCTATCATACGACAAAAGCAAGAAATACTGCTCTATGGCTTCAGAGCTGGAAAAACAGTTCTCTATAACAGCCCTCAATTTCCAGTCACCTGCTCACATTTGGAAAGTGGAAATAAGCTGAGAGGGAGTGTGTGCGTCGCATCAGGAAAGGGGGGCTGCGGGGCGGGGTTGAATGGGAGCAGAGTCTCCTCCCAGCAATCGGCCAGGAAACTGGGGAAGGGAGAGGAGAGCCGACCGCATCACACAGGAACTCCTTCTGTGACACAGCTTGGATCTGAAACTCCGACCCCTGTCAAACAAAGTCCTGCCTCTTGGACCGGCCCCTATGATAGACAGCACACTAGTCCAATGCAGGGAAATTGAAGTAGTGGGACGACCATCAGAGGAGATGGGACTTTGACAGCGGCCAGCATTTCAGACCCAAGCTGTGGCACAACAGGAGATCCCCTCTCTGATGCAGCCGTTTCTCCTAAATTCCTCCGTGGCTACACTGATGGGCTTCATTGATGGGTGCTGATGGGGTGGCACTGATTAACACCAATATATATATTTTTCTACCTCAATTCTTTTTTTAAATTTTTAACAATGTAATTTCATGAGATAATTTACGAGGGTGTATTTAGAGGCAGAATTCGGGCAGGGCAGGGCAACTGGTGGCAAGTAACACATAAGGCCTGGCTAGCTCAGAACTTGAAATTTTGAGTCCTGCTCTACAAGACTAGAATATACACACCTCCAGATGACCACCTCATTATAAAAATTGAAGTAAACAAAGTACACTTAGTTTAAGTGATTGCACTGCAAAACACATACCTTTGCTCTTTTAAGGTCCTGATCGCCACCAAGCTGGGCCTCAATCAAATGGTCACAATGGATAGTTGAAGGCACTGCCACTCTGGGCAATCCACTGCTAATGAATTGCAGCATTGCCATCTGGGCTGTGGCATCCTGCATAGCAACTCTATCAGGGCGTAGACGAAGGTAAGTCTTGCCTCGCACAATGTCTTGCTTTACCGGATCATCAAGATGACCATATACAATCTTCTCCGACAATGTGAGGGGCCGGTCCAAACTTAAATAAAAATCAGTGAATTTAGCTAAAACATCGTAAATAAGCATGATCTTACTAGATATTAAAAAGAAAACCTAGGCAGTAGTTTTAGGGATGTTTAGTTTTCACCTCTTCAGATGCCTGCACACATTTATACCTACTAAGCTACACAGCCTAAAATCCTAGAATTTTTGATCCTAAAATCCTGGCGTTAAGAGAATGCAATCAAAGCTTTCATGCTCGATATATATACACTGACCCCTTTCCACAACCTGTGCCTTTTATTGCCACATACTAGGCAGACTCAATGACCACTAAACAGGTGCAATAATTGCGAAGTGGCATAAAATTTCCTTAAGGCCCCTTTCACACGATCGGACCGTTCAGGTCCGCCTGTCAGTTTTGACGGCGGACCTGAACGGGCGCTCCATGTTAGTCTATGGAGCGTCGGATGTCAGCGGAGACATGTCCGCTGACATCCGACCCGGTCCGATCCGCTGAAGAGCAGACGGATGGCCCTACGTCCAGGTCCATCGCTGTCGGATCGGAGGAGATCTGACGAAAACGGACACGCTGTCCGTTTTCGTCCAATCCCTCCATAGGCGGCAGTGGCGCCTGACAAGCCCCTCCCCGCTCAGTGAGCAGAGAGGGACCCGTCATCCGCCGGCTCAGCGGAGATCAACGGACAGATCTCCTGCTGAGCCGGCGGACTCCATAGAAACGGAGCCCGCCCCGTGTGAAAGGGGCCTTACAGAACATCCCATGAACTCCAGCTAGTGGGGTGCTACGCAATTAAAGTGAAAACAAACATGTTCACGTTTGAGATGCCTGCAACCCAGGAGGAGACGACTTACTAGTTCTAAAAGCAACACACAGGTACACTAAGGTCTCAATTATACTTGCCAGGAGAAGAGGCAGGAGGTGGTAAAAACATGGCTGAGCTGTAATTTTTTCACCCCCTAACCACTCTCCCTTCAAGTAAAATGTGGGCGCCATACAGCACCAGTGTAACACGTGTATCCCTTGTTCTGCTGGCTTCTGGTTACAGTCATCCTCCCCTCAGTGATGCTGGATAACTGCCCACAGCACTGCAGGGCTTAAGAGTGAAGCATTGCACTGCTCCCTCTTCCTTTCTTGTCCTCTTGGGCATTCACAACACTCATAGTATTTACTCTCCCAGATTGCAATGCCTTCTGTGAATGGAGGAGGGGTAGATTAATGCCAGATCTTCTTAGCTAAATTACAGAGACCATTGCATTCTGAGAAAATACAAGCTCTGCAAATGGCTGTCATGACAGGAAAGTGAAGGCAAGCATTTTTTCAGGTGGAGTGCAAATCCACACAGTGCTCTGGCATTTGTCCCCTGCCATACAATACCTCCCAGTGACCCTACATGACAAAGCAGTGACATAGGGAGACACAGGAAGAACCAAAGCACAGCAGTGGACCAGGCACCTAAAATACAAAGAAGGGTCAGGTGTGAAGACTATGTACCACAGCGCTTAAACAGAGCGAAGTGACGATTCACCTCCTGCTGGATAGGTTCAGCACCTATTTTTACCATTTTTTTTTAGCAAGAGTCACTTTACAGAAATGAATTGGCTGCCATTGCAGACCTTCTAAAAAAAGATATATAAATGGCCATTGCTGAAAGTTAATCTATTTTCCCCATTATATTATTTATTTCAGCACAATGATCAGACATACAGGGTTTGATTTACTAAAACTGGAGCATGCAAAATCTGGTGCAACTCTGCACGGAGACCAAGACCATAACACCTACCGTTTACGAACAATGTCAATATTTTTTTCCACTTTCTCATAGCTGATGTATTCATTGGGCTCAAACTGGCTCATTGCAACTTTGGCTCTCTGGCACAGGACGGCTGAAATATGATACCTCCGAGCTCCATGGCCTAAGGCTTGCTAAAACAATTAAGAACAGAAGATGGAAATTAGACAGACAGAAATTAGAAATTAGAAATCTAAATTGTACAAGAAACCAAATAAATGACACTTAAATCTCATTAGTCAGCCATGTCAAACCTACTGTAAGCAATCTGGTTCCCTAAAATTAAGCGGTCTCGCGATGACTCATGTTCGTGTGATGAAAGGGGGGGTTGTCAGTCGGATCTGGTGTGTTTTTTTTTTGGAGACTATACTTTCCTTCTTGTAATATTTTTTACTTTTTAATCCCCCACTCTACCATCACAAGGCCCCTCGTGTTCGCGCTCAACAAATCCCAGGCGCCAAGTCGACTAGAAAGTGCATCCTGGTGCTTGGGCTTTTGTGGGCAGCTGGGGCACCTGTCATTACAGAGTGGGCTGTGAGGCGGGTCTTGTATGCCCTACGGACACATCAGAGCACTGCTCGGCACTGCTACCATTATGCGATACGCGATTAGTGGCGGCAGGAATGGAGATGTGCAGAGGCTAGAGAGACAGAAGAGAGCGGCAGCCACTGACATGGCAGGAGGAGCGAGGGGGGGCGCCAGAGTCAGTCATTTTTCAACACCAGAGTGCCCTGCTCTGCTGGCTGGAGAGGCTGAGCCGCCGCCGGGAGCAGTTTATAGAGATGCTGGACCAGCAGCCTGGAGGAATGCAAGGAGGTAATCCCCTGCCTGCCAGCATGTCCAGCCCAGGCACACACTGCACACAGCTGGCCTGTTCACATGGCACCAACTTCACTCAACTCCCACTACTGGAAGCCTGCTGTACAGAAACATGAAGGCTGCGATTACTGCTTCGGTCATTCAGGGTGATCTCCAGGAGCACAACTTCCTTCATTCTGTGTTCAGGGCACATGAAGCCTAGCAACTAGCATTTTCAAAAAGCTCAGCAATGGCAGTCTCCACAAATGAACGAGCACATGCACGCTTTACCCCCATATTTCAGGTGATGCGCTCAGCACCATGGCACTGGGGTAGATGGTGCACAGAGCGTGTAGAGAGTGGGCATCAGCGGCTGGAGTGCCACAGAAACATCTCTCCTGGATTCAGACGCTGCAGGTGTCAAGCCCTGCCTTATGTGATAGAAGTGAAAAACCCTATTGGGGACATCAGGGGTCTATTATACACAGATATCTTCTCTACCATTAGAATAAGCAGTTTAGGGAAGCCATGCCGGGATTTGGACAGTTTAGAGCTGAGCACTTCTGCGTTCAGTCTGTGCAGGAAAACCCCCGTTAGACTTACCGGTAACGGTATTTTCAGGAATCTTCCAGGACAGCTACTTGAGAGATGATTGGCTCCCCCTTCTACGGGAAACACAAATTAAACACAATTTAAAAGGCCCCTCCCTTGACCCTCGGTTGAATGAAGATCAAGTAAACCTCCACCAAAAGTGAACTCGGAAGAGAAATAACAGACTCAAATACACCACCACCAGGTTAAAATAAGGGGACCAGTGAAACAAGAATAGGGTGGGAATATAGACGCTGTCCTGGAAGATTCCTGGAAATACCTTTACCGGTAAGTCTAACGGGGGTTTTCCCCCTTCATCTTCCAGGACAGCTACTTGAGGGGATAAGCAAGAAATATACCTTAGGGAGGGACGACAGCCTGAAGTACTTTCCTTCCAAAGGAGAGGTCCTGGCTGGAAAGCACCTGGCTCTATAATGTCTAACGAATGCATGAGAGGAGGCCCATACAGCAGCTTTGGAAATATCTTCCCATGATGCACCCGCTCTTTCTGCCCAGAAGGCAGCTAGAGACCTTTTAGAGTGAGCCCTCGCTCTGGAAGGAGGGGATTGTCCTGAAGATTTGTAGGCCTCACATATAGCTTCTCTAACCCATCTGGAAAAGGAACCTCTGGAAGCCTTGGAACCCTTTTTGGGGCCACTAAAAGTAATCAGTAATTGGGAATTGTTCCTAAATTCACTAGTAACTTCTAAGTAGTGTAGAAGATATCTAAAAAACCGAACCTTTCTTCCTCCAGATTCCTGGGGGAGGAACAAAAGCTAGGAAGAACTACTTCCTGGGATCTGTAGAAGTCAGATGAAACTTTGGGCAAATGCAAAGGGTCAGGCCTGATCACTACTGTGTCATCTAAAGTTCCTAAGAAAGGATCTTTACACAAGAAAGAACCTAAATCAGAGACGCTTCTCCCAGAAGTTATCGCCAAAAGGAAAACCATCTTTAGGGTGACTAATTTTAAAGAGGCGTCACAGTGTGGCTCAAAAAGGGGGTCTGGTAAGGGCGTTCAATACCAATGAAAAATCCCAGAGGGGAACCTGCTTGACTACCCTGTGTCTACGTCTAGCCCTAGCTAGGAGGAATCTCTTAATTAAAGGCTCCTCCGCCAGTCTTTTCTCCATGAACAGAGATAGGGCAGCAACCTGAACCCTAAGAGTGCTGACAGCAAGCCCCTTTTCCACTCCCCTCTGTAAAAAGTCCAGAACATAGGGAATAGAAAACGAGTCTACCCCAGTCCTTTTTTGCCAGGCTACAAAGGTCCTCCAAACTGTGCCATAAATCTTCCTTTTGACTAATTTATGGCTGTCTAGAATAGTCTCAATAACCCTAGCTGAACATCCTTTCAATTGTAGGATGCGCCGCTCAGCCTCCAAGCCGCCAGACAGTAAATCCAAGGGTTTGGATGCAGCATTGGCCCTTGGAGTAGAAGGCCAAAGCTTTTCCTACTGTTAACAGTTCCCTGTAGTTAGAGGATTGGGCTGCCTCTTCTGGCTGCCAGGCACCCTGAGCCTGCCAATCCTCTTGAGTGCACCCCCCAACCCCACAAGCTGGCGTCTCTGGTAATCTTTACCAGGAAAAACTGGGCCCAAGCCTTCCCTACCTGCAGATGCTCTGGTCGGACCCAGCAGGATAGATTGAGATAACTGTCTCCTGGAAGCCACACGACCTGGTCTAGAGAGGCCTTTCTGCAATCCCAACAACGCAGAAGAAACGCCTGTAGGGATCTGGAATGCAATTGGGCCCAGGACACTCCCGGAATTGCTACAGTCATCAAGCCCAACAGCTGCATTATCTGACGCAGGGATGCCTGGGGATTGCACCTGAATTTCTGCACGGAAGGGAGGATCTTGGAGATCTTCTCTTCCGCTAAGAAAATTCTTTGGGCGACTGAGTCTATCAGGTAGCCCCCCCCCCCCCCCCAAAAAAAAAAAAAGACAGCTCAAGGAGGGAACCAGAGCAGATTTCTGCAGAATGACTTTCCAACCTAATCTTTGGAAGGTCTGCAGAACTACTTGTGGATCCTGACCCAGGTCCTCTTTGTCCCGGGCAAAGATCAAAAAGTCATTCAAGTAAGGGACGATTGAAATTTTCTGCAAACAAAAAAAAGCCATGACCTTTGTAAGGATTCTCGGGGCTGCAGAGAGACCAAAAGGAAGGGCTCTGAACTACCAATGACAAGCAGTTTTCCGAGAGGATCGGAAACCTCAAAAACCTCTGATACTGGTACATTGAAACATGAAGGTAAGCATCCTGAAGATCCAGGGTCACCATGAATACCTCTGGCAATAACAGATTCCTGAGTGAATACCGTATATACGCGAGTATAAGTCAAGTTTTTCATCACATTTTTTTGTGCTGGAAGTGCCTCGACTTATACTCGAGTCAAGCACTTTTCTGCAGCAAAAAATTTCATTTTCCGAACCGATTTTGGGGCCCAGTATCTCAGGGCCACTTTATGCTAGGAACCCCAAATTTGGTGTGCAAACCCAGTGGAACTGGTACCACAACATATCCAAAGCCGGGGTTCCTAGCACTAAGTGGCCCCGAGATACGGGGCCCCAAAATCGGTTCAGAAAATGTCATTCTCTGCTGCAGAAAAGTGCTCGACATTTTCTGAACTGACTTTGGGGCCCCGTATCTCAGGGCCGCTAGGTGCTAGGAACCCCAAATTTGGTGTGCAAACCCAGTGGAACTGGTACCATACCATATCCAAAGCTGGGGTTCCTAGGACCAAGTGGCCCCCAAGATACGGGGCCCCAAAGCCTGTTTGGAATATGTCATTCTCTGCTGCAGAAAAGTGCTTGACATTTTCTGAACTGATTTTTGGGACCCTGTATCTCGGGGACACTTTGTGCTAGTTCCACTGAGTTTGCACACCAAATTTGGGGTTCCTAGCACTAAGTGGACACGAGATACGGGGCCCCAAAGTCGGTCAACTGTGTCCATCTCCAGCAATGTCATTTCGGGACCATTTGGGTTCAGAGACCCCAAATTTTGGCTGCAGCTAGGGGGCATCTAGGAACCCTTAACTACCGAGTTTGAAGTTCGGGGGACCTATGGCTGCAAATGGGCACAGTGAGGCTGCAAATTGGCATTGTTGACCCCCTTTCCCACTTACAGTAGCTGTGCATTTCTCACCCTCGTCTTATACTCGGGTCACCAAGTTTTTCCCATTTTTTTGTGTTAAATTAGGGCCTCGACTTATACTCGGAACGACTTATACTCGAGTATATACGGTAAATGCTTTCCATCCGGAAACGCCTGCAAACCCGCTGGTTTGAATTTAGCTTTTCCCCGAAAACTGCGAAGGGGCCTCTTACTTTGAGGCTTAACCTTCCGAGATGGGAAACATTTACCCTTTTCCGAGGACCTAGCAAGTACTTCCTCTAAAGCCGAACCAAACAATAGTTTGCCTTCAAAGGGAATACCGCAGAGTTTATTTTTGGAGGTCAGGTCCCCGTCCCAGGATTTCAACCAGATTGCCCGTCTAGAGCAATTGATCAAGGCTGACGTTTTGGCCACTGATCTAACAGAGTCTGCTGCCATGTCTGCCAAGAAGGCCACTGATTTGGCAATCAGAGGGAGAGATTCTTTGATCTCTTCTACAGGTGTGTCGGTGGAGAGCAGGTCATCTAGCCTCTGGACCCAAACCTCTAGATTTCTAGCTAAGCAGGTGGATGCCAGGGCTGGCCCCAGAGGGGAGGCTGAAGCCTCCAAGGCCTTACTGAGCAAACCGTCAGCTTTCCTATACATCTGGTCCTTAAGAACCCCAGAGTCTTAAAATGAAAGATCAGATTTCTTAGACACTTGAGACATAGGAGCACCCAGTCTGGGACACTTGAAAAACGTCTCTTCAATGTCAGACTGAAAGTAAAATCTCTTGTTCCAGTCCACCTGGACTGGAACAACCTTTTCACAGGCTCTTTCCATTCTGACAGGACCATATCTTTAAGTGACTGGTGTACCGGAAAACACTTAGGCTTACGCCCCTGAAGACCTCTACACATTCTATCCTGAACCGATTGAGATTTTTGTGTTGGCCTAATCTGTTCAGAAGTAAAAACGGCTTTCAACAGTTCGATATCTTTGACTGGAAATAGGTATCTAGCTGTATTAAGTTTCCTCCATCACTGACAAGGATTCCTCGTCAGATGAGGAATCTGAGTTCACTCCCTCCTCTGGATCAGAGACCTCACGGGAACGGTCTCTGACACCAAGGCTTGAAAGGAGGAAACTACCTCCTTCATGGAAACCACCAATTCCTTTAGGTTAGAAGCAGACAGCCCCTGCCACTGAAGAAATACGTCTCACGTAACAGTTTCATACAGCTATCTGGAAGCTTGGATCTACAATTTCCACATTTTCTTTTCACAGGTTTGTCAACCTTAGGGGTAACACGACCCGATTGCAGCCGCTGGATCAGATAGAGCGGGTGCACCGTCCACAGGGGTGTCCTTAACCTCCATGATGAGAAGGACCAGATAGGAGAGAGTTGTAAAGAGCTTGAACGCTGTCCGTTTGCTGTACAGCCAGCAAAACATTCCCAGCAGCATGTGTTCCTGAGCCAGTCCTTTTCAAACATGAAGAGGCTCGGCATCCGGAAGTGTGTGACATCACTTCCGGTTGTGAGACAGGAAGGGCACTCGCCGCCATCTTGGTACACCCAAAACGGTGAAAAGGACACAAGGAAGCGCTCTCTGGGTGTACCAAGGTGGATCAGGAGGCTGGGGGGTGGAAGTTGCGGAAGATTCCTTAATGCAAGTAACAAGAAAAACAAGGGGAACCCTTCTCAGACTGTTGAAACAGCAGAAAATACTGCAGACATGGCCACAACCGGTCTGAGTAATCTGAACAAGGGGGGGTCCGCTAACCACAGTCACCAGACCAAACGAAAGAAACAAACATGGTGGTGCGTACTCCTGGAGGTCTGAAAACACAAAACTGAGGGTCAGGGGAAAGGGAGGGGCCTTTTAAATTGTGTCTGATTGGTGTTTCCTGTAGAAGGCGGAGCCAGTTATCTCTCAAGTAGCTGTCCTGGAAGATGAGGGGGGAAATATCTGTTCCCCGATTTCCACCACCAGCGTGGCATCCTACTCCAAAGGTCCCAGACTCACAGATGAGCAAGCTGAGCCTAGGGAACAGAAAAGCACTGACAGGGTTTTACTTTCTCTTTATTCCCCTGCAAAGCAAAAGCATAATGGGCTAGTATGTATCGCATACTAGCCAATTATGTGCCACTTACCTGCATAAGAATCCCGCGATGTCCCTTCGTCCATCTTCACCCCTCTTCCTTCCAGTACCGTGGACACCGGCTCTGGGAGGAGCTGACGGTCACCCTAAAGAAACGGCACGATCGTGCCCTTTTAGTGCGCATGCCATGACGATGTCGGCTTATATGGTAAATATCTCCTAAATCGTGCAGGTTTAGGATATTTCCATTACCTACAGGTAAGACCCATTATAGGCTTACCTGTAGGTAAGAGTGGTACGTAAGGGTTTACAACTACTTTAAAGCGGAGTTTCACCCAAAAGTGAAACTTCCGCTTTAAGGACTCCCGACATGCCAAATGTGGGCGGGGAGAGAACCCAGGCATTGACGGCCGCATCGCTGACCCGTGAGACAGGCGAGTGCGTTTATTAAAAGTCAGCAGCTACACTCTTTTAGTAGCTGTTGACTTTTAACCACTTGCCGACCACCGCACGCCGATTCACGTCGGCAGAATGGCATGGACAGGCAAAAGGGTGTACCCGTACATCCCTTTAAATTGCTTGTGCCCACAGGTCCCCCTAACTCGATTTTCGCCGGCGGTCCATGATTGCGGTGAGGAAGCACAGAACGAGGAGATGTAAACAAGGCATTTCCCTGTTCTGCCTAGCAACATGACAGGGATCTACTGCTCCGTCATCAGGAGCAGTTCTCTGTCATGTTGTAGTGAGCCCCCCCCTTACAGTTAGAACACATCCAGGGAACTCACTTAACCCCTTGATCGCCCCCTAGTGTTTAACCCCTTCCCTGCCAGTGTCCTTTACACAGTAATCAGTGGCTATTTGTATCTCCGATCGCTGTATAAATGTCAATGGTCTCTCTATGCTGGGTTTTTTGGAGTGATGGCAGTTCCCTGGGGCCACATTGTGCTTTCTGTTTTTAATTCAATGGATTGTGCTATAAGCATCTAATTGCTGCAATTGTAAGTGTTGAATGCAATAGATATATGCATAGTAATTTTATTGTTAATATGTATAGGTATTGACTGTACTTATTTATGTAGAGTTAACATATCCTATCTACCCCTGAGGAAGGAGTATCAATAGTAGACTCTGAAATGCGTCGGAAGGATATTCTCTACATACCATCCATTAATATGTAACCCTTGCATCATCAGTAGTGCCTGTCATGTACACCCCATTACATATGTTCTTAATCCATGTATTTCTAAAATATATGAATACTTTTTCTACTATATTAAGTCGTTCCATTTATCTGAGTGCCGTTAAAAGTCCAAACCCCAAGGGGAACCCTTTTTCTATACTCACATTTGCGGCAATGGAACTGTTCAAGTCACAGCAACTTTCAAAAAGGTTTCCATTCTGCACTACCAGGGCTAGGAGCTTGTTTACACCCCAATCCCATTGTGTATTACTGCAGGTGGGTTTGCACATGTCCTCTATGAGTTTACATGCATTTGCAGCGTGTTTTTTGGAATAACTTCTAAATTTTTTTAAAAAATTGCATTTACATGCGTTCATGAGCATTTGTGATGTGTTTGTGTGCATCCTGGCATGGACAAAATGCAGCATACTTTTTTAAATGCACATAAAAGTGCTGCAATGGTGCAACTTGGCTCATTAGAATACATTCGTTTTTTCCTTGCATATACATTCTGCAGTTAAACGCCTGACGTCAGGGCTCATTTACACCAGATACAGTCAGGGGCACATTGAAAAGGAGCAAGAAACACAGTACAACCATGTATGGAGGGGAAGATAAAACATGTATTCCAATTACACCACTGCAATACTTTCACAAGCATCTGAGGCTCCTTTCACACAGGAACTGCCAGCTACCAGAGTGTATTATTACAAGGAGTGGATGGAAGAAGATAGAACTCAGACTTGCTGCAGTAAAATACTTGATGTTTCCAATAGGAATCTTCCTATGGAGGGTGTTTTATGACAGCCGGCAGTGAAGGTGACACAAGGACCCTCCCGGGATTGGTGCCGCCCACTTGGCAGAGCGGAGCCGTGTGTCAGGACTCCGGCGGTCACCTTGGTGTCACCTTGAAGAGCTCATGAGGGGAATCTGACCGAACCCGCCATGTCACAGCCTGTCATTGTAATACACTTCTATCCACCAATGCCATATGTCCGTTACCATGGAAACGGCCGGGTCACCTCCATGCAGAGAACGCCTACACCCCGGGCTACAGAAATGTACATAGAAAGCCCGGAGATCGCGGCCTAAACAGCGCACTTTACCTCCACCATTTCCAGCTAAACCTTACCCGTCCCCCGGTACCACACCACACATCGCCCACTCTGTCCTCACTCACCTGAAGCCGGCCAGCTAGCAGACAGTAGGACGCCATTTTGTTCACTGACAAAGATGAGGCCACGTGGGGTTTGACGTCACCACATTGTTTTTATAGAATCGGTTGTGGGCGTGGCTCCTACAGATAGAGGGGTGTGGCAAAGCAGGTCCTAGAAGTGAAGTATAAGCTGGTGCTTGAAATTTATATCCACCAATCATCCTAAAAAATAATATAGACGTTTCACTAAGATCCAAAGGAATATACTTTAAGAAAATGTGTGGGAATTTTTGTATATTTCATCTCATCCCTAATAGCTGTGCCTGGTGCACCATCTATCTGCTAGGACGGGCTGAGTGCCTAGAGCAAATGAAGGTGACCACTTGTGCCCTTTAATCACGTGTTCCTCATCACATCTTACTGTCATGTGTTGTGTCACTTATTACACTTTATATGTGGAGGGGACAAATACAAGTCATTCCCATGGAATTTGTGCTACAATATTACCATTGTTCTATAATTCTTCTATGATGACAATGGTTTGTGCAGCGCATTCCATGGTACTTTGTGTAGGGAATAAAGTTCTGAGAGTCAAATCCAGAGCTCATTGTTCCAAGTTCTGTCATCTGAATTCTGAGTTCCGTGTTCTAAGATCAGAGTTCCTTGTTCCAAATTCTGAGTTCTAACTTCAGTGTTCCTAATTTCAAGTTCAGTGTTCCGAATTCTGTGTTCCAAGTTCCGTGTTCTGAACTTCGAGTTCTGTGTTCCAAATTCTGAGTTCAGTGTTCCGATTTCCGTTTTCCAAGTTCAGTGTTCCAAGTTAAGTGTTCCAAATTCTGAGTTCCGTGTTCCAAATTCCGAGTTCCGTGTTTTAACCACTTGACAACTGGGCACTTAAACCCCCTTAATAACCAGACCAATTTTCAGCTTTTGGTGCTCTCACATTTTGAATGACAATTACTCAGTCATGCAACACTGTATCTATATGAATTTTTTTGTCCTTTTTTTCACACAAATAGACGTTTCTTTTGGTGGTATTTAATCACCGCTGGGTTCTTTATTTTTTGCGCTATAAAAGAAAAAAGACCGAAAAATCTGTAAAAAAATAAATTTTTCTTCGTTTCTGTTATAAAATTTTGAAAATTAGTAATTTTTCTTCATATATTTTGGCCAAAATTTATACCGCTACATATCTTTGGTAAAAATAACCCAAATCGGTGTATATTATTTGGTCTTTGTGAAAGTTATAGCGTCCACAAGCTATGGTACCAATATCTGAAAATTGATCACACCTGATGTACTGACGGCCTATCTCATTTCTTGAGACCCTAACATGCCAGAAAAGTACAAATACCCCCCAAATGACCCCTTTTTGGAAAGAAGACATTCCAAGGTATTTAGAAAGATGCATGATGAGTTTTTTGAAGTTGTCATTTTTTCCCACAATTCTTTGCAAAATCAAGTTGTTTTTTTTCCACAAAATTCTCAAATTAGCAGGTTATTTCTCACACACAGCATATGCATACCACAAATTACACCCCAAAACACATTCTATTATTACTCCCGAGTATGGCGATACCACATGTGTGAGACTTTTACACAGCGTGGCCACATACAGAGGCCCAACATGCAGGGGAGCACCTTCAGGCGTTCTTGAGCACCCAGGCCAATTCTGACATTTCTCTCCTACATGTAAAAATCATCATTTATTTGCTAGAAAATTACATAGAACCCCAAAACATTATATATGTTTTTTTAGCAAAGACCCTAGAGAATACAATAGTGGTCATTGCAACTTTTTATCTCGCACGATATTTGTGCAGCAATTTTTCGAACGCGTTTTTTTGGAAAAAAAAATGTTTTTTGCTTTAAAGAAAAACAAAACAGTAAGGTTAGCCCAATGTTTTTGCATAATATGAAAGATGAAGTTACGCCGAGTTAATAGATACCTAACATGTCACCTTTCAAAATTGCACACGCTTGTGGAATGGCGCCAAACTTCGGCACTTAAAAATCCCCATAGGCGACGCTTTAAAATTTTTTACTGGTTACAAATTTTGAGTTACAGAGGAGGTCTAGGGCCAAAATTATTGCTCTCCCTCTACCAATCGCAGCGATACCTCACATGTGTGGTTTGAACACCGTTTTCATATGTGGGCGGGACTTATGTATGCGTTCGCTTCTGCATGCGAGCACACGGACAGGGGCGCGTTAAAAAATTTTTATTTTTTTTATTGTTCATTTTACTTTATTTATTTTAGTTTGACACTTTTTTCCAAAAAAAAAATTTTTTTGATCACTTTTATTCCTATTACAAGGAATGTAAACATCCCTTGTAATAGGAATATGGCATGACAGGTCCTCTTTATAGTGAGATATGGGGTCAATAAGACCCCACATCTCACCTCTAGGCTGTTCCTGAAATAAAAAAAAAAAAAAAAAAGATCCTGGCTTCGATCGTAGCGGTGAGTCGGTAGAAGCACCGGAGGGCGGCGGGAGGGGGGGGCGTCCCCTCTCGCCTCCCGTAAGAAGGATCAAGCAGTGTAACAGCCGCTATGATCGTACTTATGGTGTAGGGTATCGCCGGCTGAAAAAGATGATATCTGAATGATGCCTGTAGCTGCACCCATCATTCAGATATCCCCGCACAAAGTCAAGGACGTCGTATGATGGAAGGCGGGAAGTGGTCAAAACGCTTTTTTTTTTTTTTAACACAAAGTTGTCCATTTATACAATATTTCTAACACATAGCATGTATATACCAAAAATGACCAAATAGATTCTCCTACTCCTTCTGAGTACGGCGATACCACATGTGTGAGACTTCCACAGCCTGGCCACATACAGAGGCTGGGTATGGCTGAGCATGGCTGGGTATGGCTGAGCATGGCTGGGTATGACTGAGCATGGCTGGGTATTGCAGAGTATCGCCGAGTATGACTGGGTATGGCAGAGTATGGCTGGGTATCACCGAGTATTGCAGAGTATCGCCGAGTATGACTGGGTATGGCAGAGTATGGCTGGGTATCACCGAGTATTGCAGAGTATCGCCGAGTATGACTGGGTATGGCAGAGTATGGCTGGGTATCACCGAGTATTGCAGAGTATCGCCGAGTATGACTGGGTATGGCAGAGTATGGCTGGGTATCACCGAGTATTGCAGAGTATGGCTGGGTATTGCGGGGTATTGCAGAGTATGGCTGGGTATGGCAGAGTATTGCGGGTTATGGCAGAGTATTGCAGATTTTTGCGGGGTATTGCAGAGCATGGCTGGGTATGGCAGAGTATGTCTGGGTATCACTGAGTATTGCAGAGTATGGCTGGGTATTGCGGGGTATTTCAGGGTATTTCAGGGTATGGCAGAGTATTGCGGGGTATTCCAGGGTATGGCAGAGTATTGCGGGGTATTCCAGGGTATGGCAGAGTATTGCGGGGTATTGCAGGGTATGGCAGAGAGTATTGCAGGGTATGGCAGAGTATTGCGGGGTATGGCAGAGTATTGCGGGGTATGGCAGAGTATTACGGGGTATGGCAGAGTATTGCGGGGTATGGCAGAGTATTGCGGGGTATTTCAGGGTATTGCAGGGTATGGCAGAGTATTGCGGGGTATTTTGGGGTATGGCAGAGTATTGCGGGGTATGGCAGAGTATTGCGGGGTATTGCAGGGTATGGCAGAGTATTGCGGGGTATTCCAGGGTATGGCAGAGTATTGCGGGGTATTCCAGGGTATGGCAGAGTATTGCGGGGTATTGCAGGGTATGGCAGAGTATTGCGGGGTATTCCAGGGTATGGCAGAGTATTGCGGGGTATTCCAGGGTATGGCAGAGTATTGCGGGGTATTGCAGGGAATGGCAGAGTATTGCGGGGTATTGCAGGGTATGGCAGAGTATTGCGGGGTATTCCGGGGTATGGCAGAGTATCGCGGGGTATTGCAGGGTATGGCAGAGTATTGCGGGGTATGGCAGAGTATTGCAGGGGTATGGCAGAGTATTGCGGGGTATTGCAGGGTATGGCAGAGTATTGCGGTGTATTCCGGGGTATGGCAGAGTATTGCAGGGGTATTGCAGGGGTATTGCGGGGTATGGCAGAGTATTGCGGGGTATTGCAGGGTATGGCAGAGTATTGCGGGGTATTGCAGGGTATGGCAGAGTATTGCGGGGTATTCCAGGGTATGGCAGAGTATTGCAGGGGTATTGCGGGGTATGGCAGAGTATTGTGGGGCATTGCAGAGGGAATTGCAGAGTATTGCACAGCATTGCAGGGCATGCAGAGTAGTAGGGATGGCTGAGCATGGATGGATGGATGGCTGGATGTCTCTGTGCAGCGCTGTGGGCACTACAGATGCAGCCCACAACGCTGCAGCCATCCATCCATCCGCCTCTCTGCTCACTGTGTACCGATCGGTACACAGGCGGGGAGGAGAGGGGGAGGAGAGGAACCGGCGTCATCAGATGACGCCGGTTTGTTTACATGTGATCGCTCCGTCATTTGACGGAGCGATCACATGGTAAACGGCCGCGATTAGCGGCCATTTACCGGGATCTGTGATGCGCCGGGTCCTCTGGACCCAGCGCTCACTTATGCTCTCGAGTGCGCACCCTAGGGGGCGCGCGAGAGCAGAATTCTGGGAGGACGTCCCTGGACGCCCTCCCAGAGTTAAACAACCGCCCTGTAGCCGTCATTTGGCTATGGGCCGGTTGTTAAGTGGTTAAATTCCGAGCTCCATGTTCCAAGTTCAGTGTTTCAATTTCCAAATTCCGAGTTCCATGTTCCGAATTCAGTTCTGTGTTCCAAAAGTTCAGTGTTCCAAATTCCGAGTTCCGTGTTTCGAATTCCAAGTTCCGTGTTTCGAATTCCAAGTTCCGTGTTTCGAATTCCAAGTCCCGTGTTTCGAATTCCGAGTTCTAAGTTCAGCGTTCCAAGTTCAGCGTTCCAAATTTCAAGTTCAGTGTTCCTAATTCTGAGTTCCAAGTTCAGTGTTCCAAGTTCAGTATTCGGTGTTCCAAGTTCAGTGTTCCAAATTCTAAGTTCCACGTTCCAAATTCTGAGTTCCAAATTTCGAGTTCAGAGTTCCATGTTCCAAGTTCAGTGTTCCAAGTTCAGTATTCGGTGTTCCAAGTTCAGTGTTCCAAATTCTAAGTTCCACGTTCCAAATTCTGAGTTCCAAATTTCGAGTTCAGAGTTCCATGTTCCAAGTTCAGTGTTCCAAGTTCCGTGTTCCAAATTTCGTGTTCCAAATTCCGTGTTCCAAATCCCGTGTTCCAAATTCCGAGTTCCAAATTCCGAGTTCCAAATTCCGAGTTCCGTGTTTTAAATTCCGAGTTCCATGTTCCAAGTTCAGTGTTTCGATTTCCAAATTCCGAGTTCCATGTTCCAAATTCAGTTCTGTATTCCAAGTTCAGTATTCCGTGTTCCAAGTTCAGTGTTCCAAATTCTAAGTTCCACGTTCCAAATTCTGAGTTCCAAATTCCGAGTTCCGAGTTCCAAGTTCAGTATTCCGTGTTCCAAGTTCAGTGATTCAAATTCCATGTTTAATTTTCAGTGTTCCAAATTCCAAATTCCCAGTTCAGTGTTCCAAGTTCAGTGCTCCAAATTCAGCGTTCCGTGTTCCAAATTCATTCCGAATTCTGTGTTCCAAGTTCAGTGTTCCAAATTCTGAGTTCTGTGTTAGAAGTTCAGTGTTCTGAATTTCGAGTTCTGTGTTCCAAATTTAGTGTTCCGAGTTCCATGTTCCAAGTTCAGTTTTCCGAATTCCAAGTTCAGTGTTCTGTGTTCCAAATTCTGAGTTCTGTCTTCCAAGTTCAGTGTTCTAAATTCAGAGTCCAGTGTTCCAAATTCCGAGTTCAGTGTTCCAATTTCAATTTTCCAAGTTCAGTGTTCCGAATTCTGTGTTCCAAGTTCCGTGTTTCGAATTCCGAGTTCTAAGTTCAGTGTTCCAAGTTCAGTGTTCCAAATTTCAAGTTCAGTGTTCCAAATTCTGAGTTCTGTGTTCCAAGTTCAGTGTTCCAAATTCCGAGTTCCAAGTTCAGTATTCCGTGTTCCAAATTCTAAGTTCCACGTTCCAAATTCTGAGTTCCAAGTTCAGTGTTTCAAATTTCAAGTTCAGTGTTCCTAATTCCAAATTCCAAGTTCAGTATTCCGTGTTCCAAATTCTGAGTTCCAAGTTCAGTGTTCCAAATTCCATGTTTCATTTTCAGTGTTCCGAATTTCAAATTCCCAGTTCAGTTTTCCAAATTCAGCATTTCGTGTTCCAAATTCCGAGTTCAGTGTTCCAAATTCTGTGTTCCAAGTTCAGTGTTCCGAGTTCCGTGTTCCAAGTTCAGTGCTCTGAATTTCAAGTTCTCTTTTCCAAGATCAGTGTTCCGATTTCCGTTTTCCAAGTTTAGTGTTCCGAATTCTGTTTCAAGTTCCGTGTTCCAAATTCCGAGGTCCGAGTTTCATGTTCCAAATTCAGCATTCTGAATTTCGAGTTCTGTGTTCCAAGTTCAGTGTTCCAAGTTTCGTGTTCCAAGTTCAGTGTTACGAATTCCAAGTTCCGAATTTAGGGTTCCATGTTCCAAATTCCGAGTTCTGTGTTCCAAGTTCAGTGTTCCAAATACCGGTTCCATGTTTCAAGTTCCATGTTCAGTGTTCTGAATTTTGAGCTCTGTGTTGCAACTATAGTGTTCCAAATTCCGTGTTCAAGTTCAGTGTTCTGAATTTCGAGTTCTGTGTTCCAACTATAGTGTTCCAAATTCCAAGTTCAGTGTTTCGAGCTCTGTGTTCCAAGTTCCGTGTTCTGAATTCCGTGTGCCAAGTTCAGTGTTCCAAATTCTGAGTTCAGTGTTTCAAATTGAGCATTCTGTGTTCCGAGTTCAATGTTCAAACTTCCGAGTTCCAAATTCCGAGTTCCGTGTTCCGAGTTCAGTGTTCTGAATTTCGAGTTCTGTGTTACAACTATAGTGTTCCAAATTCCAAGTTCAGTGTTTCAAGCTCTGTGTTCCAAGCTCAGTGTTCCAAATTCAAGTTCCGTGTTTCGAATTTCGTGTGCCAACTTTAGTGTTTCATATTCAGAGTTCTATGTTCCAAGTTCAGTGTTCCAAATTCCGTGTTCCAAGTTCAGCGTTCTGAGTTTTAAGTTCAGTGCTCTAAATTCCGATTTCCGTGTTCCAGATTCTGATTTCCGTGTTCCAATGTCAGGGAAATGGCCGTGTTGTGGGCAATTCCGCCAGTAGCCGTCATGGTGGCGCCAGGCGAGTTTCCGTGCGCCTGCTCGCACGCAGATGCGCGACAGCCAGACCACGGCAGTCTGTGCGCGGACACGCCCTGATCTTGTGGGCACACCCCCCCGGCCTATTTAAACCTGCCACTGACACTTGCAGTTTGCTGGATTATCAAACAGCTGTGTTCCTGTGCCTTTGTTTACTCTGAAGACCCCTGCTTTGACCTCTGCTTGGCTTGACCTGTGTTCCTGTTTATCTCCTCGCTCTGACCCCGGCTTGGCTGACTACTCTCCGATCTTCTGCCCTCCGTGTATGACCCGGCTTGTTCCTGTACTTCTCTCGGACTGTCTTCTGGTATCTGATCCCTGGCCTGGCTGCGAACCCTGTTCCTGGTTTACCCTGCTGTTGCTGCTCAAGACTTCTCTCTGCACGGCTGCCACAACGCACTCTAGCTACTTACAGCCAACCAGCCAGCTTGCAGTATTCCTGGCAACTCGTATACCTCTGTGCATCGCATCCCCCGTATCAAATCCAGGGAAGCGCTGCACTCAACCACAAGGGGCGCCCTCTCAGCAACCCGGCCTCACACTACAGACTTGACATCCAAATTCCGAGTTCTGTGTTCCAAGTTCAGTGTTCCTAATTCTGAGTTCCATATTCCAAGTTCAGTGTTCCATGTTCCAATTTCAGTGTTTCAAATTCTGTGTTCCAAGTCCAGTGTTCCAAATTCCAAGTTCCAAATTCCACGCTCCCTGTTCAGTGTTCTGAGTTCCAAGTTCAGTGTTCAAATCTTTGAGTTCCGTGTTTCAAGTTCAGTGCTTTGAGTCCAAATCTGAGATCTGAGTCCAGACTTCTGACTTCAGTGTTTGAGATCCAAGTTCCATGTTCAGTATTCTGTATTGTGTATATATAACAATCAGCGCCACCTCTAATGCCCCGTACACACGGTCTGATTTTCTGATGGAAAATGTGTGATAGGACCTTGTTGTCGGAAATTCCGACCGTGTGTGGGCTCCATCACACATTTTCCATCGGATTTTCGGACACACAAAGTTTGAGAGCAGGATATAAAATTTTCCGACAACAAAATCTGTTGTCGGAAATTCCGATCGTGTGTACACAAATCCGACGGACAAAGTGCCACGCATGCTCAGAATAAATAAAGAGATGAAAGCTATTGGCTACTGCCCCGTTTATAGTCCCGACGTACGTGTTTTACGTCACCGCGTTCAGAACGATCGGATTTTGTGTGACCGTGTGTATGCAAGACAAGTTTGAGCCAACATCCGTCGGAAAAAATCCTAGGATTTTGTTGTCGGAATGTCCGATCAATGTCCGACCGTGTGTACGGGGCATAACTGTTTTTAAGTGCAAATGAACAAATACACAATACTGTGCATCAATATATCAACAAGTGCAGCAGCTGTACACTGTTAGTGAATTCACCTCACTATACAAAGAATAAATAAATATACCTATATAAAGTGTAGCACTAATATCATAGTGACTTTAATATCAACAAAATTGTGCAAATAAAAATGACAAAAAATAATTGAATTCTGACTCATTCTTGAGGTGAGCGGGTATAACGGCTGATGGAGGGTGCACAATCAAGCATTGTCTACAAGTGAAGCACGGAGGTGAATGATACAAACGGAAGTTCACAGCACTCAAGAAGTTACATATATTTATTCACAACAGAACTTTATTTAACAGGAGATTATGATGATTGTATTTTTTGTAATTTTATTGGCACAATTTTGTTGATTTTAGAGTCACTACGATATTAGCGCTGCACTTTATATATGTATATTTATATGTTCAGTATTCTGAGTTCCAAATTCAATGTTCCAAGTTTTACTGCTACAGAGTGGCACCTGTGTGCCAGATCACGTACGCTCACCGGCCACTTTATTAGGTACACCCTGCTAGTACCGGATTGGACCCCCTTTTGCCTTCAGAACTGCCTTCATTCTTCGTGGCGTAGACTCAACAAGGTGGTGGAAACATCCTTCAGAGATTTTGGCTCATATTGACATGATAAAAACCCCCTGAACTATTCACATTACCCACTCCTGACCCCTGAACTATGTGCGTTACCCACTCCTGACCCCTGAACTATTCACGTTACCCACTCCTGACCCCTGAACTATTCACGTTACCCACTCCTGACCCCTGAACTATTCACGTTACCCACTTCTGACCCCTGAACTATTCACGTTACCCACTCCTGACCCCTGTACTATGCGCGTTACCCCCTCCTGACCCCTGAATTATTAACGTTACCCACTCCTGACCCCTGAACTATTAACGTTACCCACTCCTGACCCCTGAACTATTCACGTTACCCACTCCTGACCCCTGAACTATTCACGTTACCCACTCCTGACCCCTGAACTATTCACGTTACCCACTTCTGACCCCTGAACTATTCACGTTACCCACTCCTGACCCCTGTACTATGCGCGTTACCCCCTCCTGACCCCTGAATTATTAACGTTACCCACTCCTGACCCCTGAACTATTAACGTTACCCACTCCTGACCCCTGAACTATTCACGTTACCCACTCCTGACCCCTAAACTATGCACATTACCCCCTCCTGACTGGACTCTGTATGTTACATACTCCAGACCCCTGCATTCTATGCATTACCCGCTCCTGACCCCTGAACTATTCACGTTACCCACTTCTGATCTGTGCACTCTGTATGTTACATACTCCAGACCTCTGTATTCGATGAATTACGCACTCCTGACCCCTGAACTATGCATGAATACTCTGCAAGGTATTCACTCCTGACCACTGGACCATGTACATTACCCATTCCTGATCCCTGAACCATGTGCACACTGTACAGTACATACTCCTTAAACCTGCACTCTGTTCATTACATCTTCTTGACACCTGCTTTTTGTAAATTACATACATACACCTGATCTGCACTCTGCGTGTTAAATACATTTCAGCACTGTGCTCTGTACTTGTTTTTAGCCCTACTGTTAGTGCAATTTTGTCACACCCACATTTCTCCATTGCACGCAGTCCACTCCATCTCCTTCTTCTCCACTGGCTGTCTGTGGGCTAGAGGGAGGGGTGCTTACGCTCAGGCCCTGCCCCTGTCATGTGGGGGGGGGGCTGCCAGGTAGGCTGTACGGGGCCCCATGATTTCTAACAGCGGACCTGACTGTGCATATTTTTTAGCACTGATCGCTGTAGTAATGTTAATGGTCTCCAAAAAGTGTCAGTTAGTGTTCGATTTGTCCGCCGCAATATAAGTCACTGATCGCCGTCATTACTAGTAAAAAAACAAATAAATAAATAAAAATACCCCATAGTTTGTAGACACTATAACTTTTGCGCAACCCAATATACGCTTATTGTGGGGTTTTTTTACCAAAAATATGTAACAGAATACATATTGGTCTAAATTGATGAAGAAATTCAATTTTTCCATTTTTTATTGGATATGTATTATAGCAGAAAGTAAAAATATTGTCGGTCTTTTTTTGATTCTAGTGCAAAAAAAAAAAACAAACAAAAAAAAACGCAGAGGTGATCAAATACCACCAAAAGAAAGCTCTATTTGTGGGGAAAAAGGACATACATTTTATTTGTGTTCAGTGTCGCACGACCGCGCAATTGTCAAAGTAACGCCCTAAATCTTCCAGAGGCCAAGTAATGCAGTGCCATATAGCAAAAAATGACCTGGTCATGAAGGGGGGGGGGAGATCTTGCAGAGGTAAAGTGGATAATATGAAACAAATAAAGTTTTTAGAAGGAAAAAAAAAAGAGAAAATGGAAGTCCATATTTGTCCAATCAAGTGAAAGAACAATCTCCTGCGTAAACGCATTCAGGTCACTTCATACTCAGCAGCCAATAAAACCATCGCAGATGTGGGCGGCCTGGGATGAGTCCGCTGCTCTTAGGGTTCCTAGTTGTAGGTGGAGAAGGTGCTTTGATATCCGTGTGGCGCCTGTAGCTTCGAAGTGGTTAACGGTGGTTATACACGAACCTCACTACATAACTTTTTCATTAGAACGTTTGTTGTGATAATATGAAACAAATAAAGTTTTTAGAGAGAAAAAAAAAAGAGAAAACGGAAGTCATTTTTTGTCCAATCAAGTAAAAGAACAGTGTCTCGCGTACACTCATTCAGGTCACTACATACCTGGCAGCCAATCAGTAGATGATGTTATAGTGAGGCTTGGAACGCGCGCGTTGGCTTTGCGGGTGACAGTGAAGGAAGATGGCGAAGCATCACCCAGATCTGATCTTTTGCAGGAAACAAGCCGGAGTGGGTGAGTTTTTCTGGGACCGGGAGTGAGATGTGGGCGGCCTGGGATGAGCCCGCTGCTGGAATAGCTCTTAGGGTTGTAGGTGCTTTGATATCTGTGTGGCGTCTGTAGCTTCCCATTTATAATGAATGTAGCTCACGTGTTCCTTTTAATTGAGTAGAAGTGAATGCTTTGGCCGCCATCACATGTGTGGGCACAGTGGTGGGTTTAGTGGTCCCTGGCTGTGTACAGTTGGTGGTTGTGTATATGCACTTGTGAGGTGTAGTCAGCCTTTTTAAATCAATGGCAGGCAGATGGTTGCACATATCCCCACACCTATCCCTATGTGTACATCCAGTGGCAGTCGTAATGTACGGGCGCTGCCCCCCTATCCAATGTGTTCGGCCCCCTAATCTACATGCGGGGCGCCAGATGCATGGATTCCAAAAGTGGATTTTTTTTTAATTTATTTTTTTTAAGTGATTAGAGCCAGAGGCTCTAATAGGCTTTAAAAAGGGTGGGCTCGGGGGGGCAGAGGACTGAGCCCACCCAGTTGTGCGATAATAGCAAATTAGTATTTGCTATTGTCACACTGATTCTCCTCCTGGGCAATCGGGGCAGTTTCCCGATTTTGGCCAAAAGGAATAGTGTTCTAATTGGCCAGGGCGGAGGAGATGCACGGCGGAAGCAGTCATCCGGAGGAAAGTGGTGCCCGCACCATAGATTAGGGAGGTTAGGGCTGGGCTCGTAACAGACCTGGAGGTGGGTGGCTGTGGGTGCATTGTTATCCAACCACAATTTGCCACCACTGTGTACATCCTTGCAGGACCAAATAGTCTGCATTGTGAGCCGTGCATTGGTCCCACACGCATGTACCGCCAAGGTTGTGTATGGAGATCTGTGCAGACATCTACTTGTCATTGATCCAAACAGGCTGTCCGCACAGAGCAGCTGTCCCTCTGATGTGTATAAAGGTGGCCCTCTGCATGGCTGTACTGATCAGTAAGTGTCAGTTCACACCGCATGTAGTTCGCTGCTCTTTGTTTTCTGCATCCAAAAGGCATGGAAAGTAGGATAATATTGTTTTAATGGGATAGTTCACACCAGTGCATTCCACTTCCAGAAAAAAAATGTAGAACATGCTTTTTTCCTGCACTGGACTGTATGTGGTGACTGTACTGGAACGCTTTAAAAAAGCATCAAATTGCACCTAAACACACTGGAACACACATGTCCTTATTTAAGGGTAAGACAAGAGGGGGAAAACACGCACTGGAACACATCAGAAAAGCGCATGCAGAAAAGCATCTTGAACGTGTCTAGACTGCATTTCTATGGTGCAAACTGGCCCTAAGCCCATGTGAATGAGGGAAAATGAAATACTCTTCAAATCCTAGTGTGAAATGTGCTGCATCAGTGTCTGCTGACCTCTATAATCTGTATGAAAGGACGCTACCTACTGTAGTATATCTGTGAGGCAGTAGCATTGTCGCTGTAGGACAGGAAGCGTTAGAACTGCAGAACACCTCCCTTCGCCACATGAATGGCAGTAATAGGTAGCGGCTGTACATACATTCCAGCAGTACCTACATATTGGGATGTATGCCCGGAATCCTGAAATTCTGTGTTTGGGGCATACAGCCCCTTACATGAGTAACACTCGGCTGGGCATAGAGCTACGGGATAGGCTTGCCTGGTATTGATTCTGACAGGCTGCTGGTAGCGGTCTTTATACCCACCTGTGCCTCCAGGGCACAGAAATGCTTTTTTTTACCTAAAATAAATATTTTAAATGCTGTGTGGACCAAGGTGCCTGTGCATAAGACCTTCTAATAACACTAAAATTATACTTCTGGTACACTGCATATTGAAGTTCTTTACAAGTGAGCTAAATGTTTTTTGTTTTTTTTTTGTATGTTTGAATGCCAATAATAAACAATAAAACATATTTTTTTTTACATTTTTGTTTGTTCAGATGGAAGCGTAGTATTTAGTGGAAGGCAGCCACGTTCTAGCATTTAGTGCCAGTTCACACGAGAATGTGGTGTGGAAAAGGTGCATTCTGAGCGGGGGGCTCGCTCATTCTTTTCCCCCTCCCCCCTTGTTTCTTGACCTGCCATGCCCCCCCAAAGCATTTTTTTTTTTTGTTTTTTTTTTTTTTTTTTATGCCAGCATTCTTTTTTTACATTCAGATGATGGGTTATTGGTTGTTAACAAGACAGCTGGTTTGTTGGCCCATTTCTTAACAACCAGCTAGTTGCTGCTAAATGCCGACACAAAGTGCTATGCCTCTAAACAAAAATGCTTAATATGAGCATTTTTTGTTCTGGCGCATTTCCCCCACAGCGCTTAAAATGTCTGGAGTTTTTTTTTTAAGCTCCTAGTGGGCATGGAGCCTTAGTTGCTGTAATTTCTGAAGTTGCTAAAAGCAAAGGGTTAATGTACTATTAATAATAATAATAATAATATATTATTATACAGGATTTGTATAGCGCCAAGAGTTTGTGCAGAGCTTTACAATGTACAGGGGGGACAGCACAATTACTATAAGTTCAATATAGGAGGGCCCTGCTCATGGAGCTTACATTCTAAAGGGACGGAGGAGGTGGTATGTACAAAAATGAATACTTTTGCCTCACAAATTTCTTTCAATTAGATGTAGTTTGAGAGGTTAGTGTTACTAAACCCAGGACTCTGCATTAACTATATCTGGTCTCCCACAATACACAGAACATGGAAATGCAATTCTTTTAGTAAATAGAAACTATAACCCTTTTCTCATTAGCAGTCTTGTGCCTGGTAAAGCTTGGAGGAGGAGTTTTCATACTGCACTGGCAGGATGCAGGACCCCTGACCTCTGTCTGGACAGTGCTCATTGGCTCTGTGCTGATCACATGCACTCTCCCAAGAAGAAAAATAACTCTAGCAATACACACTCAACTGAGCATGTGCAGCCTGACTCCAGTAACTGTCTAATCCAGACATGTTTTGGAGGCAGTGCAGGAAGGGGAGGATCTGTGCATACAGGATCAAACGGCCTTTTTACACAATGCGGGGATTAACCCCTTAGGTTCCACAGTGAGTATAACAAGCATGCTTTACTGCATGTACAGACTGATCTTACTGTTGTGGGATTAGTAACACTTTAAAACAAAAATGAATAAACGTTTTCAGGGAAAAGTTTATATGATTAAAGAGTTTGAAGAACTTTATTTTATGGGTTGATAAATGCTGTATAATCCTAGACTAACATTTTGTGTTCTTTGCTTTTTCAGCGATTGGAAGATTGTGCGAAAAATGTAAGTACTGTAGTCAATTCTCTCTGACATATGCAAATTGTACACTATACAAGAGGGTCTTTCTGCCAAACTGGTCAGTTATTGTATTTCCTCAACTCCCAAAAAGACCCATTAGGATATTACAAGATAACTTTGCGGCTTTAGCTGTATATATATTATCCGAAAGAGAATATCAACCTTTGAAATGTATGAGGCCTAGGAGTTACAAATACTGAGCCCCATAAAATATATCATACAGTGATATTTTGTATGAAGCCTCCACTGCGTCACTATCATGCCGTACATGAGAAACTGCGCAGTATTGTACATTTTCATTAAAATAATGCTACATAATGAGATTCAGTCTCAAAAACTGCCTCGTGTATTGCAAACTATATTTGCTGTGCTGTTTTGACAGTCATAGTATAGTGTTTTGCAACAGGGGTCTCCTGCATTGCATTTGTGAGCCAGTGTATCTGTGTATTTGGTACAACATGTAACCCTATACATGGCACGTGTTGTGCCTATGAACTATTTGTGGTGTGTTTTTATCCAGTACCACAGTATAAACCGTGGAATTAAAACATGACATTCTATATCAGTGTTTCTCAAACTGTGTTCTCCGGCACATTTGTGGGTGTGCCGCTGGGAGCCGTCAACAGTAACAATCGGGCCGGTGTTTCGTCACATATTGCGACCCATCACATTTGGCTACCCGCTTGAGTGCGCATGCGCGTCGCCGCCATATGCTTTCCAACACTTAACACTTTTTTTTTTTTTTTTTTTTTTTTTTTAGTGACAAAAGTTTTATAAGTGTTTTTGTCACTTTTAACACTTACAAAACGTAAAGTATTAAAAGTGTTAGAATGCATATAGCGGTGTCGTGCATGCGCACTCCAGCGGGTAGTCAAATGTGATGGGTGGCCATATGTGACGAAACACTGGGCCACGACCGCTGTTGCATTCTGGGAGTTGTAGTTTCCTCTGTGCTTGAGCGCAGACTAAAACTCCCAGAGTCTTGGAGGCAAGGTGCGCAAGGGAGTCGGGACGCGTGACTGGCTCGAGCTGCGGGGCTGGGCAGTGGCAGCAACTTTACCACAGGACCATGAGCATCACCCCCCTAGGAGGCTGTGGTGTGCAAGGACCTGGTAAGCTGCCAGGTGAGAGACCCTGACACCCCCAGCTAGCTGACTCCCACATCTATGTTGCTGCAGAGCTTTAAGTCCTTTATGTAATATGCTTACACTGCTGCACTTGTGTTGTGCATTGTTGCAGCTAGTTAGAGAAATGTCACCCCTTATCTGTTATACTGGGTTCACTTTAAAAAAAAAAAAAAAAATGCAGATCTAGCATTGCCTATCGGTGATCTGCTGTTCAGGTGTCACAGCCTGTGTCCCACACCGCCAGCTTGATCTCCTCGGCCAGTTGCCTCTTCTGGGTTCATGCAGCCCAGCTCCTGATGATGCAGTGTGGCTCCACCCCCGACCCAACACTTGCCACACTGACAGTTTTATCAACCTGCAATCCTGTGATCTAGGCCTGTGACCAACGTTTTAAAAGAATCACGATTCAGCTTGGCTAAGAACATTAGATGCACCTTCAAAGCAAAACTGTATTTAATATATTGTTAGCAGGACAGCATACAGTTTTCTGCATTATGCTGCTATCCTTTGTCGTGATTGGGAAAAACCTTAAACGGCCAATACTTTTCACTGTATGATACTTTTTATAATTTAAATATTTGTATGATACTGTTTTCTAAATTAAAAAGTTGAATTTCTTCTTTTATTTACATTTCTGTGTAGGTGATGGAAAATGTGTAATATGTGACTCCTATGTACGTCCCTGTACGCTAGTACGTATATGTGATGAGTGTAATTATGGATCTTACCAAGGACGTTGTGTGATTTGTGGTGGCCCCGGCGTGTCAGATGCTTACTACTGCAAGGAGTGCACCATTCAAGAGAAAGATGTAAGCAATTCAGCAGAGAACAATGATCTTTGGTTTATTGCATGATTACTGTGCAGTTTAACCACTTAAATACAGGGCATTTTCACCCCCTTCCTGCCCAGGCCAATTTTCAGTGCTGCCACACTTTGACAACTGCGGGGTCATACAACACTGTATCCATATGACATTTTGATCTTTTTTTTTTTTTTCCCACAAATAGAGCTTTCATTTTGGTGGCATTTGATCACATCTGCGGTTTTAATTTTTTGCGCTATAAACAAAAAAAGACTGAAAATTTTGAAATAAAAACACAATTTTTTTTTTTTACTTTTTGCTATAATAAATATCCCAATTTAAAAAAAAACAAAACAATTTCCCTCCGTTTAGGTCAATACGTATTCTTCTACATATTTTTGGTTTAAGAAATCTCAATAAGCGTATATTGATTAGTTTGCGCAAACGTTATAGCACCTACAAATTAGGGGATAGATTCATGGGGTGTGTGGGTTTTTTTGTTTTTTTCTAGCAGTGGCGGGGATCTCCGATTTTTGTCAGGACTGCAATATTGCGGCGGACAGATCGGACAGTTTTGACACTATTTTGGGACCATTCACATTTATACAGCGTACGGGGCTATAAAAATGCACTGATTTATGTTGATGTACACCTGCTGCAGAAAATAAAAAGCTGTCCCTATGTTTTGGAGCAGGTGTCACCTCAACCTCTGCTTTCTTCTATAAAATAATTCCTCTGTGACCTGTCTTATGGGACAGCAGAACGCTTAGATCATAGGAACATGGTGTCATTCAAATACATCAGCTGCTGTAGCACTTCCTCACTCTGTGTTCTGCACACTTTTGTAGTTATTTGCTTCTCCAATGCAGTCATTTTCAGTGGGCACCTTTCTCCCTCCATACACAGCCAATGTGCTCCTTTTTCTGATGGATCATTTTTGTACCACTCCTTTTCTTTGCACAGACCGTTCACTTGGTAGAGTGTGCACACTGGGGCAGGAGAAGCAACTGAGCAATCACATAATAGCAGCAACAACAACTATATGGGCAAGGGCCTGCCTAAATGGATTCAGAGTGATTGGATAGATGGATTTGTCCTTTATAGTTTTGGTAAATCTAAAAAAGATTGTACAATCTGTGTATGGCCAATTTTTATACACCACCTACTTTGCATGTTACGCTGGATTTAGGTGTTCCACATTACAATTTCTCCTGCGATGACCAGGGTTAGGCCCCTTGCACACAAGGTGTTTAGCAGATGTCACAGTCACATGTAAAATTTTGATATGCGACTGTGGCTTTTTTGCCACTGTATCCACTTCTATAGGTTGCCTGCGTGCAGCTCCAAGGTGGCCAAACTGCACAGTGGGACAGTGGGAGGGTCTTAAAGGGGTATTGTTAAATTCAAGGATGGTTTTACAGTGAGGCTTTCGTGCTGTTGCTTCAGTGCTCATGTGCCGATGACGTCGGCACATGCAAATACAGGGGATATCTCCTAAACCGTTTAGGTTTAGGAGATATCCAGGATAGCTACAGGTAAGCCTTATTATAGGCTTACCTGTAGCAAAAAGTGTGTTGTAAGGGTTTACAACCACTTTAAAGTTGATGTAAAGTCTCTCCTATACCCAGTGAAGTGATTAGCCTCAGATGATACACCAAGATTAAACAAATTTCCCTACATAAGTTTTTAACATGTATATCCAATTTAAAAAAAAAAGTAAAAATCCAAGTTCCTAATACATTTAGGACAAAATGTATTCGGCTACATGTCTGGTAAAAGAAAAGTCCCAATAAGTGTATATTGATTGGTTTGCATGAAAGTTATAGGGTCTACAAACTTAGACATATACTGTGTGTTTTATTTTTTTACATATATATATTTTTATACTAGTAATGGCGGCGATCAGCGACTTATAGCGGGACGTAGTAGAACTACAAGTGGTTATAGTTTCATCCATCTTGGACTCTGTACAACATTTTGCCTATTCTGTGCAAATCGCTCTTCAATTCTGTGGTTATGATGGAGCATGCTTTGGACAGTTCTTATTGTAAAAGTGCTGAAAACAGCGCTATAAGCACGGCATTTCCTGGGTAAATGGTAGCCTGTATCACAACACCCTCCCTCCCCCTCTTCTTCTTCTTTTTTTTTTTTTTTTATATCAGTGTGCACAGTACCCCTTTACATCACAGTTCCACCTTTTTTAAAGTAGTCCCACAGTGTCCTCCGGTCCTCTTTATATCCCAGTGCCCCTTTACATTATTGTAACGGGGACTGCACTGTAAAAGGGGCACTGTAATGATTACAGTGCAGTCGCTTCTTTATATATATATATATATATAAATATATATATATATATATATAAATATAATTAGTGCCCCTAGAAATCACAGCCTCCTCCACCACAGTGCCCCTGCAGTCTGTCCACAGCCCAGGGGTTGGGGACTCCTGATGTACAGGACTTGATTGACTTGGGTCTAATTCAGCCATATTCTTATCCATAGCGGATGCTATAGATATCAAAGTAATGCTGAGGATGGTGAGTTGAGTGCTCACCTTGTGGTGTAGCAGGCTACTCCTCCTGTGTCTGAGATGAGGGATCTGGAGCTGCTGCATCCTGTCTCTGCAGCTGTGTGGTTTTGTCGAGCATGGAGCGCTGGCAGGCTGCTGCTGCGTCTCGCTGTCCTGGTGCCATCTTGGCTGGAGAAGTCTGTATCTGAGAAGGGTGTGCGGATAGTCTGCTGCACAGGTTGGTAGGGCTTTTTCTTAGCTGTCCTCTGCTGCATTGTGTGTTTAGAAGCTTGGGCGGGTGGTGTGGAAACCGTTCCCAGGACCCCAGTCAGTTAATTTTAGCTGGTGGTGTTCAGATGTGTGGTGCCCGTTCTATTCATGTCATCTCTGAGTAATTGCTTTCAATACAGAGCTCTACTCCACAGTACTTCATTTATGCCACAAGATATCTTGGACATTTCAGTGGCAGACTACATATTTTTCTTACAATGTGTATTTTATAGGGTAATCAGTGTGAGCAAAAATATGTTAACCAGGAGATCCACACCCATAAAGAGATTTTGGTATTGTTCTCAGTTAAAGTATTTTGAACTCTTCGTTGCTAAAATACATCAGCACATAGATGTGGTAACCACACTCTGATCCACATGCAATTTGTCTCTGGTGTATGGTAAAATAGGTCAAGATGTGTCCATGTGAATTCTAAATCTGTTTTTATAAACATTCAGGCACCCTTTATATTATTTGGGTTAACAGTGCAGTTATCACATTTCTGTTATCATTACATTAGAGTAACTTGTAAACTTTATATGTATCACCTGGCAACAGGTCAACTCCAAAGTGGTAATTTTATCCTAATCTTTTTCTCATGGGAACAAATCGAGTGCTTTAAACCGGAAGGTTTATCTCCCCCAGGCCTTTTTTTTTTTTTTTTTTTTTTTCGCTATAAACCAACAAAAAGACCAACAATTAAAAAAAAAATTACTTTCTGCTATAAAATCTTCATCAATTTAGGCCAATATGTATTCTGCTACATGGTTTTTGGTAAAACAAAATCCCAATAAGTGTATACTGCTTGGTTTACCCAAAAGTTATAGCATCTACAAATTATGGAATAGATTTATGGTATTTTTAGCAGGATTGCGGCAGACAAAATTGACACTAAGTGACCACTGTATTGCTGTCACTGGTCCCCAAAAAGGATTGGTGCTTAAAAAAAAAAAAAAAAAGCACTTTCACTGTACTAATGACACTGGCGGGGTAGGGGTTAACATCAGGGGCAATTAAAGGGTTAAATTTGTTCCCTGGGAGTGCTTGCTAATTGTGTGGGGGATGCTTTGACTGGGGGAAGACATAGATCCGTGTTCCTGCTTAGCAGAAACACAAAATCTCCATCTGCCCCTCTGACATAACACAGATCTGCCTTGTTTTCATAGGCAGACCGCCGTTTTGCCTCTCTGACCTGCTGATTTGGCTACCGCTGTGTCCACTCAAACTATTGTATCATTTGCCCTCTTTGCTTTGTCACATTTTTTTTAATGTGTGTTGTTTTGTTTTTTTTCTCTTTCAGAGGGATGGTTGTCCTAAAATTGTGAATTTGGGCAGTTCCAAAACAGATCTTTTCTATGAAAGAAAGAAGTACGGATTTAAGAAGAGGTAGTCCAAAAGCTGAATCACTATCACCGTAGCATTTTTAAGTTTTGTGGGAACCGTGTGTATTGAATGGGGTCAATAAAATGTTTTTACAACAGATTGCTTTCTGATGCACCTTTACTTGCATGCAAAATGTTCAAATCTTTTATTTTTTTGCTAACTTAAGGGGGGGGGGGGTGTAGACACTCCTTTAGAATTCTGTCAGTCACTGCACAAAAAAATCTGTTGCTGCTATAGTGCCAGGCTCTAAAGTAACATCACTTAAAACTGCCTGAATTTGTGTAAAATGTTACAGAAACTTGCACAAATGCTTGCAGCTAGCTCTGAAGGCAACTACAGCGAGTGTTGTAAAGCCCTTATTAAATTCTCCACTATTTTTTGACAGAGCAAATTTTTTTTTTTTCTGAATTGCTTTGCTAATTAAAATTGGCCCCAATTTTTTTAAAAGCGGAGGCCCTGTAAAAAAAAAAATTGTTGTCACATGATATTTGCGTAACTGTTAAACACGTTTTTCAGATCAAAAATACACTAAAACGAAATCTGGTGCACACAAACACAATACCCAGTTTTTGGTAAATATAAATTATGGGGTTGCGTGGACCAAATGGATACCAAGCAAGTGAAGCCTTATAATTGCAGATGCCCCTGGAATCACAAAAACTATGGTACCCAAAATTAGCCACAGGCAACATTTTAATAGCCTTCACAGTTTATCAGTTTAAAGTGGTTCTATACATTAAAATCCTTCTGTGCTCTAGACCCCTCCCCCACTTTTTTTTTTTCTTACCTGATCCCATCCAGCAATGTGCACAAGTGCAGCGTCTCCCTCCGCTGTCTCCTCATTGGACAGATTGATATTAGCAGGGACCATTGACTCCCGCTGCTGTCAATCAAATCCTGTGACGTGGGGGGCGGGGCTGAGTCCCGCTGTCTGTGTCAATGGAAGCAGCAGTGGGCTCAGCAGTGAGCACGCATGGATGCCCTCATGGAAAGCGGCTTTCCCTGGGGGGCACCTGACAAAGATAAGGGGCCTGGAGTGCTGGTGGGGGACCCCAGAAGAAGATCGGTGGGCTGCTCTGTGCTAAAGCATTGCACAGAGCAGGCAAGTACAGATATGTTTGTTTTAATACACTTTAAAGCTAATGAATTAAAGCCATATCTGCTCACTCTGATGGTCAGGGTGATACCTCACATGTGTGGGACAATTTATGTTTACATAGACATGCACAGAGCACATGTTTGCAATTGGGTATGTACTAGGGCACTTAATACATATTTTTCCCTTTCCGTCATTTCAGGACAGCCACAATAGAGAGATAGTCTCCTCCCCTTCCTCTGGAAACACTGCGCCAGCCCATAAAATCTCTCCTCCCCTGCCAGACCTCAGTTATTAGTGTTTCCTCCGGTGGGGAGACACTGTGCAGAGGAACCAGGCCGGGTGCAGTCAGGGAGACTGTGGCCTCTTTCTAAGAAAATCATCCCTAGGGAAGCAGGGGCTTCCAGGATGAAGAGTGGCGGTACATACCGCAGCTGAAAGCCACCCCTTCCTTGCCGAGCGCGGCATCAGGTCGTGGGGGACCCCTATCGCGTCCACAGGGCCGCAGCAGGGAGACAGTCCGCTCTCCCCTGTATCCATACAGGCCGCAAAATTTGGAACCAGCGGGCCGGACGACGGGTGACGTCATTTCCGGCGGGGGGGCGGACGCTTTCCCTTTGAACCGCGACTTCCGGGTCGCGGGGCTGATAGGGGGCCGGGCTCAGGCTGGAGTGAGTCGCTTCACATGTACACAGTGTGAGACTCTACACAGGCAACCACCTGCAGTCATGTCTGAGGCAGATGCTGCAGCTCATTCGGACGCTGTCTCCAGCCTTCCAAAGGTAAGAGTTCCCTGGGGAGGGGTTCTCTCTATCTAAGGTTTGCTCTCCCTCTTGTATGGTTCCTTACTTAGAGGGAGGGCAGTCCCCCTGGGTGGTCAGGGGGTGGGGGGGTGAGCGCAGTTCCCTTAAGATGGATCTGGTACTCCCCCAGGGTTGTTTCCACTTAAACTTGCTGGAAGTAATATGGTTTTTTTGTATGTATTTTCAGAAATCTACAGAAAAAACAAAGTCCACTCATGTCTCTAAAAGGAAGTGTGCCTCTTGTAGAGACAGTTTAGGGGAAGCATGGACTAAAGTTTTATGTAAGGAGTGCATAGACTCCCTGGTTAAGGAAAGGGAATCTGAACAGCAGTCTGGGTTGGCAGCTTCTGTGAAAGAGCTGTCATCCACCTTTTCATCTTTTAAAACCTTTTTTGAGACGTTCAAGCTTCCCTCTAAACCCATTCAGCAGGACACAACCCCGCCTCATGCTCAGGGCTCTGCACCTGCCAGATCTACCAATTTAGTTATGGCAGAGGAGATGTCAGGCCCTTCCGGGGTGGAGCAGAGGCAACCGGACAGTGGCACGTCTGATTCCCATGAGGAATCAGAAGGGGAGGACCAGGACGGGGAGTCCAGGAAAATCTCCAGGTATAAATTGTCCCTGGATGAGGTGGAAGATCTCTTGGGGGCAATATATACAACCCTCGGGATACACGAGGATAAAAAACCCCTATCTCTCCATGACCTTATGTATAAGGGCTTGGGAGATCAAAAAAGAAAAGTTTTTCCAGTACATGAAGTGCTGGTGGAAACGATTAAGAAGGAGTGGCAGGATCCTGAGAGGAAACCCTTCTTTTCTAGCTCCCTTAAGAGAAGGTTTCCATTTTCAGAGGATCCAGCGTCCATTTGGAATAAAAATCCCAAGTTGGATGCCGCCTTCTCTCAGGTCTCTAGACACACAGACCTGGCATTCGAGGTCGTAGCCCGCAATTTAGAGCACTGGCTTTTCCAGATTCAGGAGCACATTGAAGCTGGCACAGCCAAGGAGACTATCCTAGCCTCGTTCCCCACGATTCTGCGAGGAATCGCATACATTGCAGACGCCTCAGCAGAGTCAGTCCGTATGTCGGCCAGATCAGCGGCGCTGGCGAATTCGGCCAGAAGAGCGCTCTGGCTGAAAACTTGGCCGGGGGACACCGCCTCCAAGGTCAAATTGTGCGGGATACCCCTGACAGGTGATCTACTCTTTGGCCCTGGTTTAGAGACGGTCTTAGACCGTACAGCGGACAAAAAGAAGTCCTTTCCGCCTAAGAGGAAAGCCCCAGCTCAGACGAGAAAGGGGTTTCGTCCGAAAAAAGGCAAGGAATCTCCCAAGCAAGGGAAGAAAACTTGGGGCCAAAGAGGCAAGGGCAGAGGAGGGGCGATTTTTCGCCCTCCTGAGAAGGCCCGTAAAGATCAATGACTCTCTAGGGACGGTGGGAGGAAGACTGGGGGCCTTCCTTCCACATTGGGAGACCCTCTCACCCAATCGATTCATCCTGGGGGTCATAAGAAGGGGGTATCTCTTGGAATTCTCAAGACCACCCCCGCAAAGGTTCCTTGTTACGAAGCTTCCCAGCTGCACAGCAAGGGCCGAAGCTTTGGTGAACGCCCTGAAGGAACTGGAGATTCAGAACGTAGTTCACAGAGTACCAAGGGGGCAGGAAGGAGAGGGGTTCTATTCCCACGTATTTGTGGTGAAAAAGCCCTCGGGAAAATTCAGACTGATTCTGAATTTAAAACCCTTAAACAGGTCAATTTGCTACAAAAGGTTCCGCATGGAGTCAATCTTTACGGTCAGGGCCCTGCTACCACACAACTGTTATATGGTGTCTCTGGATCTCAGAGACGCATATTTACACGTCCCTATCGCAGAAACCTCCCAGAGGTTCCTCCGTTTAGCAGTAGACCTGCAGGGCACAATACTGCATCTGCAGTTTCAAGCGCTGCCCTTCGGGCTATCCTCCTCGCCCCGCATATTCACAAAGGTACTGGCAGAGGCGTTGGCCTTCCTGCGACTCCGGGGGGTATCAGTTATAGCCTATCTGGACGACCTGCTTCTTTTTGCAGTATCCCCAGAACAGTTGATCAGAGACCTCGATCTAACCAAGAGGGTTCTAACAGGTTTGGGGTGGCTGCTGAACTTAGAAAAGTCCAGTCTCATTCCCTCACAGCGCATTGTGTACCTGGGGTACCTGTTGGACACTACGCTCTCGAGAGTTTTTCTTCCAAGGGAAAAAATTCTAAAACTGGACAGAGCAGTTCTCTCCCTCCAGTGCAACCATCTGGTGTCCAAGAGGTCCATAATGTCAACATTAGGCCTTCTAACTTCTACTCTTCCAGCAGTGCAGTGGGCAGGATTACATTTTCGCCCCCTACAATCATATGTACTAAGAGTATGGGACCACAGTCAGAGGGATCTAGACACCTTAGTACAGGTTCCCCATCAAATAAAGAGATCTCTTTGGTGGTGGAGGAAGGAAGTGAACTTGTCACAGGGGCGTCTGTGGCTCATCCCAGTCCCACAGATCCTAACCACGGATGCAAGTGGCAAGGGCTGGGGGGCACATCTGGGATCCCTTCTAGCGCAGGGCACATGGAAGGGCGACGAGCTGCAGAGGTCGTCCAATTGGAAAGAGCTGAGGGCAGTAGGCCTAGCCCTCAGATTCTTCAAAAAGGAACTCCCAGGGCCACCATGTACAGGTACGGTCGGACAACTCATCCACCGTGGCCTATATAAACAAGCAGGGAGGCACCAGGAGCGGAAGTCTGCTGGCCCTAGCAGAAGACATTCTAAGCTGGGCCGAGTCCAACACTCTCTCACTCTCAGCGGTTTTTCTGAGAGGGGAGAGGAATATAATCGCAGATTTTCTCAGCCGGAGGAGTCTAAAGGAAGGAGATTGGGCCCTCAACCAGGAGGTTTTCAATCTCATATCCGAGAAATGGGGACCCCCGGAAGTGGATCTTTTCGCTTCAAAAGACAACGCGAAAACCCCCTGTTTTTTCTCCCTAAACGCAGGGGAAGGAGCACTGAGAGTGGACGCATTATCTCAGAGTTGGCATTTCAGGACATGTTATGCCTTCCCTCCTCCGGTACTATTACCGGCGGTTCTGAGGAAGTTTCAGTTAGAGAGCACCTCTCTTATTCTGGTAGCTCCACATTGGCCGAAAAGGGCATGGTTTTCAATCCTCAGTCAGTTAGCAGCGGAACCTCCCCTTTTCCTTCCACCTCGAAAGGATCTTCTGTCGCAGGGTCCAGTCCTCTGCCCACAGGTGCAGCAGTGGAAATTAGCGGCCTGGCTACTGAGGAGGGTATATTAAGATCCAAGGGGTTTTCAGAGAGCTTGATCTCTACCCTCCTCAACAGTAGGAAAAAGGAGACCCGTAAGATTTACAAAAAGGTCTGGCTCCTTTTCAACAAATGGTGCATAGAAAACTCCTTCTCGGTGCAGAGTCCCGTAGCTGTGTTGGAATTTCTGCAGTGTGGAGCGGACAAGGGTTTATCTGTAGCTACCCTTAAAAGTCAGGTTTCAGCACTCAGTGCTTACCTGGAGAAGTCTCTGGCTACCAATCCATGGGTGGTCAGATTCTTTAAGGCACTGTCAAGACAGAGACCTACCAAGGGTCCTCCCTTTCCCGGGTGGGACCTATCTCTGGTTTTACAGAGCCTTACGGGAAGTCCCTTTGAGCCATTGGACAAGTGCCTGTTAAAGGAACTTACCCTAAAAACAGTATTTTTAGTTGCAGTAACAACTGCCAGGAGGGTCAGCGAAATTGAGGCGTTATCAATTAGACCTCCTTTTTGTGTTATTTTGCCAGACAGGATAGTCCTTAAGACTGATCCAGCTTTTTTGCCAAAGGTGGCGTCAAGCTTTCATAGAAGCCAGGAAATAGTCCTACCCTCGTTTTGTCCCAATCCTTCAGGTGAAAGGGAACTAAGATTTCATTTTTTAGATGTAAGGAGAAGTATCCTACAATACCTAGAGATGACTAAGACAATAAGGAAGTCTGATTCTCTATTTATTTTATTTTCTGGGGCCAGAAAGGGTCTCAGAGCGTCCCGACGCACGATTGCCAGGTGGCTTAGATTAGCTATTGGGCAGGCATATTCTTTAGCGGGGAAGGAGGTCCCTAGAGGCATAAAGGCACACTCCATCAGAGCAGTGGCAACTTCCCAGGCAGAGAAGGCTGGAGCAACGCCAGAGCAAATATGCAAGGCAGCAACATGGTCCAGCTACTCCACTTTTGTTAGACATTACAGAGTGGACCTGGTGGCGGCAGGTGAGCAGGCTTTTGGGCGAAAAGTTCTGCAAGCTGTAGTCCCACCCTAATTGGTAAGTGCTCGATTATCCTCTCTATTGTGGCTGTCCTGAAATGACGGAAAGGGAAAATTAAAGTTACGTACCGGTAACGTCTTTTCCTGTAGTCTTTCAGGACAGCCCTAGTTACCCACCCTAAGCTTGGGGGGGTCTTATTAAAGACCAGAACGCAATATGGTAATGATATTGATTGGTATGTTATTAATGTGTTCTTGTGTCTCCCCAGCGGCCGGAGGTACTCTTGAAAGAACTGAGGTCTGGCAGGGGAGGAGAGATTTTATGGGCTGGCGCAGTGTTTCCAGAGGAAGGGGAGGAGACTATCTCTCTATTGTGGCTGTCCTGAAAGACTACAGGAAAAGACGTTACCGGTACGTAACTTTAATTTTTTTTCCATTTATTGTTATCATGAGGGGGGGGGGCGGTGGCAGGCTAATGGGACCCTTATGTGATTAGGATGAGCAGGGGACAGGTCTATTATTACCACCCCCTACATGTCTCTTCTGCCCTCCACTGTAGCTTTTGAAGCTGGGTTCACACTAATGCCAAATTGGATGCTGGTTTCCCTGCATCCAATTTGCATGACAGGAGGCTGTGGCCAGCTCTCAATGGAGCCATTTCACACATCTCCAGGGCGGCTGCGGAGTGGATTGCACAGGAGTCCTATGTGTCTGGCTCTGTTTCAGATTCAAATTCAGGGATAAATTCAGACCTGATTCTCCATTTTTGGGGATGCACCGGACCCTTGCTGTGAGCTGCATCCAAATTAAGTGTGAACCCAGCTTCAAACTTGGATCATGTAATTGATTTCTCAGGGTGGGTCCGAAAAAGTGATTGGTCTGATATAAGGCCAGGTTCACACTGGAGCTGGCTGCGTATCGCACAGAAGCACTGGGCGTCCCTGTTCTCCATTTCAGGGACGAATCTATGCCTGAATTCAGCCCTGAAACTGAGCCAAAGACGCACAGCATTTCTGTACAGTGCACTCCACAGCCGCAACGGAGATATGTGAACCGGCTCCATAGGGAGCCAGTCACATTCTCCTGCTATGCGAATTGGATGTGGAGAAATTCGCAAAGGTGTGAACCCGGCCTAAATCTGCCTGGATCATTTTTTCTAAAAACCACGAGGCAGCTGTCGTCACCAAGATCATGACTACGGCAGCCCTTTCTAGAGATCTGATCTGACTGGCAGATCCTGCCCTTCATTCGATACTGGCTGTGAGCTTTTAATTGTCAAGCTATGTCTGACTAGTCAAAATCCTTTAACCCTTTTTTACTGAGAAGGGTGTAAGGCTTAATTTTAAACATGCTTTGGCTGCTATAACCTGGGCCAGGCATGACGGGTAGAGCAGAGAATGAGCCACAAACAAATGAACTTTTGTTCCCCATCAACACTGGCCAGGAAAAGGTGATAAAGCATGATTTGTGCTTGATGGCATCAGTGGGGTGTAGGAGTAGCATTCAGGGTCTGTTAGACCCCTGATGTCTCCTTTTTAGGCTCGGTTCACACCTAAACTGGCCACAGATCGCACAGCAACGCTGTCCGTCCCTGTTCTCCGTTTCAGGGCAGAATCTTTGCCTGAATTTGACCCTAAACGGAAGCAAAGACACACAGAATTTTTGTGCAGTTCGCACCGCAACCGCCCCGGAGACATGAGAGCCAGTCATATTCTCCTGCTATGCTAATTTGATGCGGAGAAAACCGCATCCAATTCACATAGGTGTGAACCCAGCCTTAAAGAAGACCTTTCTTTTCAATTATGCTTTCACATGGGGAGTTATTAGCGCAATTTCCCTCCATTGTCTGAATGTGGTTTGAGCTGTTAGTCTTCCTGAAAGAAGCAGTAGCTGAGAGACGAATTCCATTTTCTTTTTATTCATCCCCGAATGGACCTCGTAAGTTTACACTGACTTAACGTTCCAAAATCTCCTAGATGTTATGTGTTCCTGTATGCCTATGCTGTCTTATGACTGTTTTCTACCGTATTCTTTATAAACTGAAAATAAAGAATTTATTTTTTTTTTAAAAACTGTTTTAGACCCCTTTCACACCGAGCTGCCTATAGATTAGGCAGTAAAACGCCGCTATTTTTAGCGGCGTTTTACCGTCGGATTTGTGGGGCACTTTAACCCCCCTGCTAGTGGACGAGAAAGGGTTAAAACCGCCCGCAATGCGCCGCAATAGCGGTGTTTTGCCGTGGTATCCCAGCCCTGCCCGATTGATTTCAATGGGGAGCAGCGGTCGAGGAGTGGTAAACACACCGCTCCTTCACTGCTCCAAAGAAGCTGCTGGCAGGACTTTTCCTGATGTCCTGCCAGCTGCTCCATTGGAAACAATGGAGCAGCTGTTGGAGGTCGGATTGCAGGCGCTATTTTTAACGCTATAGCGCCTGCAAAACGCCCTCGTTGTGAAAGGGGTCCAAGTTTGTAGACTCTGATGCCAACAGCAACGAACTTATCCTTTTCTCTATTTTTGATTTGTTTATTTGGTAGGAGGTTCTGCAGCTGCTGCCTCACCTAGAGAACCTCTCCACCTGTATAGCATTATAGGATTATTTTTTAACCAAACCTTCTGATGTGGGAAAAAGTACCAAAGGAACAGTGCAAAATAGATTGGAAATAAAGGCAGATTCCATCTTTAGAATTGGGGGGGGGGGGCTGGTCTGTCCACATCCACTTACTGGAATGCTCACTGTTGGTTGTTCAGCATAATCAATGGCTTCAGTTTTCAACAGGATGTTATGAGAGTTGACTTTTCTTTCCTTCACTTTCTGTGTCTTGTTTTTGGCATCAGTTTGAGAAACTTATAACAACATTCAGAATTCATTGACAAGTGCAATTGACCTACTTCAAGTGGGTTTTTCATTCCCATACACTTGCATGAGAGTATGTTAGACTTTTACTAATACAAATTTTAGACTCCTGTATTAAAATTTATATGCCTGCAATCAAAGGAAACAATACTCGTTAAAATACAGATCCTGCAACTACTGACCACCGCCTAAGAATAAGTTGACATCTTGCGTCAATATTTTCTGACTGGGCTCATTCACACCAGTCCACATGTGTTGTGCTCCTTATGACACGTGTGTTGGTGTCCATACTCCCCTGTATGCTAGTACTGCTCAGAACCGCATACAGCTGCCACATATTCCATCCTGACATTAATCTTGGCAGGCGGCTGTGTACATGTCACCTATGCCTCCTGGGATCCAAAATATGCTCAGCTTTTACACCTTACTGGCAAAAAGTCCTAAGCCTTACATTTTACTTGTAAGTTACCCATCTTCATTAATGTGTTTGGTGGGGGGGGGGGTTATAAGAAATGGCCCTCCCATAGAGGATATTGCACTAAACCTGTGTAGGTAAATAAGAGACGCACAGAACTGATGTGGCGTCTGTCTTTGTGTTGGAGATCTGAAGACAAGATCTGTGGTAATGAAGAGACCCTCCAGCTCATCCAGCCTTAAATGAAGTCTGAACTATCTGGCACTAGCAATCCTGACCGTAGCACACTTTCTGTCCATGGCGGAGGTCTTCTCAAGTCCACACAGGTACCTCAGGAATAGCTTGTTTGAGAGTTCAGTGCAACATTGTCAGCTTGCTGCAGACACAGCTCCCAATTGTCCCTGATTTGAAACAAAGTCCCTCTGCCATCCTTCTTTTGTCCCTTATTTTGGACTGATATATATAGTTGTATATAAAATGCACTATTTACTCTGTGTTTCACAGTGCTAAACCTTTCATCCAATTTCTAAATTGCTGCATATGAAAATTTCAAAAGCCAGTATAAAGGAATGGTTGTGGTATTAAAAAAAAAAAAAAAAAAAAAAAACAAAAAACCTGTTGTAGGTTTAATTTTTTTTCTGTATAATTCTCCTTTAAGGGGGCATGGCAGGGGGTGTGTCCTATTCCTAAATACTTTTGCTAATAGGTGCCCCTTGTTTTCATCTCAAAGTTGGGAGGTATGGCTGCAGGAAGCCACAGGCACATAAAAGTCTCTTCTGGCTAGCAACTCCCCTAAAGTAAATGTGTGGCAGAGCTTTCTCTCTCCTCCTCTCCTCCTTCAGGGTGTTCTAATCTAGACCACAGGTGCAGGAAGTGATGTACATAATTATACATAAATCTGTGATATTAGCAGCTAACAGTAGATGGCAGTAGATCCCTGCACACTCCCCCTGGTGAAATCTATATGTCCCGCCAAAGGCAACACAACATGTATGGTAAACAATTTATGAAATGGCATTGGCATCTCCCCATTTCAATGGCTTGCTGAAGGAAAAACAAGTTAGTAGCAATACATTCCAGGTATAGCAAAAATGGGCAACATGTGGCAGTAGATCCTTACAAATGTTACATAAAAACAACTGAAGATTTATTATGCATCTGTGAAACTAATGCAAATTTGAATGAAATACGACTACGTGTTATTAATATTATAGTCTGCCAGTGTACAATAGCAAAACGTCAACATTTTCTTAATGTTTTGAGTTTTAGGCATAGAGGGGTTAATATGGCAGCCATGAAAAGGGGGTTGTGTTATTCCTATTAAGTGGGTGTGTGATGTATAAGCACCACTGCTGAGCTTGCCATAGCAAATCCGCCCTGTTGTGACTAGAAGCTCACTGATACCAGCACAAGTCACTGGTTTTACTGGGTTCCTCCCTGGTTTATGTCATCCTTTGAGAAAGCCCATCGTATAATCAGGAAGTAATTTAACTTATACATTACTAAGTTCCGCAATAGAACCATATAGGATAGTTCTGTAAAATCATTTGGATGCTAGCAGCCTTTTGTGTTTTGTATTTCTTTTATATTTCTCTATATGTGCATTTGTGCAGAAAAAGGGCAAAGCAATGTTAAACAACTGAATCTAAAAAAACTGTCTGAAGTTCCAGTTTTTTTTCTTGGCTTCCAGATGGATGAAGATCGGCATCACTGTATTATCTAGGATGCTGTTGTTATGATGTGTTACATGGAAGAATGTTTAGAACCAAAATATAGTGACACACACAGCCCCTCCCCCCCTACAGTTAGAATCACTTCCCTAGGACACACTTAACCCCGCCCCCTAGTGGTTAACCCCTTCACTGCCAGTGTCATTTACACAGTAATCAGTGCATTTTTAATCGCACTGATCGCTGTATAAATGACATTGGTCCCAAAAATGTCCGACATGTCCGCCAAAACATCAGTCACAATAAAAATCGCTGATCACCGCCATTACTAGTGAAAAAAAAGGTAGGTAATAACCAATGGCCTGGTCATGAAGGGGGGGTAGCGACCAATAGGGATGATGTGTTTTTCTTTATGGATGTAAACATTTGTGGTCTGGTACAGCAGTATGAACCTTCAATCAAACTGTCATCTCCCCTCCTTTTGTCGCGGCTCAAACTTTATTAGTGTGATGTCGCCCCACAGGTGTGGGTGGACAGTGTTTATGGTGACTATTACCACATCAGGGGTGTAACTACACGAGAAGACCATTGTGACTGCTTTAGGGCCAAGGAATTTTAGTAATTATTAATCCAGGCAGTAGCATAATTTGTCAGTTAAGAAACCTAATTGATCAAACTGTAATATCACATACCACATTCAATAAGTCACATTTTAGGCACTGCTACTAAAATATGTAAATATAATTTTGATTCACCAAATAGTTCAAAGTAGTAAGCATTATCACCTGGAGTTTTACCCCTGATAAACAACGTTTTTTCCCTAAGTAAGTATCCATGTGCATTAATTTGAATGGGATTGATGAAACTTGCAGTAATTAAAGTAATGCCATCATTTAAGCTATATCATTCTGCTATTTGTTTGGGGCTCGTTTTCGGTATCGAAATTCTGCAAATTCCTTTTTTTTTTTTTTTTTTTTTTTTTTTTTTTTAGTAGTTTTTATTTTCTACTTCACATTTACTCAACATTTACTTGTAGACAAATCTGTTCAGCAAGACAAAGCTAGGTACAAACCATACTGCTAAGGGGGGAGGGGGTGCATGAGCATTTGCTACATGAAGATGTACACAATGTGAATACAACGGTTGCACTTGCCTACATGTAAATGTGGAGTAAAATACATATAAGTTCTATGGAATAATTAAAAAGAAATTTACAGTGAATGGTACATGTATTATACACATACAGCTTTCATGATACAGTATTATTGACAGGAGTCGTCTCTTAGAAATCGATCCTGTGTAAATAAAAAAATTTTAAAAAATCACACAAAATTCTTGGTTTATTAATTTGCAGCAAAACAAGCCCAGTGATGGATGAAATAAATGTGTACGTAGCAGAGGGACCAAGTGGTTGCATTCTTGCCTTACAGCTGCTCTAAAGCTGGCCATAGATGGATCAAAGTTTGGTCTGTTTACCAGGGACAGATTGGATTTGATTCTATGGTCACTCCTGCTAGAGGGAAGTTGATCTAATGATTAGCTTCTCTCGAACAGGAGTGCTGGAAAGTTTTCATTCGATCCGAATTCAATTCATTGGCTGCAGCACTGATCAGTGTATTCAGAGCCCCATCCCCCCCCCCCCCCCCCACTGTCAGAATACAATAGTGCAGCGGAGAGGATTCCTTCATCCACCTCGAGTGTGTGGCAGTGTTAATTTTAGTCTTAGGACTAAAATCGCGTTTTAGTTTTAGTCCCATTTTAGTCTCCTGCAATTGTTTTAGTTTTAGTCGTATTTAGTCGACTAAATCTCCAGTACATTTTAGTTAACTAAAATGTTCTTCATTTTAGTCGACTAACATCTCCAGTAAATTTCAGTAATTGCAATTTAGTTTTAGTCATAGTTTTTTGACTAAAATGGCATTTTAGTTTTAGTCTCATTTTAGTCTTTTGACTAAAATGGCTTTTCGTTTTAGTCATATTTTAGTCATCTCAATTGTTTTAGTTTTAGTCGTATTTTATTTGACTAAAATAGTATTAATTTAGTTGACTAAAATGTTTTAGTCGACTAAATTAACACTGGTGTGTGGATGGGGAAATCGATTGTATTGTTGAGAAATATAGGCAGATACTTATCCATCATACCTTACCATTAGGGAGGTGTGTGAATGGCCCCAAATATATTCTGCAGCAGGACAACGACCCTAAACATACAGCAATGTTATTAAGACTTACCTTCAGCGTAATGAAGAACAAGTCTTGGAAGTTATGGCTATGCATAGAGAAAGGTCTCAAACAATGCACCTTGTTTGAGACCTTTGATTAAGCCCCGTGTGTCGGGTGAAATGCATTGGGGCAGGCATTGGATGAAGCTGGCTGAGGTTGCTTTCACCTGTTTTCTAATGGCTTTGCTAGGTGTGTGGTGTTTGGGACCTTTCTCTATGTATATCCATAGTGTGAGGAGTTAGATGGACTCCTGCCCAGCTAGCACCCATTGCCGGAAACACCAAATGGATTTACAGGAGTTTAGCGGAGCCCTAATCTCAACATCATTGAGTCTGTCTGGTATTACATGAAGAGACTTGAGGATTTGAGGCAGCCTACATCCACGATCTGTGGCTTGTTCTTCAAGATGTTTGCAACAACCTACCTGCCAAGTTCCTTCAAAAACTGTGGCAAAGGCTTTGGTAAATTATGAAAATAAACTATTACCAATTTTATTTCTGAAAGCATTCTTAATTTACAGAATTTCTTACACCTGCCTAATACTTTTGCACAATACCGTATATATACAGTATACACACACAGACCCATTCTTTAATGTGTGAAACTATTATTAAGAAAATACATAAACCAGAAGATTGGCAGGTTTAAGCCCAATTCCAGTAAAACTAAAAGCTCTCTCTTGCATGATTACCTGCATGTTTCCATCTAGGGGATGGGAAAAGCACTTTTACTTACCTGATCCGCCACTACCTGGCAGACGGTGCTCCCCTACGCTCCATCAGTAGACTGTCCTTCAGCATCCTCATGTCCAGTGCAGGGCTATTATCCCTGCATCAGTCTTGATGACATCAGAAGACCTTAGACCCCCAGAGTGTAGGGGGGAAGAGGCTTCAAGAACCAGTCTAGCAGCGCAGAGGAGCCTGTGGGTGCAGAGGATCAGGTAAGTAACCCTACTGCAAGGAAGGACTTGCCAAATTTACACCAAAGAAATTCTATAAACCCTGTACAAATACATGGAAATATTTCACATTTACCACTTGCATATAGTGTTGTAAATGGGTCTTAACAGCTGATTGTAAAGCCTTTTTTTTTAAAACAAACGTATACTTACCTGCTCTATGCAATGGTTTTTTGCACAGAGCAGCCCCAAACCTCCTCTTCTGGGGTTCCCTGACGGCGCTCCAGACTCCTCCTCTTCCTCTGTGTGCAATCATAGCAAGCTACTTGCTATGGGGGCATACCTTCGGGCTTGCCCTGAGTCACGCTGCAGTGTCCGTAGACGCACACAGTGCGGCTCACATTTGATTCACAGCAGCTGAAGCCAATGGCTCATGCTGCTGCCCGAGAGAAAGAAAAAAGGGGAGAGAAGACTGCAGGAAATGCATCAAGTAAAAAAAACACCTAGCCTTTAGAACTACTTTAAAATGCACAACTGAATAAGTTGTTGGTGGAGGGATACCCTACTCTGTACATAGCCCAGAATGTTCTGTACTCTGTGTTAATATTTCCTTATAAAATAAAGATAATATATAAACAATCCAAAGAAACCTAAAATAGTGCTTACACTTTAAGGCTGGGTTCACACTGCTGCGGTGGCAGACATCGCATGTGATTCGCAGCGCACTGCTGTTCACATCACATGCGATGTCTGTGCTGTGCGATGTCAGCCATACAGATAGTATGGCTGATATCGCACCGCATTCGGTCCAAACTCGCACAGGACCCTTTTTTTTGTTCGGACCAAAATCGGATCGCATGGGTGTTCACACCTATGCGATCCGAAAATGTCCGAATTGTCAGTTCGCATTGCGATATGCGGGCTGAACTGGGGGTGTCATTAACATTGTATGACACTCCCCAGCAGTTCGCATATGGCAGTGTGAACTGCCGTGCGAGTTGGTGCGATGCGGGAACCCGCAGTAAATTCGCTGCGTTCCCGCACCGCAGCAGTGTGAACCCAGCCTTAAGCTGAAATATTCCAGGTCCTTTGTCGAGTGGCTTCTCATCTACATACTGACCACAGGTGGTTGCTCGCTCAACAGTGCTGTAATTCACAGAACACTTGATCGTGACATCACCACCCCTTCTCTACACCTTATACAATCAGAGAACACCCTATATTCCTTGAAAAACTACAAGGTGTTCTGTAAGTGGCAGTGCCACGTGAGTGACCCTCTGTGGTCAGTGTGCAGCTTCCCCAGCGGTCTGAAACATGCATACTTAAGCTGGCCATACATTATAGCATTTTCTTATTCAATTTCCTTTAGATTTACCTTCAACTTTGTAGTGTAAGGGCCTGCCTGATTGCATACAAATTGAAAGTGTTTAGGTTTCACCTCATATATGGTTTTGGCAAATGTAAAGGAAACTTGTACAAGATTAATACCAATGTAATTCTGTGCTATCCAAAAGTAGTCATATGGTAATCTTACTAAATCCTAATTATTACTGAATACATTTCCTGGTATCGACACGTGTTGGGGAGGGGACAGGACGGTTTGTGAGACAGCGGAGTGATCTCAGAGCGGGAGAAGACACACCAGTACAGCGTCTTTATATTTGTTTGGCTTGTTACAGAGTGGTGCGCTCATAGCACCTATTAAATGTGGGTACCCTAATATATAGAATATTGTAATTTAATTTTAAATAACATTTAAAACAGTAATACTCTATCCAGTTTCCTGTTTTCCATATGAATATTGTTGCAAGCAACCCTCCAAGGATCTGAATGCTGACCATAAACCCAGAGGTGGTTTAAAAACGCGTTTTGACCAAGCTTAGGTGCAAGGTCACACGCTCTAAGGTGAGCGCATACACCTTATTTGGGGTTCATGATGATGAGCAACGCTCTCATCACTCCAAACTACTGAATTCATACCTTCTCTTTTATGCTAAAAAAGAAATACTCCTCAAGTGGATTATGACACCCCCCCCCCCCCCCCTTCTCCTCCTGGAAGGCACAGATTAGAGCTGCCCTACCTATGTATAGAATTACATATATAAACAGAGGTTGTCAATGGAAATATGAAAAAGTTTGGGCCCCCTGGACTTCTGACTAGTATACTAGAGAGAACTACACATCCTAGCACAAATACTAGGTTCATTATGCTGCTAGACAACTGTTTGGATTATAACTACTGTGTAATTCTGTCCTAATGATTGTGAACTTTTGCTGCATGTTTCTCTGTACACTGATTCTTGAACTGTATGTGCACAAAGACTTCATCATGCTATGCTATGTACTGTACCAATGAATATGCTGTTGTAGTTCTACATGACAACAATAAAGCACCTTTGTTTTGTAAAAAAAAAAAAAAAAAAAAAAAAAAAAAAAAAAAGCTGAGCACATACACCAAAGGGGAGCACAAGAGTGGACACGAGCACTTGATTGTTTTATCATCTGCAATGAGTACCAGAAAAATGGAGTAGTTAAGGATGGACTTGTTGTTGCGATTTTATGGACACAGATTAATGCATGAATTAGTTTGGCACAAGAGCACTTTAAACATGGGTCCAACAGGACACTGTAAGACAGAACAATTTATTCAAGTGATGTAACCATATCAATTATATGATACATGCATAGGTTTACATGTAATGTTTCCTCTTTTCACCTGTGAACACATGCAATATACCTCTGTTTAGCATGTATGACCACAGTATGTTGTTATTGTATGCATAAAATTCTCCGTTTGGAGACAAATAAAAACTTTTCTGTTAAAAAAAAACATGGGTCACTTTATTTCTATATTGATTATTGTATATTGATGCACTTTTATATACATTTATGTATATTATAGGTTGTCGCTGCAATTATCACAATGGGTTGCAAATTTCTCTATTTCATATGAATGCAATATGTGTATATAGAGGAGTGTATGCTACACAGATTGTTATTGGAGCATCGCAATTTTTTATTGTTTATGACCGCAACTTTTAATTGCATAAGATTGCATTATTATGCTCACTAAATGTTTTACATAGGAATGCAATATCGCACCACCACTATTTATTTATTATTTATTTATTTCAGGTACTTATATAGCGCCGTCAATTTACGCAGTGCTTTTACATATACATTCACATCAGTCCCTACCCTCAAGGAGCTTACAATCTAAGGTCCCTAACTCACATTCATACATACTAGGGACAATTTAGACAGGATCCAATTAACCTACCAGCATGTCTTTGGAGTGTGGGAGGAAACCGGAGTACCCAGAGGAAACCCACGCAGGCACAGGGAGAACATGCAAACTCCAGGCAGGTAGTGTCATGGTTGGGATTCAAACCAGTGACCCTTCTTACTGCTAGGCGAGAGTGCTACCACTACATCACTGTGCCACCCACTATTTAACTGTAGTCAGTAATAATTAGGATTTAGTAAGATTACCATATGACTACTTTTGGATAGCACAGCATTACGTTGGTATTAATTTATTTGGCATGAGTATATGGGACGTGATCAATGCTAGCAGCTGTCCTTTAATCATCTCTAATTATCATTTGGATTTTCACACAGTAGCTCACATGACTTTGTTTGTTTTTTAAAATTGTACAAGATAATTGTATAATGCCTTACATTGGTCAAAGCAAGTATGCAAAAAAGATTAAACTGTGAAGTTTAAAAAAAAAAAAAAAAATTACATTCACCAGTAACCGATTTGTGCTTATTTTAAACAGAAGTACTAATAACACTCTATGACGCACAGATAAGAACAATTATAAACCTGTATATGAAATATATTAATAGAAATCTAGAACAGCAGACAAGGAAAATTTTGAGCATCATGTCTCTGCCCAATGTTACAATAAAAATAATTACCGTATTTGTAAAAATGCAGTATATCTTCTACATAAGTCGAATGCAAATATGATTTAGTTCAACTAAAATCCCAGCAACAGCCTCCAGGTGTCACTGTGTGCAAGCATTGCTTTATTCACACTTGGCATTTTTAAAATATTTTTTCTTTAGTAAATATTGTGCCATTAATTTACTGAGTAGACAAGCTAATCCTCACAGCTTTATTTAAAGCAAGTGTGTGAACTACAGTCTGGGCTGATCTGTTTGAAGGCATGATCTGGTTGAGTACATGTCCTGACATGTAAACAGACGCACTTTATGGTTTGGGTGTTGTCTTTCAGTGCTTTATATTCACTTTTCACACACCTTCATTAGTATGACATAAATGCAAGTCAAACATTCTAAGTGTTTTTTTTTTATAAACAGCTATCAGTAGTTCCAATGGAACAAAGAAGAGACAAATGTCACAAGTAAACTTGTGAGAACAAACATATGGGAGCTTTGCTGTCTTTGTTTTTATGTTTAAATGGTTGTAATACATAAAAAGTTACAGACAAATGGGAACCTAAAGTAAACCTAAAAAGAAAAAAATACCTTGACCCGTCTGGTAATGCTGACCACCCAAAATGCCACCAAAATATACCTTACACCAGAGGCGTTGCTAGGGGGTGGCTATTGGGGCTATAGCCCCGAATCTGGGGCCCATAGCCCCGAGTCTCTCACTGGGGGAAGCCATGCCATTAGTGGCGGATGTGAGCGCCGTGCAGATAACTAACATCTCAGCCATTTTACTTTTGTTCTGCCACTGCACTGGTTGCTAGAGCCGCCCAGGGTCTAGCAACCTGTGATGTCACGTAACCTGAGTGACACAGTGGGAGCCCGAGGCAGTGGTGTCGCTGGGGGGGGGGGCCGCTTTCCCCTCCTCTCTGTTTACATCCACACAGGAGAAGGAGGATCACGAGGGACACACCACTGTGTACAGTATATCCGTCAGTGCTGTTCTGAGGTCTGTACATTTTTACTATACAGTATGTAGGTGGACATGTGCAGGGGGCTATGGGAGGGGAGAGGGGTGCCTATAATGATGGGGGGTCTGCAATGAAGGGGGGTGTCTATACTGATGGGGGGTCTGCACTGAGGGGGGGGTGTCTATACTAATGGGGGCTCTGCACGGAGGAGCGTGTATATACTGATTGGGGGGTCTGCACTGAGGGGAGGTGTCTATACTGATAGGGGTCTGCACTGAGGGGGGGGTGGCTGCACTGAGGGGGTGTCTATACTGATGGGGGAGGTCTATACTAAGGGAGGGGTGGTCTGTACTGAGGGGGGGTCTGTACTGATGGAGGGGGGTGGTCTGTACTATGCCCGCAGCCTCTGACATCTCTTGTACTCTGCCCGCGGCCTCTGACATCCCATGTACCATGCCCACAGCCTCTGACATCTCCTCTACCATGTCCGCAGCCTCTGCATTACCTCTTGTATATATATATATATATATATATATATATATATATATATATATATATATATATATATATATATATATATATATATATATATATATATATACACACACACACACACACACATTTTAATTATATACATGTGTATGCCCGCCCAAGCGTATGACTTTCTTTACTTCACTGCTATGGGCTCTAGCCCCGGATCTTTAGTAGGCCTAGCAACGCCCCTGCCTTACACCATAGTAGGAATGCATTCTCCCAAATTTTCAAGTACCCAAACCAAACGCAATGTGACATTACCCATGCCTGCCAAAAGTGTCAGAACCTGGACCAAGATAGGAAACTGATTTTTAAGAAGAAAAGGCGTATATACACTGCTTATTATTAGAAACAACGTTCTGTATTAGCCAAGACAGAGGGAGGACAAAATCTATAGCTTACTTAGCAGAGAAGAAGAGTGTAGGTATAGGGCATTATACAATGACCCCTGGTAGCTCAAATAGTATCAGCACACTAATTGCATATAAAAAGTTATATCTTTATTACAAAAAGTTATTAATATACAGCGTATCCTCACAAATAGGGCCACATGCTAGTCCATGCTATATAAAAACATGATGGAGGTAGGAGTCAGATATTGGGAAAAAGCCTACGCATTACACAGTCCAAGCTGCTTCTTCAGGGCTGCCGTCTCTGACTAGATGCCTCACACAATCATCACGTCCATTCAGGCTATAGGGAGACAAGTATTCAAGGAACCAAGTAGGGACAGACCAACCCTTAGAGTGGAACTACCAGAACCTCACAGGGAAACATACAAGCTTCCATACAAGATGCAGCTAACTTTCAAAATGTCATAGGGTAATCAAAAATTCCAACAAGGTCACAAGGGGGGGGCATGTATAAACCAGACTCCAGGAGGTAAATGACTTTCCACAGCAGTTCCTGGGTCTCCAGAGAGATCAGACCACCAATACAATGATCAATGCTAAAAAATGAACTGATCAATGTATAAATGACACTGGCAGGGAAGGGGTTAACACTAGGGGCAATCAAAGGGTGAACTGTGCTCCCTGGGTGTGTTCTAACTGTGTGGGGGATCGCTATTCCTGATTACTAGGAACAGCCGATCTCAGTGTTGTCCCCTGTCAGAACGGGGATCAGCCTTGTTTACATAGGCAGATCCCCGTTCTGCCTCTCTATGGAGCGATCGCGGGTTGCTGGTGGATATCGAGTCGGCCAGACCCTTGCACACGCTCCCCCGGCGTGCAACAGGCACGCTCATGCACGGAACAAACGATCAAACTATCTCATGCATGAAACGGCGTACAGGTATGTTGTTTTGCGCCCTGCTGCTGTATATGTGCGGTGGGCAGGGGCGGATCCAGGGGGGGGGGCAACGGGGCAATTGCCCCCTGTGAGAAATGCGGGTGAGTGACTGTGAGAGAGAGCCGCTGTGCGGCTCCGGGAGTGAAAAAGCCGCTATGCGGCTCCGGGAGAGAGAGAGCCGCTGGGCGGCTCCGGGAGTGACAGAGCCGCTGGGCGGCTCCGGGAGTGACAGAGCCGCTGGGCGGCTCCGGGAGTGACAGAGCCGCTGGGCGGCTCCGGGAGTGACAGAGCCGCTGGGCGGCTCCGGGAGTTAGAGAGCCGCTGGGCGGCTCCGGGAGTGACAGAGCCGCTGGGCGGCTCCGGGAGTGAGAGAGCCGCTGGGCGGCTCCGGGAGTGAGAGAGCCGCTGGCCGGCTCCGGGAGTGAAAAAACCGCTACGCGGCCCTGGGAGTGAGAGAGCCGCCGCTGACATGTGGCGCTCCTCATAGTGTTGAATCCAAAAGCGGTAACTTCCATACAAAGCAGCGCGATTTTCAAACACTCAGGTCTGATTCTCAATGGTTTGTACAGTCCATGTGTTTGTGGGCGGGCTGCTGGGCCAATCAGGGAGCCGGCGGGCGGGGGAGCAGAGAGATGACATCATCTCTCACCGCCCGGCGCCTGCCCTGCATCCCTGCAGTTCCCCCCTCAACATGCAGGCAGCTGCGGCAGCAGAGAGATTACATCATCTCTCTGCTGCCTGTCTCTGGGACACAAGAGACCACCTTAGCAGGTGGCAAGTGACAATCTTCATCTGGTGACAGGCGACGTGGCAAGTGACAATCCGCAACATGTGGCAGGCGACGTGGCAAGTGACAATCTGCATCTGGTGACAGGTGACGTGGCAAGTGACAATCCGCAACGTGGCAGGCGACGTGGCAAGTGACAATCTGCATCTGGTGACAGGCGACGTGGAAAGTGACAATCCGCAACATGTGGCAGGCGACGTGGCAAGTGACATGGCAAGTGACAATCCGCAACGTGGCAGGCGACGTGGCAAGTGACAATCTGCATCTGGTGACAGGCGACGTGGCAAGTGACAATCCGCAACATGTGGCAGGCGACGTAGCAAGTGACAATCTGCATCTGGTGACAGGCGACGTGGCAAGTGACAATCCGCAACATGTGGCAGGCGACGTGGCAAGTGACAATCTGCATCTGGTGACGGGGCAAGTGACACACTCGGGGCTCCCACTGATTCTGCATTATGGTGAGTTAAACTATTTAATTTTTTATAACAATGTAATAATAGTAATAATGCGCTTCAATCATCCTGACACCATAACAACCATGGTGCCGTGATGATTGAAGCGCCAACACCAGCCATTTCCCCGATAGATGTACCCCAAAAAATATATTTTCTGGCAGTGCCCCTCCCGAGACTAGACTCTGGATCCGCCCCTGGCGGTGGGTGGTCCGAAAGTGGTTAAAGGAGAAGTATAGAACTAAGAAAAATTAGTTAAACCCACAAGTGTTATTTTTACCATTACTATTCCTTTATATTGGCTTTTGAAATATACAAATGCAACAATTTAAAAATTGCATGAAAGGTTTAGCACTGGGAAACACTTTTTGAAAGATAAAAAGTGCATTTTATATACCACTATATAGATCAGACCAAAATGAGGGACAAATGAGGAGGAAAGATGGACAGGGGGACTTTGTTCCAAGTCAGGGACAGTGGCGGCCCTCCAGCTGTTGCAAAACTACAAGTCCCATCATGCCTCTTCCTGTGGGATTCATGCTTGTAACTGTCAGCCTGCCTTGCAATGCCTCATGGGACTTGTAGTTTTGCAACAGCTGGAGGGCCACAAGTTTTAGGCCACTGGTCTAAAGGCTGAAGGTTTTGTTTTTTTTTTACTGTCATGCATTCTATGCATGACGGTAAAAAAAAAATCTTCTGTGTGCCAGTAGGTTACACCTTGGGTATTGTGAGTTAGTATATGAATTGACATCAGCACGCCTAGTGTGGATAAATGTAAAGCTAATTTCCTTGCTTGAGTATTAAAAAAAATAATATTAAATAGGCCAGGACCAGCATTTTTGTGAATTGAATAGTCTTGGTATCCAGAAAAACAAGAGAGTACTTAAAGCTGTATTAAACCCAAAAACAAAAATATAATATGTTGCATTGCACCGATCCTTAAAGTGGTTGTAAAGGTAATTATTTTTATTACAATAACATGCCATAGTTGGCACAGAGTGCCCCCGAACGTCCTCTTTTGGGGTTCCCTACGGCTCTCTCCATTTCTCCTCTTCTGTGTCTACACACTTGCTATGGAGGCAGACATGCAGATTCACTCCTGAGCCGGGCTGTGTGCGTCCATAGACACACACAGCAAAGCACAGTGTGCGTCCATAGACACACAGCATGCCCCCCCCCATTCCTTCTTCACAGGTGCTGCTGCCCCTGTTCTGTGGGGAGAGGAACCAGGACCGCTTTGGATCGAGATAGGACTCGGGTAAGTACTTAGGAAGATGAGGGGGCAATACAAGTAGTGGGAAATTTTTACCTTAAAGTGATACTAAAACTAAAAACGTTTTATATTTCTCTGGGGGAAGGGTAAAAGAGGGGAGAAAATATCCAGCGCTGTGCACGGCTGCATCTCTTCTCCCGTCTATTCCATTTCACACAGGGACCTGAACAATGGCCATTGGCTCCTGCTGCTGTCAATCAAATTCAGTGAGAAGGAAGTGGTGGTGGGGCTAACCCCAGTTGTGTGTGTCTATGGCTTGCTATGGGGACACACGAAGAAGAGAAGGAGCCAAGAATGCCGGCGGGGGGACCCGAGAAGAGGAGGATTGGAACCGCTATGTGCAATACTATTACACAGAACAGGTGAGTATAACATGTTTGTTATTTTAATTAAAAAAAAAAATAACCTTTAGTAATACTTTAATGCAGGATATGCATTAAGGTTAAAAATTGGCTTGGCTTTATAACCATTTTAAATATGGTGGCTTCACGGTTTTTCTTTTTTTAGTCTTTTATTCCTTTATTTTCATCTGGTGATCTGGTCAGTAACCTACTTCCAGTTTTAGGGTGTCTCCACTCGGGATGGTGGAGCAATGGAGATACCTTTAGACAGCAGCACAGTCAATCTGGGGTGAGGGTAGTGTTAGATGCACTAGTAAATTTAGATGGAGTGGGCGAACATATTAAAGCCAAACTCCAGCAGTTAGAGCAATGTTTTTTTTTTTCCCTTTGGGATAAAGGTTTCATGTAAATGAATAAAAGCTGGCCATTGTGAACATACTTGTCAGTGGTAAATTGTTTGTCTTAACCCTCTAACAGCCACCTTTGCTGGACAGCTTGGTTTGGTAAAGGAAGTTGAAAAAATAACTTATTGGCCAACCAGGTGAAAGTAAAGGAAAGCCTAAAAACAACCACTACATCTAATAACTGATAAACTCCAATATATCACATTTTTCGTTTTGGGTTTAATATAGGTTTATTAACTGCAAAATGAGACATCATTTTGCCCCTGTACAAATCATTAGTAAGACCTCATCTAGAATATGCAATTCAGTTTTGGGCACCAGTTCTCAAAAAGGATATCGGGGAACTGGAGAAAGTGCAAAGAAAAGCAACCAAACCAATAAGAGGCATGGAGGAACTCAGCTATCAGGAAAGATTAGAGGAACTGAATTATTGTTTAGTATTATTATTCACTTTCACATCATTACAGAAAGGCTTCTTCACAGTAAGAGCTGTGAAAATATGAAATAGACTCCCTCACGGCGCACGTTTAAGAGATATTTACATACCTATAGGTAAGCCTCATTCTAGGCTTACCTATAGGTACAAAGTATAAAAGAGGGTTTATACCCTCTTTAAACCCCATAGAAAAAAAAGCAGCGAAATGTATACTATCCCAGTTATAGTGAAAAAGTGCGTGTGTGTGGTTAAATGCTACTGACCACCAATTATTGTGGGATTTTTTAATTTTTTTTGAAGGTGGGTGTGTTTTATAGTATGCCACTAAGACTACCAGTGACTGTGGGGTCATTATTATCAAATGAAAAGTAAATGTAAGCAACACACCTTAGCAAATGATTGGGTGTGTATGCAAATGTAAGCCCAAAAAATAGTGGTAATTACATAAATGCCCCAAAATAAATCTCTGTCTGTAAAATGAATGTGAGTACAATGTTGCATGATGGAGTAGTGGTGTCAGTCAAAGTGTCACACCAATGAAAATTTAAAAATGGCCTTTTAATGATGGGGTATATACATGTAGTGCACCTGCCCTAGGCTGGCTAAATTTACTGTATGGCTTGACTGAACCAGCTAAGCCCCAATTTACTTTTTAGGTCTGATCAGGTTTCTCCCTAAACCTGGTGGCTGATTGCTTCTGTCTAGTTCTGGAAAAAATATTCCAAAAATAGTGTGGGAGAATCAGTCACTGGATTGTGATTAGTTAACTGACCCTAGCCAATCTCTGGAAGTCTGTCCAAGAAGGTGTGGCAGGGGAGGAGATAAATACAGTGTTTGGGAGGATCTGATCATGGCTCTCCTCCCCTGGGGCTTTCCCCCTGGGAGGGGGCATGTTTGTGTTCCAAAGGACCTACTGCTACTAGGCCTCAACAGATGCCGTGTGCCAGTGTTGCCAACTGCCAGTATTTTTACTGGCAGCCAGTAAAAAATGGGCACTTTTCTCCTGCCAGTAAATGCCAGTTAAAGAAAAAGGTTGCCAGTAAAAAATATGGCCGAGACCATCCGAGTGCCTGCTACAGTGTGTTCGGATTGTGCCAGCAGTGTGTCATGTGAAGTCATGGTGCAAAGGAACAGAGCAGCCAGAGCCTCGTGCAGGTCTGCAGAACGGGAGGAAGACAAACTGGGAGTGGACTGAAGGGACCACCTCGCATGGAGAGAGAGGGTCACTGTGACTCAGGAGGGGACATGTCATGTTGGTGAGGTGTCATCATTATCTCTTTGCACACTGCTGTCAGTGTCACCGTGAGAGTCAATTTCATGTGTGTGTGTGCCACCCATTTTAATTTCTTGCCCTTACGATTTCTGTCCTTGGCTACTTATTTACTATATCAAAAATAAAATAAGAAATATGTTTTTGCCTTAATATCTACCTTACTTTGCTAATTGTATATTGTACTTGTTTGTAGCCTAAAAACTGAAATTTGCACTTAAAACTGCCATTTTGTAACTTTTGGATATGCCAGTAAAAGCTTGGCTGTGGGCCTGTGGCAGTTCATTTTGGGTGTCGTGTCAGTAAATTTCAGTTTGGTAGGTTGGCAACACTGCCGTGTGCTGAGGACCTGAAGGAAACTTGCCTGTAGAAGCTCAGCTGGAGAAGTAGGGACCTTTCACCTGAAACTCCAGGTGTGGAACTACTTTTTGAGTGACACCAGAAGGTGCTGCTCAAGGACTGTGACTGCTCTCATAGGATCTCAGATTTACTGGCTGTCCCCTCTTTATTCAGCATTCTTTTTGTGGCTACTGCTATAGGGCACACTACCTCAAAGGATTTTTCAGGAAGCTGTCCTTCAAGATCTGTAAGTGCTTTTGGGCATTCTGTACCGTCATCCCTCCTTCCAAGTTTTTCGGTGTGCTTCTGGGGGGTGGGTAGTCTGTGAACAGGTAAGAGGAACCTAGATATTCCCAGAGGCCCCCAATAGCATTATTGCTACATACAGGCTAGTACTGAAGTGATATTAGTATTTCTTTTGGTAAAGGAATATAAAGGTAGCCATTGTTGACCTCACTTCTGACAATGCCAATTGCCTGGATGCAATGCTGATTCTTTGGTCTCAGGACTAAATCACTAAACAGAGCTAGAGATAAAGAATTCTCACATTTATCTGACTATCATTTGTTGTGTACTTTTTGGGGTCTGTGACTCATAGATATTACAGCTTAGCAACTTGCAGTTTTGAAGTGTGAGAGAAACAGTAGCTTGCACTAATTTCTCATATTATGTGTACTCTAATGAATAAGAAGTCAGCGTTCTTCAGCATACTGATACATTTCAGGGCTGTCTTGGGCATGTAGCCCTCTTCCTCATTATTAAAGCCTAACTTTAGTCAAAATTAAAATCAGCACAAGGGACAGTACTTACTGTACATTCATTGCAAAGTGTCCCTAGCTCTGCTGGCTGCTGTTTTAGTCAAAGTAAATTTTGTTGAAATGAATGCTCTCTGGGCATTCATCCTTGGGCGCATACTGACTGAAATCTTTGTGCGACTAGGTCCAGACCCATTTAGCCACTGTCACCTTCTCATAGAGTTGATAGGCTGCTGACACCATGGCTGGATGGGACACAGGTGCCCTCTGCCCACAGCTAAACACCAGAGCCCAATGCATCAGAGTTAAACACCCAGTATGAATGGGGGCTAACTAAACACATACTTACAGGAAGAAGGGGCACTTCTACTTTTCAGGCAGAATTCCAGACAATGAGTAAAATGCTGCTTAGGTACAATTAGCATTTTAAAGGTTCCCTATAACATAGCAAATCTTCTCTATTTAAAGTCAGACCCACTTTACAAGTTACCGACCCGTGCTGTCTCCAGTGATGTCCAGAGGCTGAAGAGGATTCAGTGGTTGACACACAGTTTTTGAGCAGTTAGCCCACGTTCACACTGAGGGCGGGTTTGAAATCATGCGAGTTCCGCTGAACTCGCACGATTTCAAACCTGCATTTCATTGCGAGTTCGGGGGCGTTTAGACAGACCTATGTGCAGGTTCATGCACAGATGTCTATTGAAATCGCTCCCGAAATCACCAAAAGTAGTGCAGAAACTACTTTTGGGAATCAGTGCGGTGCCACGCATTATCTGTCATCGCGTCTGTGCGGAAAAAAAAATGCAGATTATAGATGATCAGAGTGTCTCCCGGTGCTCACGTGACTCCTTGGCTCTCTCCTATCCCTGGCTGACAGCTATAGGACAGCTATACAGTGGGGCCAAGAACTCCCACTGACGTCAGTTGGTGAGGAGGGAAGGAGAGAAGAGAGAGAGAGCCAAGGAGTCACGTGAGTGCCGGGGGACGCTCTAATATAAGGTATAATCATAATTTTTTTTTCAGCACAGACACTAGGACAGATAATGTTAGCTAACAGAGGGGATAGTATGTTTGTAATACTGTTATAGCAGCAGGAAGGAAAGGGGTGGGGAGCATAGTGGCACAGACTAGCTGACAGGCGGGGGGGGGAGGACAGAGAAGAGCTATGGCTGATGGAGGCACCTAAGCTGACCACGGTGTCAGAGCTCAGCAGCCATGACGAATCAGTTTACAGGGGGGAGGGCAGAACCAGACAGGATCAGCCAGGTATTTTAGGTGATGGAGGGGGCCAAATGACACAGCACAAGCACTGTGCATGCTTTAAGGGAACAGGATCTTTTTTTTTTGGGGGGGGGGGGTTACAAACACTTTAGGTAGCTGTTGGCACGCAGCACATAAATGTGGGTAAGTAGATGCTGAAATGGCTGTGTAGACATTCCTTCAAAGCGTTTTACTAAAATTTATAAAGCAAAATATCATGTAATATATATATATTTTTTGGAAGGTGTTTAAGATAGTCACACATTATTTGCTTCAGCTACAATAACATACAAGGGCTTGCAACATAACCACCCATGTGTAGAACATCATCTTCTGTATTTGCTCCTGATAGCTCCTGATAAGTGAATGACCTATGTTCTGGCAACATAAAACTGAAATGAAATAATTAAGGCTTAAAAATTAACTATGATGACATACAGTTTGCCCACACATTATAAATCAAAACAAAAGCCTGCCTTTTTACATCAAGTAAATTTTTTTTTAGTAGTACAGGTTTTCCCTGAATTGCATAGGACCCCCTCCTGGAATATCAATAAAGCATTTTAGTCAAAGGGCTTTAAATACAAAAGGTTTTACTTTCTCAATCATTGAGGGGCACAGGCAATGTTAAACCTTTGGGTTTGACCTTTGGGTTTGACCTTTGGGCAGTGTTTCCCAACAGCCAGTCAGTGGCCATGTAACGGGCTGGGGCCTTTCTCCTACCAAGGAGGGTTGCCACATAGAGTTGCCACCTCATCCCTTTAAACCCGAACACCTTTGAATTACACAGGTTCTGAGGCTAATTAAATGCAGATAAGGCACCAAGTGAATTTAATTACCACCTTAATCAGCCACAGAACCTGTGTAATTAATATGTGTTCGGGTTTAAAGGGATGAGGTGGCAACCATATTACCACATCATCCCTTTAATCCAGGACACATATAAATTACACAGGTTCTGAGGCTGATTTAATACAGATAAGGCACCAAATGAGTTTATCTACCACCTTAATCAGCCACAGAACCTGTGTAATTAATGTGTGTCCTGGATTAAAGGGATGATGTGGCAACCCTTGTTGTGTAGAGCTAGCAGGGATCTTTTTCCCCTGTTGATCTGTGGCTTGACAGCTACAGCCATCACAGTCTGTACAGCATTGCACTGTTCGTATAAACTCTGTGCCTGCCTAGTAGAGTGGGCCCTGTACATTGGAGAAGCCTGTGAGCTAGGTGCCACCTACCAGGTAAGCACAGAGTTTGTAAACTCAAGCTGTGGCTAGGTGGGGGAAAGGGATGTCTGCAGGCTGCTCAAACTGCAAATGCAGTCAAGTAGTGGCTCAGTATAGGATAGCAGTCAGTGCTGGGGCAAGGGAAAGGGGAGGGGCAGGAGAGAGATAAGCTGCCTTTAGGAGATAAGGGAGGGGTTAAGGAACACTGAGTATTGCCCTCCCTCCCCCTTTACCCTGCATCTAATGTTTTGTGGTGCCCTGGGTTCACCAATGATCACCAGTGTAATGTGGGGCACTGTGCATCAGGATAAAGGGCCATACTGACAAACAGAGTAAAGATGGACACACTGAGAACAAAGGTAAAGAGGTACACCAGCTGCCAGTGTAAGGGGGCACAGTGACCACTAGTGTAAGGGGGGCGACCCGACCACCAGTGTAAAGGAGCATATTGACCATAAGCATAAGGGGCACATTGAACACTAGTGTATGGGGTACACTAGCTACCACCATAAAGGGAAACACTGACTGTCAGAACAGTGACCGTCAGCGTAAGGGGGCACACTGGCTGCCAGCGTAAGAGCTGAGGAACAGAGCAACAGAAGCGCATGAAAATTATACCCCATTAAATGCCAGGTAACTGTTCACACTGCAGGTGCATTACACTTTGAAAAGTCCTGCACACTGCATTTTTGGTGCAGCTTTTCAAAGCGCACCAAAAAAGGCACATTCCATTGAAAGTCAATGGGAACGCATCAAAAGTTTGTCAAAAGCGCATAAGTGTGAAAAAGCCATTGCTTTGAAGTGCATTGGACTCTGCACAGGATCCAAAAGCCAAATAAACTTTGATAGTAACTTTCATTTTAATCCAGTTTATTTTACTGTTATTTTCTATAAAAAAAAAATTCACTATTTTTACTTTTCTTTCATTAAAACAATATTTAAAGGGGCGCATGCGCGCGAGCGAGGGAAATGGATGCCTGATTTCTCCGATCCGTGCCGTCGGAACTGATTAACCGGCCTAATCCGACATAGACAATCAGGGGACGCTGCATCTATACCCCCACAGGCTCCTTAACACCTCGGGCTGCCGGCGTTGATGTACCGTTCCGCAAAAAATAAAAGCAGGAACCGGCAGCATAGTAAACTCTCCCCAGCCTCAAGCAAGGGCAAAACCAAGACACACAGCTCTCTGTTGCGGGACCAGGATCTCCTGCTGACAGCCTCCATCTGTTCCCCACGGATTGGGTGAGTCCTCTCCCTGCAGACTCTGATGCCATGCTGGCTAAATTCCGCAATATATTAAGGGATGAGATTACTGCAGCCTCCAGCAAACTCTCCTCGGAGTTTGTGCGGGGTCTTAAAGAGATAGGCCACCGCACTAATCAGTTAGAGCACCACATGGACCTGGCTACCACTGTGCTGGAAGGTCATGAGGAGGAGGTAGACAAAATGTCCGCTGAGCTAGAAGCCCTCAGAGATAATATAGAAGACGCAGAAAACAGGGCCCGCAGGGATAACCTCCGCATTCGTGGTATCCCTGAAGCTATCACTGACCTACAGGGAACAGCTACCGCTTTTTTCCAGGAACTAGCTCCCGAGATTCCGGTGGACAGGCTGGAGTTTGACCGCATTCACAGGTCCCTAGCCCCCAAACCCTCTGAAGGTCCTCTGAGGCATGTTATCATCAAATTTCATTATTACCGAACCAAGGAGAGGCTCCTGCAGTCAGCCCGAGAGCAGCGGGACCTCTCCTTCCAAGGTAACTCCCTCCAACTATTCGCTGACCTCTCACCGGTCACCATCGCCAGACGCCGCGGCCTTAAACCTTATCCTTAAGTTCTGAAATCCCACCAGATCAAATACAGATGGGGGTTCCCATTTAAACTTTCTTTCTCCCACCTAGGCGCCAATTCCACGCCACCACCCCATCTGACTTGAAACGCCACCTTCAGGATCTGCAACTGGGCCTCCCTCCATCTCAACCGGATGCTCCGTCTTCATCTTCTAGGCCTGGACCCTCTAGGCTTCCCCGCCAGCCGTCTCAAGCATCTCCAAGATCTCAATCTGGATCTCAGGCGCTGCGAGACCTACAGGCCCAACGGTTCCAGCAATCCAACAATGGCTGAGGATCCTCATCTTGCCTTAGTGGCAACTTCAGTTTTTCCCGGCTGTCTGATCCCATGTTGCACTAAATGTTCTTGCTCCAATTGCTAACTTTACACGAGGATCGAGGCGGCGTGTTTTGGAAGGTGCCCCCCTGCCACATTTCCACCCTACTGTGGTCATTGCTGCATGGCTGTGGGGGGGTCGCCCTATTATGGGCCGCCCCACCTGCGAGATGGCGGTCCGGGCCGATGACTACCCCCCATATGATACTATTTTTATTTCATTTTTTTAATTTATTTCAGTTACTTACATAGCGCTGTCAATTTACGCAGCGCTTTACATATACATTGTACATTCACATCAGTCCCTACCCTCAAGGAGCTTACAATCTAAGGTCCCTAACTCACATTCATACATATTAGGGACAATTTAGTCAGGATCCAAATAACCTACCAGCATGTCTTTGGAGTGTGGGAGGAAACCGGATGGCTCTGCTGTTACTATGCCCCCCAATCCTCCCCTTCACTGTTGCACCACTGCTGGCCCAAACAGATTGGGCGGCTTTTTGTTATGTCTACTTAAACGGACCCCCAGACTGCTGCATTGTGGGGAGGGGGGTAAATCATTTTGTGTAGGGGTGCACCTTCATTGTTTGCTAAATTGGTTATATATTTTGTCTCCGCGCCACAGTTCTCAATGCCTGCTTTGTGGATTGATGGGACTGGGGACGCGGTCATGTTATATAGGCCCGCTGGGCCTCCTGGAGTTGGCGGTCCTGTGACTGTTGTCTCTGGGGGTCCAGGGAACCTTCGCATCTACACTTGCGGATGCTGGTTATGCACTAAGGTTGCCTTATTGTGATAGTTCTTAACCTGTTCATTTTGTCCATGTTTTTAGATATTGTTTAGAGTCTATGTTATTGCTATTTAAGTTGCATGCATTATTTTCACAACAAGCCGGTGGTTCCGATGGACCACTGCACCCCTCCTGTGTTGGCACCTGGCTGAGACAACGGTCTTGGTCGCGGTTCCACCCCACTGTGGGCCTTACAGCCCACGTCGCGATACACCTATGTACTCATTACTTATTCTATTCCGAGTTCTCCTCTGCATTCTCATATCCTATGTTCTCCTCCTTCCTTCCTTTCCCTCTATCACTTCTCTTTCCCTCCCCTTCTTCCCTCCCCCCCCCCCGGTCCCTGGGGTGTGTGGACGGTGTATGTCACAGCCGTATACTCCTAACCCAATGACTCTTAACTGGTTGTCCCTGAATGTACAGGGCATAAACTCCCCCCAAAAATGGGTCAAGGTTTTTAAATACCTCAAGCAGCAAAACATAGATATAGCCTGTTTACAGGAAACCCATTTTTCCTCCTCTTCCTGTCCCAAATACTTTGCTGCAAATTACCCCCAAGTCTATTTAGCCAACGGCCCTACTAAACAGAAAGGGGATCTCATTGCTATTCGTAAATCGGTTCCTTTTTTTACAGTAAACAGATAGCTGACCCTGATGGCAGATACCTTCTGTTGCAGGGTTCCATTCAGGACAATGAGGTAACTATCATGACTTACTACGCCCCCAACAACAATCCGGGCCCCTTCCTGACTCATGTCTGCTCCTTGCTAAAGGTCCACCAGAGGGGCACCCTTCTGTTGGAGGGTGACTCTAATGTGACGCAGAAACCCTCTTTTGATAAGTACCCATTGGATGATAAAGTCCCCTCCCCGCCGCTAAAAAATTCTCACAGGCTCTGCAAAATCATGATCTAGTAGACATCTGGCGGGAGCTTCACCCCCTGGGTAAGGACTACTTCCACTACTCCCACCCTCATCACTCTCATTCCAGGATCGACCACATGTTTGTGCTATGGAAACATCTCCCTTTGATCGACTCGGTCTCGATCCTAGCAGCCCCCTGGTCAGACCATGACACAGTTTTGACTGTTTGTCATTCCCTGCTCAGCAAACCACAACACGCCCCTTGGGTGATGAATGACTCACTTTTGTCCTTAAAGTTGATCCTACAGACATCCACAAAGCCTCTGTGGATTACTTTAAACTTAATGCAGGGACGGTCTCATCGCCGGTAACACTTTGGGAAGCTTATAAAGCTGTCCTTCGGGGTCACATCATTTGTATAGCGTCACATCGCAAGAAAGAGCGAATCCAGACCCGTCGAAAGTTGGAGCAGAATCTGGAGGACCGGTCTATGGCCTTCAAACAAGCCCCCACCCCTGCTAACCGCAAGTTCTTAGATAAGGCCCGTACGGAGCTGGATCTATGTTTAACCGATGAAGTGGAACACACTATGCGATGGGCCCGCCAGAAATGGTATGCCAAGGAGAACAAACCCAATATGATGTTGGCCAATAGATTGTGCACCTTCACCCCGAAATTCACTCCCATAACCCTACGCACCCGCCACAATATTCTCACGCGCAACCCTCAGTGGGTCTTGGACGAATTTCCCCATCGTCTCACCAAACTTTATTGCTTTATGCTTTCTTGAAGGAGTTATCCTTACCCTCCCTATCCGATACCCACACATCCCTTATGGACCAAGATACACAGGTCTCGGAAGTTCTCCGGTGCATTAAAGATTTGAAGGTAGGTAAGAGACCAGGCCCGGACGGTTTCACGCCTTGTACTACCGGAAACTAGCGGATGTTCTTGCCCCACATTTGGCGGCTATGTATAACTCGGTAAAAGGAGGTCACTCATTTACACCAGATCTGTTGACTGCCAACATTGTAATGATCTCTAAGCCAGATAAAGACCATTCTTCCTGGGCTAATTTCCGCCCAATCTCCCTAATTAATATTGATATGAAAATTTTGATGAAGATTCTGGCCACCCGCTAAATTCCTTTCTCCCTCGCCTGATAAAGAAGGACCAGGTGGGGTTTGTCCCCAGTAGACAGGCAGGGGATGCCATTAGATGCCTCCTCCAAATTCAACATATATTACACAACAGATCCCTGGAGACAACCCAGGGAAATCCAAAGCGATGTCCATTAATCTTCAGCCCTCAGAATTGGAATCCTTACAATCTGCATTCTCATTCAAATGGCTAAACTCATTACCCTATCTGGGTATCAAACTTACCCCGAAGTACTCGGGTTTATACCAAGCCAACTTTCCCCCACTTTCTGGGAAGTTGTAGGCTATGCTTACCTCCTGGTCCACACTCCCGATATACTGGTTTAGAAGAATAGCGACGATACGCATGACTTATCTCCCAAAACTGCTCTATTATTTCAGATTTTTGCCGGTCCAGGTACCCCCCCACATCCTCCGAATACATCAACGTAAGATAATGCAGTTTGTCTGGGGCTCCAAGAGACCCAGGATCAAGAGGCACGTTCTATACGCCCGCAGAATCAATGGTGACCTTTCGGTCCCTAATCTGCAAGCTTATTACACAGCAGCGGGTATCGCCCCACTGTCTCATCTCCATGAGAAACAACAAATGCCACTGTGGGCCACCATGGATTTAGTGGATTCTGACCCGACACCACTTGCTTCCTTCCCCTGGCTTCCCCGAACACATTGCCCTTCTACCATAGGTCCTTGTATGGCGCACTCCCTTCGTTTGTGGGATGCAGTCAAATACTCAGCGGGTCTAATCTCCCCTCACCTTCCGCCATTCCGCCTTCTTCACTGCCCATTATTTCCACCAGGTTGCGACAATCCATTGCAGTTTGCATGGTGGTCTGAACACGGTTTTGTAGACGTCCATTCTATGTTTGCCCCAACCAAGATTATCCCATTCGCGGCCTTACGTTCTTCTCACGACATCCCCTTAGGGAGCATTGTAGTTATCTCCATCTCAGACATTTTCTTTAACAACTTACAAAATCTCAACCTACCCCCTACACCATGACACCGTTCGAAAGTCTATGTAGATCGCGCCCCCAATCCTCGGGTTTGATATCTCTCATATATGCAGCTAAAATTAGCGCTAAGAAACCACCACTGAGACCTTATCACCTCCAGTGGGAGGCTGAGCTTGGGAAACAATTAGACCCAGGAGAATTGGCAGATCATGTCTATTGCACTATCCAAATGCTCCAGGAACGCCCTCTTCTTGGAAAATGCATACAAGGTGTTCTATAGATGGTACTACACTCCGGCTAGATTAGCAAGCTTTATTCCATCCTATTCCCCCATATGTTTCCGTGGGTGCTCTCAGGAGGGTACAATGGCACACATCTGGTGGACCTGCCCCAGGGTATGCAGATTATGGGTCAGAATCTATGCGCTGCTTCGCAATCTTTTCAACACCACTATAAAGAGGGATCCTTTTGAGGCCCTTCTATTACAGAACTTCTCTGCCCAGAGCGCCAATTGGCAGCACATATCTTTACTGCAACTAAATTGACTATAGCACGGGCCTAGAAGACCCTGGCCCTTAGCTTTGAAGCAGTTAAAAACTGCGTGAACAACATCATGGTAAATGAGAAATTTACTGCCATATTATCAGACACTGATGACAAGTTTCTCAGGGTATGGCAACCCTGGGTGGCTAATAACCACCCTTCACGATTTGATCCAGTGCTCCTTTCCCTTTAACTGAGCCTCCGTTCCCCCCACCCCAGGGACCTTCCTCCTTCCCTATCCCCCTCTTCCCTCTTAATTTCCTTCTGTTCCTTTCTCCTCTTTTGTATCATATGCTTACACTATTCTTTTCTCTCCTCTTTCTCCTCACTGTCTCTCTATCCTTTCTTTCTCCCTTCTTCTTATTCCTCTGGCCCTCAGGCTTAGCCCTGCTGGGATTGGATACTTGACACAACACAGTATATCCTGCATATTGGTGAACATTACTCTCTTTTATGTTTCCAGTTTAGTTTGTTTTTATTTTTGTTTTTCCTTTATAATGTCACGTGTTATAATATTATCTCGCCATATGTTTCACATATGACCTTGAATGCCAACTAACATGCAATTCTGCATCAATGTTATGGCACTTCACCAGTACTCGTGGGATGTGGACAGTCCTTTGCATGTCACCTGGGCTCGCCCCCAGACTATCGAGGTCTGGTTCAAGTTTTTGATTAGATTACCTGCCTGAAACCTGCAGTCTTATACCTGTTAGCTCAAGATGTATCCATTACTTTTTTTTGTACTATTCTGTGGATGTATATTTTCAATAAAACCCTTTGTACAAGACAACAATATTTAAAAACAATTAAGCAGAATTCCTAAAGCCCCATTCACACAAGAGCAGAGAACTGTGCGGTGTGAAAGAGGTGTGTAAAAACCACCAAATTTTCTGTGCGTCTTTTGTGCTGTGAATGAGGTGTGTGTTTATGAGTCTGGTGCTGCCCAGAGCTATATGCAAGCAGCCTATGTAAGTGAATACAGAATGTAGAAACAGTGGCTGCATGGACTCACCCTCACAGCCAAGCTTGACAGACTTGCAGAGGTAGATTCACTTCTCCGAAATGCAAACAGTGTGTGTTTGTGACTCCATACATCTGCATTTACTTACATAGGCTGCCTGCATGCAGCTTCGGGCAGTGCCTGCTCTATAAACAAACACCTCATTCACACTGTGAATGAAGCCTTAAAGCTATAACCAGAAATGAATGAATCCTTGCTTCTGTAAGGACCACTATATTTTAAACTCTCCCTGTTTGGGCAAAGCACTGATTGGCACAAACATTTATTAAAGTGGAACTAAAGGGACCTACTGTATACTTACCTTTCCCTCAATGGTTCCCTTGCTCACCGGTGCGAGGAGTAACTTCTCCTGGTATCTTCATTGGCCGCCACAAGCGCAGGAGGCCGTCATCCCGGCACACAGGGACAGTGCTGATGCCGCTCAGTTTACATCGCTGAGAAGACAGCGAGCAGGCAGTCAGGTGCATTTTATTGCAAAAGAGACATTGCTTGTCTAAAAACCTGCCTGCTGGCCAGGGGTGTTGCTAGGTGGGAAAAAGACCAGGGGCTTCAGCCCGAAGGTAAATATGATAATCCCTCCCACATTTTAAGGTAAGTCCAGCCCAAGCCCGTCATCATGGAGGGGGGGTTTAGGCGCACTTGCTGGTTGCTGCCTGGCTCATCAGTGCCCATCAGTGCAGCCTCATCAGTGCTCATGAGCTCAGCCTCACCATTGCCCATCAGTGCAGCCTGATCATTGCCCATCAGCTCAGCCTTACCAGTGCCCATCAGCACAGCCTTTCCAGTGCAGTGATGGGGAGAGAAGAGCTGTCTGTTTACACAGAGCAAGGAACTCCCACTTACCCGCTGCTCGCAGTCACACAAAGTCCCGATTCCTGGACCAGCTCCTATGATGGACGTCATACATCCCGGCATTGGACCAGTGTGACATTCATCATAGAAGCCGGTCCAGGAGGCGGAACTTTGCAGCGCTGGGTAAGCGGGCGATTTCAGAGGCACCTGCAAAGTAGCCCCAGGGCAGTCCGGCCCTGTATAGCCCCAAGTTCCCGGCAAACCCCAGGCCTTAACACTCGGGGCTAATAATCATGAAAAAGCAATACGAGACCCGGGCTTTTTGGGGGCCCACTCGGGGCTGTAGCCCCGGTCATACCCCCCCTCCCAACGCTACTGCTCTGAACAGTGCACATTTTAGTTAAAACACATGGTGGTGGCTACTATTTGTGTGTAAAGGGTTATTGTGGAGTTGACTGTCTCCAGTGGACAATCTGCTGCCACTTAGATTGGTGGTGCTTAGGTTGTTGCCCTCAATCTGGAAAATCTCTGCATAGAGCGAGGCTGAGCATGTAGCTGTCAAAGCAGAATAATACAAAGGAGAAAAACTCCTCGTACATAATACTATAGAGTGCAAAACCAATACATAGTGATTGAAACATCCATCAAGCAGCTGTAACATAATTTATGTATGAATTGTATTAGAGGATCTCTTACACTTTTTTATGTGCTACACCAAAGGGTCTGTATGTACACTAAGTAAATATGGCAATACCCTGCTATTTCCATTCTGCAATGAATCTGAATTCCTGTATACCATGCACAGCACAGTTCTATTATTATTCAATAATTCCAGTGATCAGCACTGGCACATGATGGTTGGCTCAGGGGCAATCAAAGTTCACAGCTAGTAAGAGAGGCTAAACAACATATAACTGCTTGACAGTGTGAACAGCAGTGTCAATATTACACAGTCATATGACTACTGTCTCATTATGACATGCAATTGAATGATCTGTACTAGTAAATAGGGGTGAGCAAATAGGTCTCGGTTAAGTTCCCTAGAGGATCTGAGAGCCATACATAAAATCGGCTAATACGAACCTCATTAAACTCAAAGGGAGGTAAATGTTATTTTTTTATTTGCCATTTTTAAGGCCAATAGACAAAGTATTGTTGAAAAAAAAAGGACATGGGGTGCTGGACATTGACATAGGGGACATATACCCATGCAAAAACATTTTTAACCACTTGCTTACTGGGCACTTATATCCCCTTTCTGCCCAGGCCAATTTTCACCTTTCAGCGCTCTCACACTTTGAATGACAATTGCGCGTGCATTACTGTACCCATATTAAATTTTTATAATTTTTTTCACACAAATAGAGCTTTCTTTTGGTGGTATTTAATCACCACTGGGTTTTTTATTTTTGCTAAACAAACAAAAAAAGACCAAAAATTTTGAAAAAACAAAACAAAAAGTTTTTTATATTTTGTTAAAAATTTTGCAAACGGGTCATTTTTCTCTTTTACTGATGGGCACTAATGAGGTGGCACTGATAGGCTGCACTGATGGGCAGTGATAGGCTGCACAGATGAGCACTTATAGGTGGCATTGATCAGGAGGCACTGACGAGGTTGCACTGATAGGTGGCACTGATAGGCAGCACAGAGAAGTGGCACTGATGAGCACTGGTAGGTGACACTGATAGGCAGCACTGATAAGTGACACCGGTAATGGGCACTGATTGGCAGCACTGGTGGACAATGATTGGCGGCACTGATGGACACTGATTAGCAACAGTATCCAAAAGAGGGAGGCCTTGGGGCAGGACCACCAGATGTGAAAAAAGAGTGTAATGTATTCTGCAACCCCAAAAGCATGTCGGGGGAGGCGTTAGGGGCATATCACATACCAACACACTACTACTTTATAAGTGTTTTCCTGAGCTAAGACGTTTTAGTAGCGTGTGGAGCTGGCCAACCAGATTTTCTTCCAGTCTGCTTGGTCAAGAGTTTTGCCCAGATCTTTTTCCCACTATGGGGTTTTCATAAGTGAGGAGAGAGATATCCAAAATTCCACAATGGCAAATGAGAGGAGATAAGTTTGTAGCAATTATTCACTAGGTCTCATGGCTGAAGGGGCTGTAATAAGTAAGGATCAGATTTCCCTAGGGTGGAGGGGTCCAAATTAGGTTGTATTGTATACGGGAAATGGAGAACATTCGATGATGGTTAGGTGGACCCAGATAGGCATTTTCATAGTGGCATGCAAAGATACAAGAGGAGAATTTTAAGCTGCCATAAAGTAGTACAAAACCAAAGAAAATTTCCAGTTCAATTTTCCGACCGGCCTGCCAAATTATTCTGTTGAACAATATGCGTTAAAAATTAGTTTAGTTTGCACACATTCGCAAACATGTGCGTAAGCTGCAGAGACACTTCATGGCACCCCAGTATTATCTGAAGTCCAGAAGGCAAGGAGAACAGGCAGGTCCCTGAACAAGGGAGGATAATTAACCTTATAGCCTCAGGGACTCAAAGAACAATGTCAGCAGAGTTAAAAAATAGGGCAAAGAGATGGGCCAAGCAAAACAATAATTTACCTGGATTACCTGGAGTTGGTCAGGCGCTAAAGTAAGGTTAACAGCTTTAGAATTAGATTCATTAACTTGTAAGTGTTAGATCAGCCCAAATCCAGAAAAAAACACAAAGTGATTGGGAGGGGCAATATGAGGGGAAGAGGAATACATCAAAATATTATCTGTAAAAAGCATCAGTTTATGGTGTTCTCTGGCAATTTCGAGGCCATGGATGTCCGGGTGCAACGGAATTGCTGCAGCTAGGGGTTCTAGTGCCAAGATAAATAGAATAGGAGAAAGGGGATATCCTTGCCTTGTTTCCAGAAAGGGATCTGAAGCAAAGCCCATGTACTTAGCTTAGCAGAGGGTTGGGCATAAATTGCTGAGATCCAAGATGAAATTGTTCGGTCAAAACCTCACACGGCCAGAGAGGGGCATGGCCAACAGCAGAGGTTGGTGGCCCTGATCTAACTGAGCTCCGGAGCAACGAGTCTCCCTGCAGCAGCTAGCGGCAACACTCAGCATGCCTGAGGGCGCATCCTGGATCCAGAGGCTGTGGTGAGTCAGCGGCTCTCCATGGGGAAGTGAAAAACAAGAGAAGGTCCCTGCGAATTGGGCGAGTTTCACAACCTGGTTGGAGCACCACAGAAGAAATATGGCATCGGTTCCCTCTCTCACAATCACACAGGCATGCAGCCGCGTGTTCCAGAGGAAGGGAGAGCGATCATGCTGAGCTGCAAACATAGAGCTGTGACACTGCTCTGGTTGACATCACAAGCCCGGCTAATCAGAGGAGAAGGTTCTTAGAGTCTGAGGGACATGTAAGTGACTTTAATAGTGATATGTTAACAAACGACCCCTATGGTGAGAAATTAAACACCTTTCCAACCTCAGGTCACCCAATAATAGATACTGATCTTAAAGACCTGGAGGACAGGTCTAGGCGCAACAATATAAAATTCAATGGAATTCCTGAAAATGTTAAAATGCAAATTTGAAGCAATTTCTACAGCGTATGATCTTAGACCTGATCCCCACGGTTTCTCACTAGGAACTGCTAATTGATAGGGCACACAGGTTGCCTAAACCCCCTACATATACCCAAAAAATTTACAAGAAATGTTTTATCTAAAATACATTTCTTTCATGTGAAGGATCAAATGATGCAATTTGCGCATCAACATTCACCACTCCCAGATCCATACGCAGGTATCCTTCTCTATTCAGATCTCCCACAAGCAACCATACTGGCGTGGAAGAATCTGAATTCCATAACCAAAATTCTCCGTAACCATCATATAATCTACAAGTGGGAGTTCCCCACTGAATTACTGATTGATTGGAACAACACCACTTATTCGATATCTACATTGGATGATGGTCTAAAGATCCTTAAATCATGCGTTTTACTTCCTAACAACGATGGTAACATTGGAAAAATCCCCTCCAGAAAAAAATTTCCCCTCAATGGCACAACAGCCTTGGATAAAAGCTCTCATCAAAGAACTATTTTCTATGCACCCTTATATGAAGTTACAGTACACTGATCATCTCAGGTTCAATAATATTCAGGGAACTCTATTGTTACATAGTTATAGTTACATAGTTAGTAAGGTTGAATAAAGACACCAATCCATCCAGTTCAACCTGTGAGTGTCTACAATTGTTCCTATCCCTGTTCATTGTGTCTCATTAAGATGCTCATCTATTATATCATTATTTTTATATAATTTTTTTTTTAAGGTACCCATATAGTGCCATCAATTTACGCAGCACTCGACACATACATCGCACACTCACCTCGGTCCCTACCCTCAAGGAGCCCACAATCCAAGGTCCCCAACTCACATTCATATACTACGGCCAATTTTGGACAGAAGCCAATTAACCTACCAGCATGTCTTTGGAGTGTGGGAGGAAACCAGAGTACCCGGAGGAAACCCACGCGGGCAGAGGGAGAACATGCAAACTCCAGGCAGGAAGTGTCATGGTTGGGATCCGAACCGGCGACCCTTTTTACTGCTAGGCGAGAGTGCTATCCACTACACCACTGTGCCGCCACTGTGCTTCTTTTGTTTCAGTGGCTGAATGTAAACTTTTCCCCATGTTAAAAGTGCAGTTTAAGATGCACACTTGAGTTGCCCGGCAACTCAAATGTTTTTACTGTTCCTTATATGTTTTGTTCAAACCGTTTACTTCTTCCCGTTTACCTTTTTTCTATTTACTGAAAGGATCCTTGTTTTTCCTTTTCTTTGGAAGCTCTTGGAAGACTCATTGGTCTAATAACACTTATATTTATGATGGTAAAGCTATATCTCACTTCTAGACCTTTCCAATATGGTGATACTTAAACTTTTGTGAAAGGGCTGAATAGCCCATACAAATGGAAGGCTCTACGGACTGAACAACTGGAGGGCCATCGTTTGGAGACCCCTGGCCTACAGTATCAATTGATGACTTGAATGGAAATACGAGTATAACTGGGATGTACCATTTATTTCATACCTCAGAATACAACTTATCTATCCCTCATCTAAATTTTATTAAGTAAATTACCCTAAACTCTTAGACCAAATAAATAAACTTCAAAAACATTCAGAAAACCCAATTCTCTTGGGTTGGATGAATAGCAGCATTTGAAATGCAAACTTTACCGAAAAGTTAGCATTTTAAATGCTGCTATTCGTTCTCTTCCCATTACATAGTTACATAGTAGTTGAGGTTGAAAAAAGACACAAGTCCATCAAGTCCAACCTATGTGTGTGATTATATGTCAGTATTACATTGTATATCCCTGTATGTTGCGGTCGTTTAGGTGCTTATCTAATAGTTTTTTGAAACTATCGATGCTCCCCGCTGAGACCACCACCTGTGGAAGAGAATTCCACATCCTTGTCGCTCTTACAGTGAAGAACCCTCTACGCAGAAAAGGGTTAAACCTCTTTTCTTCTAATTTTAATGAGTGGCCACGTCTTAGACATTCTCGTGTCTTCTAGATTTTTAACGCAAGTGAACTCACATTTTCAATATTAATCACTGCTAACTCTAACAGAGGCATGAACCTCCCAGATATTCAACATTACTATTATGCATCACTTCTAGACAAGATTAAATATTAGTTCTCTCCTACTAATGACAAGCTATGGTTAAACATTGAGAGAGGAGCTACCAAGGGTAACGATATCTTTGCTCTAACCACTGCATATAATTTACTTCCTAAAGTAATTATACCCAGTCTTCTTACTATTAAATCTATATTGTCAGCTTTTAAATACATTACATCTAAATCGCAACAAATGGGCAAAATAACTAACATACCCAATCCTTTAAGAGTAATAGAATTTTGCAAAGCTCGCCTTTCAGTGAGTATATGGATTACTCAAGGATTAAATTTTTATTACAATTTACCTTGTATCCATAAGAACTTGGTTCTTGGCAAGTTAAGTAAATTTGATCGCCTGAGGAATTTTAATCCTGAGAAAAAAATTGATATTCCTCTATCGATTTTGGAAATACTTTATCTAATGTTGATCAGAAGGTAAAAGGAATATCTTTCTTTTATAAGCTCCTTTCCATTTTTCCCAATAATATGAAAAATTCTAATATGCTAAAATAGGAAAAATAATTATCTCAAACTTTTTCGTGGGATTCTTGGTGAAAGGCCATACTGATTAATAACACAGCTTTCTAATGTATTGAACATTTCTAAAATTCTCAGAAAAAAATAAACAGATGGTACCCTACAAACTGTCAAAATTATTTCCATCTTTATCTCTCATATGTTGGAGTTGTAAAGACACTTTACCATACCCTATGGAATTGCAAAACTTTACACAGTTTTTGGAACTCAATATCTTCCACTTTTGCATCCTTTACAGGAAATCTACTCACACTTACTCCAGCGATGGCCCTTTTAGGAATCAATTTAGACTTAAATCCTCCAAAATATAAAACAATAGTGGCTAATATTCTAATGGTTGCAAGACTTACCATAACAAAGCTGTGGAAATCTACTAATGCCCCATTCTGATGTAATTTTAAGATTGAATATGCAAGTTCATTATGAGTTAATGTTATAAAAACTACACCACGGCTAGATTTAAAAAATACTGGCAAGCTTAGATTCTTCACCCTAGAGCTTCTAAATATCCAAAAGACTTTACTTGTCAAACATAAAGTGTATATTACCCACCATTTACCAATGAGTGTTCAATTCCAGATGTAGCTTCTTATTTCTTTTTTACTGTAAGCAGGGTATCTTATACAGGTCTACTACTAGTGTCTAATGCCGCGTACACACGGTCGGACTTTTCAGCTACAAAAGTCCAACGGACGCTGACGGACTAAAGCTGGCTGGTAATCCGATCGTGTGTGGGCTTCTCCGGACTTTCAACGTACTTTTTTAGCCTCAAATCCGACGTACTTTAGATTTGAAACATGCTTCAAATCTTCACGTCGTAACTACGACGGACCCCGAAGTCCGCTCGTCTGTATGCTAGTCCTACGGACAAAAAAACTACGCATGCTCATAAGCAAAAACTAAACGGAAGCACTCGGTCTAGTAAAACTAGTGTTCGTATTGTAGGTAGCACATTCATCACGCTGCAAAATCTGTGATCGTTGAATGCAGCGCATTTTATTTCTTCTTTACGAATGCTCTAAAGAACGAAGGTGTTTTGCTATTCATATTCAGAGTTCTCCCAAACTGATTTCTGGATTCTTTTTCTCTTTGATCTCATGAATGATATAGTATGCTTTTTAAAAACAATGTTTCCATACTAATAATACTTTTTACCTTTTATTTATTTTTATTTTTTTTAGGTTTGTAAAGTTACCACAAAGAACCCATTATTCTAGTTTTGTTTTTCTAGTGCTTATTTTTTAGTTTTTAGATAAAGTTAACCCAAAGCACCGTTTTTGGTTATGTAGATTTTTTTATTTTCAAGACTTACCACTTGAACATTATTAACATTAGTAATGTATTTTTGGTGTGTTTTTTCAAACTCAATGAGATTGTTGTCCCTTGTTAATTTAACATTGTGTGTAAAATCAATGATTTAAAAGAAAACACATAAAGTCTTTTGCTAAACTCAAAAAAGATCCATTTATTCATGGTCAAAATAAAATAAAGAGGAAGTCAACGCTGGAAAAAGTCGGTGTACAAGAAAATTGGGATCTTGAGGAGTCCATATAAGAGGGAGCACAATCTGGTCCAAGAATCCCAGAGATCAACAGCACCAGCAGATGATCTAGATGTCCCCAGACTGTGGTCCTACAACAGCCTGCGTCTTCTGTCAGACCAGACTGAACCCAGGTCATCACTTTCATCTCTTCCCTGCAGCCTTTCCTCCACGCTGCCCTGCAGCCTCCCCTGCAGCCTTCCCTGTAGCCTTCTTTGGAGGCTGTGGCTGTGGTGTTTCAGTTGTGGCAGGAGGAGGAGGAGGAGGGGGGGGGCTGCCTCATGTAGTTGTGTGTTTCGGGTTAGCGTGCCCTGCAGCCCCTTCTGGATAGTTTCCCCAAATAGGCGCTCGCAAATGAGACGCTGCTCCCAATCCATTTGAAGAAGCCTGCTGGCTAAGTAGCAGCCATAGGACTCTTCTGCTTCGGGGGGGGCTTCTCAAAAAACGGGTGGCCTCTTGCATGAGGCGCAGGGATGCCTCCTGTGTGACCGTCCCCTTCCTGGCCCTTTTTTTGGGAAGGTGGAGGGGAAGCACTTGTGATTGGGTCATGCTCCTACTGGGCCCAGCCACCTCACTTGGCCCAGCCACCTCACTGGGACCAGCCACCTCACTGGGACCAGCCACCTCCTGCCTGACACTGGGCCCAGCCTCCTCCAGGATGATGGAGAATCCGCCCTCCTCCAGGCTGTCCATGGGCCCGGTCTCCTCCTGCCTGCCACTTTCCACACATTCCTCCTGGATGGACTCATCCTGTGTATAAAAAAAGGACAAAGTTTTATTTATTTATTTGGGGTTCATCAATGACACACAATTTGCTTCTCATGACTAGCAAATTCAATGTGAATACATCTCTTTAATAAAAGAGTCTAATCAGACACCCTAATTTTTTATAGCAGGTGCCAAACATATTTAGCCACTCCTGTCAATTGATATGTATACACAATTTTGAGGCCAAAATTATTTTAGACAATTATAACATCCAGTTAACATCATTAATATTAGTACAGTAAATATTTGTTAATATAATTTACCTGACTCCAGATGGTCATATCCGGTTCATCCAGGATGGAAGACCCAGCTTGCTCCTCATCAGCCTCTGCTGGGGTGGAGGGAAGGGTGGAGGGAAGGGTTGAAAGTGATGCCCTGGCTTCATTCTGGTCATCAAGAAAACGGAGTTGATTGTAGTACCACAGCCTGGGTACATAAACATCATCTGCTGATGCTCCTGATCTCATTGATTCCTGGATCTTCTTATGCTCCCTCTTATACATATTCCTCAAGACCCCAATTTTCTTGAGCAATGTCTCCATTGTTGCTTCCGGGATGGTCGCCTGGACAAAGGACAGAAGTCTCTCCAGCGTTGACTTCCTCACATGCTTTGCATAATACTGAGGGTGTTTCACCTCCCACAAATTCCTCATCTCTCGATATTTAGATATGAAAGCTGTAAGGAACTCTGGATCCTTAAATAGGGGATTCATTATATCTGGAAAAGATAAAGTCACAAGACAAAAAACACTTATTATTAGGTTTCTGCTAACCCCTCATCATCTTCTCCCTATGTAGGCCTCATCAATCTATCAAGCCATATAGGCCGCTTGCTACAAAGTCATGACCATAAAACCAAAAAAAAAAAAAATTATTTAAAATTACCTTCGTTTTGTAACGTCCTGGTCCACTATCACCTACGCACAGAACGTACGTACGACACGTGCGCAAGGCCCCTCTTTATACACTACGCATGTGTGAAACTCCGCCTGCGTCGCCCGCCCCTGACGTTCGAAATTAACTCATGTTCTCCGCCCCCTAATTCGACGCACAGAACGTACGTACGACACGTGCGCAAGGCCCCTCTTTATACACTACGCATGTGTGAAACTCCACCTGCGTCGCCCGCCCCTGACGTTCGATTTTAACTCATGTTCTCTGCCCATTTTTAGTTACGGCGCGTAGTGGGGTAAATAATGGCGGAGACACCTGACATGTTAACTACCTCAGGTAGCGAAAAAAGCCCGGAGGCTGGAACGTCAACCAGATCTGTGAGGCCTAGATTTAAGGCCTCCAATATGAGTTTTGAAGAGATGGTGGAGATGGTGGCCATTCTTCAAAAAAAGGACTATGATGGGAAGTATGGGCCGTACGCACGGCCAAATTTGCGCAAGGCCAAAATAATGGCGAAGGTGGTGGACACTTTACAGGCTTCTTTTGGGGTCCAGCGCTCCAAGGATCAAATTCGCAAAAGATGGTCTGACCTCAAGCTCAGGGAGCCGGATCAATACAGACGGATCCGTAAAGTGCTGAAAAAAAGTAAGTACTTGTCGTGTTTTTCTCTTGTGTTTATTACCTTGTATACTGCTCCATGTGCTTTTCCTTCCTATACGATTTTTTTGCTCATCGTTTCAAACGATCTTTTAATAAACCTCGTTACATCTCTATAGATATATCTATCTATCTATATGTGTGTATATATAGATAGATATATATATATACATATATATATATATATATATATATATATATATTTATATATAGAGAGAGATATATATATATATATATATTTATATATATATAGAGAGAGAGAGAGAGAGAGAGAGAGAGAGAGAGAGAGAGAGAGAGAGAGAGAGAGAGAGAGAGAGAGAGAGAGAGATAGAGATAGAGATAGAGATATGTAGATAGATAGATATAGAAATGTAAAACATTCTTTTGAAATATTTTAAGTTATCTTTTTTTTTTCTTTACATTTAGTTATATATTTAGATTTTGTTCCAGATATATAGAGAGAGAGAGAGAGAGAGAGATCAAAAGATTATTAACTATATTTCGAGATATTGATATCTAGATATCTATCTATCCAATATGTCTTTATAATTTTAAATATTGAGGTAAAATAGGAACTCTACACAAACCACTTCACTCCAAATGTTTGAAAATTACTATGTACTAAAATATCTGTGTGCTAAGTAGATTACTAATTTTTTGTTTCACATAGGGGAAAAATCACTCAGCCAACAAGAAGACAGTCCACCCCAAGCCAAACAACATGATTGGGAAATCAGCCCAAGCCCCACTGAGGATGTGGAGGAAGGAGAGGTGGGCGACATGGGCACCCCACCAGGTGAGTGTCTGACACACCAGCTTACGGTAATCTATGCATGGCTGTCTTTTCTTTAATGTAATTTTTCTACTCTATTTTAGGGGATCTGGTTGTGCTTGATTCAAGCAACAGTGCCACCCCCGAGGATGTGGAGGAATTATGCTACATGGGCACCCCACCAGGTCAGTGTCTGAGACAACAGCTTTATTATGGTAAGGTAAACTATGTATGTGTGCATATTTCTAAACACATTTTTTGGTTTCATTCCACTTTAGGTACAAGAAGTGACTATTTCACCTCAGACAGTGCCCAACGGCTAATTGGTCAAATAATGGCCTGGAATAGGGAGATCGATGAAATGCGTAATCGGCTGGATCGTATGCAGCAGGACATGAAGGACATGATTGATGTTTTGGGTAGAATCTAAATGCCCTTTTTGAAACCCCAAAACATCGATCATGTCCTTCATTTCCTGTTTTGCTGACCCCATTCTGGGCCTTCTCTTTATTTTTTTGGCTGAACATATATGGCTGTTTAACATAATTTAAAAAAGGAGGGCTGTTTCTAGAAAATACATAAAAAATCCACAAAAAAATAAAACTTGATTTTCAAAAAACCGAAAAAAAAATAAAACTTGATTTTAAAAAAACCAAAAAAAAAACCTTGATTTAAAAAAAAAAAAAAATTAAAAAACTTGATTTTCAAAAAAAACCAAAAAAAAAAACTTGATTTAAAAAAAATAAATAATAAATAAATAAATAAAAATTAAAAAACTTGATTTAAAAAAAACCAAAAAAAAAAAATAAAACTTGATTTTCAAAAAAACCAAAAAATAAAATAAAACTTGATTTAAAAAAACAAAAAAAATAAATAAAAAAAAAAAGGATTTTAAAAAACCCAAAAAATAAACAAAAAAGGATTTCAAAAAAAAAAAAAAAGCCTGTTTGCGAAAATCAAAAAGGCAAAAAAATTTTTTTGTGGATTATGTAGAAATATTTCAATATAATTATATTTTTGCAAATTATTAAGATATCATTATATTTTTGTCTATGAACATTTTCTACTAAATGCATAACTGAATGCATAACAACGATTAATAAAAACATCTCCTTATAGGAATTAAATAAATGTGTGGTTTGTTATTTCAATGCTCAGTATCAGTTTGGTTATAATTGTAAAAAAGTTGTTTACAGTGGCAATGGAGCTTATTTAAAAGGAAAATACAGTTGGCACTACAACTGCTCGACCATAACCTAGGAGAAAGCCCAAAAGAAAGGCAAGCAATAAATATAATTCCAGATTTCATCAATATTTTTTTTATTTAAAAAAATTACATATCCTGGCCCATTGCAATGGCCCCCCTACCCATAAAATAATTAACATATTGCTGTCTAACTTGACGGGCACTTTGGGGGGCCAAGCCAGTACGGACAGTATCCAGGCCCGTAAGGTTGTCATCTATAAGTCCGGCCTCAGGCCCAACTGTTCCTATATAATTTAGAGAATGTTTGTGTAAAAAGTTGTGCAGAATGCAGCACGATAAAATGATAAAATTAAGTTTGTATTCCGCCAAATTAATGGATGTTTGAAACAGGCGGAACCGGCTGGCCAGAATTCCAAACGCATTCTCAACCACTCTTCTAGCTCTGGCCAGCCGGAAATTAAAAACCCTCCTCTCCGGGGTGAGGGTTCTTTGGGGGAATGGCCTCATGAGGTGCTTGCTCAGAGCGAAGGCTTCATCGGCAATGAAGACAAAGGGGAGTCCTTCCACGTTATCCGCATCAGGTGGCAATCCCAGGCCACCACTCTGGAGACGCTGGCAGAACTCCGTCTGGGCAAATACTCCTCCATCCGACATCCGGCCATTCTTCCCCACGTCCACATATAAAAATTCATAGTGTGCCGACACCACCGCCATTAAAACAATACTGTGGAACCCCTTATAATTAAAATAGTATGACCCCGATGGGGTGGTGGCACGATGTGGACATGTTTCCCATCTATAGCCCCTCCACAATTGGGAAAGTCCCAACGGCTGGCAAAATGGGATGCCACAGTCTGCCATTCCTGTGGCGTTGAAGGAAACTGGGGAATCAAACAAGAAAACCAAAATCATTAATTTGGAAGCTAACATTGCAAGAAAATTATACAATTAAAAACATTATTCCCCAGCATCAGTATAACATTAAATAATGTAATTCTTCTGGAATAACTAATATGGAAAGGCACACTTATCAGATTGCTCACCCCCTCTGATGGAACATTGATTACATTTTAGGGGGTTGTGAAATCCCTAAAAAAGATTACTTTTAGGACACGCAGGAATTTAGGGACTAAAAAGGCTACAAGACTGCAGTTGTCGCACTCTGCAGGTGCAGTTGCTAACCAGCTTACAGTAAATGAGGTAAGGTAAAAAGGCATTCATGTTGCAAGGAGTACACAATCACATGCAAGGGCAATTAATGAAAACACTTTGTGGCTTGCATATGATTTGATGATGGAAATCAGCAGAGCTTCTGCTCATTTACTAAATCACTGGAACAAATGCACTTGTAGAGTGCACATGCATTTTGCAAAGTGCAACATATATTTGCTTTAGACAAATCAACACCACAGAACATTCAAGCAAATTTTTACGAGGGTGGGGGGGGGGTTGGGAAATCAAGCTAATTGCTAATTATCAGCACACTATTTGGAGTGAGTTTAGGTGGGGGGGGGTTGGGAAATCAAGCTAATTGCTAATTATCAGCACACTATTTGGAGTGAGTTTAGGTGGGGGGGGGGTTGGGAAATCAAGCTAATTGCTAATTATCAGCACACTATTTGGAGTGAGTTTAGGTGGGGGGGGGGGTTGGGAAATCAAGCTAATTGCTAATTATCAGCACACTATTTGGAGTGAGTTTAGGTGGGGGGGGGGTTGGGAAATCAAGCTAATTGCTAATTATCAGCACACTATTTGGAGTGAGTTTAGGTGGGGGGGGTTGGGAAATCAAGCTAATTGCTAATTATCAGCACACTATTTGGAGTGAGTTTAGGTGGGGGGGGGTTGGGAGATCTAGCTAATTGCTAATTATAAGCACACTAAATACACTCAAACAAAATACATTCAAAATGAGTAGACTAGGTGGATATGTTCCCATCATTGCATGCTGGGGAGGTTATTGAAGGAAAATATACATGCATGACAAAAAATAACAGGAAAAAAATCCAGCATGTGTGAGGATAAAAAGGGGACATTCACACTATATTGCAATGATGGTAAGTAGTGTTTTAAGCAAGAAATACATTACATTATCAAAGATTACATAAAAGAACATGTGATGCTAATAAAAGAAAAATATCTTACCTTAATATAGTCCTTCTGCAGGACCTGGATGATGGCAGAACAGGTCTCTGGGATAATGATCCCCAGAGCCTGGGGGGAGATGCCTGTCGAGAACTTGAGGTCCTGCAGGCTTCTCCCTGTCGCCAAGTACCGCAACGTGGCAACTAGCCTCTGCTCCGGAGTGATGGCTTGCCTCATGCAGGTATCCTGCCTGCTGATATAGGGGGTCAGCAAAGCCAACAAACGGTCAAAAACGGGGTCCGTCATCCGGAGAAAGTTCCTGAAATCCTCAGGATTATTCTCACGGATCTCACGGAGCAATGGCATGTGACAGAACTGGTCACGCTGGAGCAACCAATTCTTGGTCCATGAACTCCTCCTCGCCCTGTTCATGGACTGGTCTTGGTCTGAAGAATAAACTACAGCACCAAACACATACAATGCACGAGCTCGACGACGAGTACGTACAGGTAACATGGTTTCAAAACGGTCGGCTGGTCAGAACGCACTAAACAGAACGCACTGAAGAACAGCAAGGCCTGTGAAGAGCGACCTGAAAATCAGGAACGAGCGGACAATAAAACAAAGATTTCTCAATGCCAACTGACCAAACGCACTGAAAAGCAGATACAAACCTCACAAGCACAGACTGAACAACAGTTAAAACGAACTGAAAAATACGAGTCTCACAAGCGCGAATCGTCTCTCACCAAACTTCTACTAACACGAGATAAACACGAGATTAGCAGAAGGAGCCCAAAGGGTGTCGTACGGGCTATTGAACTTCCGTTTTATAGTCTCGTCGGACTTGGTGTACGTCACCGCGTACTAGGCTGTCGTACTTTTGTGTGGTCGTGTGTAGGCAAGTCCGTTCGTTAGAAAGTCTGCCGCAAGTCCGCCGAAGGTACGCCGGAAGTATGTCAGACAGGCTGTCGGACTTTTGTAGCTGAAAAGTCCGACCGTGTGTACGCGGCATAAGATTTTTGTCTTTGTGATGCTTATATATGGCCTTTACATGTCATTATGTTAAAGTTATCTGCCATTTTTGTTTCAACAACAATGCCAATGTAATCTTTATTTTGTTATTTAAAGTAATAACCCAATAAAAAAAAGCTTAATAGTTAAAAAAAAAAAAATGAAACACACTGCCAGAGAGCAGAAAACAAGTATACCCAGGAGATGGTGTTGAACACCTTGCGAATAACATGGTTCAATTTGGGGCAGTATTTGGTCAAGTGGATAAGTTGAATTGCTCTACATACAGTATTGCCTGCTCCCCTCAGTGGAATAAACCCCCACCTGGTCCTTATGTTCTATGTTTCCCCAAAAAGGAATTAAGCTTAATCTCTAATATCTTGGTGAGAATTTGCACATCTACGTTTGTCATATTAATTTGTAAACATCTGACTCTGAGATTAAATTTTAGGACTCTTTCACACTGGTGGACTCCGCCAGCAGATCCGCCAGCTCAGCAGGGGATCTGTCTGCTGATCCCCACTGAGCAAGTGAATGACAAGTCTGTGTCTGCTCTGCTTATGCAGAGCAGACACAGACAGAGCCCGCTCTGCTCTTTAGGCGGTGAGATATGAACAGACCGCCTGTCCGTTTGCATCCGACTTTCATCCAGTCCTCCAGATGAATGGGGAACGGATCCCCCATCCATCTCTTTTTTGCGGATAGGATCAGATCGGATTGTATATTTGCGGTTGTAAACGGACACATGTCTGTTAACATCCGCCACTAAAAGAGGGCAATAGATTTTCCAGTTGGGTCTGCCAAAAAACTGACAGGTGGACCTGATCGGTCTGCCCATGTGACAGGGGCCTATATATTTTTACAGACACCACTAGAGGGGTGTTTCTATCAGGGCCTGTTAACATTGACCCAGCAGCTGTCCAACAGTAAAACTGCAGCAATTTAGTGTGTGGCAGCTGTCCGTTTGGCTGCAGTGAGCCAGTGGTAGGGGGTGGTGTGATGCATGTTTAAGCAGCATCTTACAGTTCCCTTATTTTTTACTTAACTTTAATTAAAGAGTACAAACTGACACTTACACATACAGCACTGTTGTACAGTGACATGCGATCCTGTCCTGTACATTGTGATAAAATACAGCATGTCTGCATTTTATTGGAGCTTACTGCACTTCCGTGATGCCTTGCAGTGTGCATAGGGCACATAGAAAAAAACTTTACTAGCAGTGACCATCATTCTTCTAGTGCAGAAAAACATCACCACACTACAGTGGGGAAAAAATAATTTTATCCACTACAGATTTTGTACATTTGTTCACTTACAAAAAAATTAATGGTCTATAATTTTTATCATAAGTGTATTTTAAATGATAGGGACAGAATATTATTTACCAAAAATCCAGAAAAAAACACGATACAGGTGTTATAAATTGAGTTGCTGTCTAGTGAGTAAAATAAGTATTTGATCCCCAAGCAAAACATGTCTTGGTACTTGGTGGATAAACCGTTTTTAGCAAGCACAGAGGTAGTTTCTTGTAGTTAGTGACTAGGTTTGCACACATCTCAGGAGGGATTTTGGTCCATTCTTATTCACAGATCTTCTCTAAATCCCTAACGCTCCTTGGCTGTCTCTTGGCACCTCAAAGTTTTAGCTCCCTCCATAAATTTTCTGTAGGATAAAGGTCTGGAGACTGGCTAGGCCACTCCATGACCTTAATGTGCTTCTTCTTGATCGACTGTGCTTCTTCTTGAGCGTCTCCTATGTTGTCTTGGCGCTATGTTTTGGGTCATTGTCATGCTGAAAGACCTATCCATGACCCATCTTCAGTGTTCTGGATGAGGGAAGAAGGTTACAATACATGGCCCCATCCATTGTCTCCATTGCTGCAAAGTCGTTCTGTACCTTTAGCAAAGAAAAAGCCCCAAAGCATAATGTTTCCACCTCCATGCTTGACTGTAGGGATGGTGTTCTTAGGGTCATAGTCAGAATTTATTTCCTCCAAACACCGCAAATACCCCTTCTCAAGAAGGCACATGTACAGTCATGCCAATGAACATCTAAATCAGGCATGTCCAAAGTCCGGCCTACTGGCCAATTGCGGCCCGCATTTCGGTTTCAAACGGCCCCACTGGTAATTTGGCTACATACATCTTTTGTGGCCCCCAACGAATCCCTGCGCACTGTGTATTTATATATATGTAGCCTCGGAGGGGACAGGAGGGGGCGGGACAAGCGCTGACAGAATGCATACAGTAAGAATTTCCTCTGTAATAGGAAGGCTGCATTCATGTCAATGGTGAGGCTGCATTCATGCAATGGTGAGGCTGCATTGGAGGCTGCATTCATGTCAATGGTGAGGCTGCATTCATGCAATGGTAAGGCTGCATTCATGCAATGGTGAGGCTGCATTCATGCAATGGTGAGGCTGCATTTGAGGCTGCACTCATGGCAATGGTGAAGCTTCATTCATGGTAATGGTGAGGCTGCATTCATGGCAATGGTGAGGCTGCATTCATGACAATGGTGAAGCTGCATTCATGGCACTTGTGAGGCTGCAGATGGGTACTGATTAGGCTGTATTGATGGGCACTGACCCTTATTTTGCTTCACAGTTCTTTATTTCAAATTACATTTTTTTTCCTGAAACTTCCCTCTTAAAGTGAAGGTGCATGTTATACTTTAATAAATACGGTACATCCAAATAACACGCCCAAGCTCATCTCTTCACCACACACAGCCACAAAGGCAAGATAATTCTTGTTGGGTAGTGTATAAGTGCTCGGACTAACACACTTAGACCGAATTTTAATGGTTCAAAGAATGTCAGGCAAAATGATCGGCCCTCACGCATGTTCACTTCATCAAATCTGGCCCTCTTTCAAAAAAGTTTTGTCATGTACCTGGTCGGAATCTGAAATGACGAGGTCGGCCTCTCTTGTATCTCCAATCCAAGCCCCACTGGTGGTGGAACAGATGGTGGCTAGGATCAGGAGGAACACGAGTGCCTGTAAATGCTGCGTGCAGAACTTGCAGGAGGAGTTGCAGACTTAGCGGTGCAGGCAGGGTATCTGGTGAAGAACTGGAACCAGGAAGGCTGAGAGGATGGACGGCCAGCACAGGTACTTGGAAACAGCGTGGAGCCAAGCAGGAGACAGGAGCGAGGTCATCAGGAAAGCCGGGTTCAGCAACAGGCGGGCAGCAAGGTACCAAGGTATAAGCAGAAGCAGGGTCAAACAGGAAGCCAGGATCAGAAACCGATATTCAGAGTAATCAGAGTCCAAAATCAGGGTCAGGAAAGCCAAGATTCAGCAACAGGTATCAAGTCAGGTAAACAGGGTTTAGAATGTCAGGGCACAGCTGAAGATCAGTCACCACTTTTCAGAAGTCAGAGCCACCCTTAAATAGGCCGTCTGGTGCCAATTGTGGCTATAGGTGCGCTCCTGCGCGTGCACGCAGTGCGCCACACACGGGCATGAGCATTGGTGCGCAAGGAAATCTGCCGATGCCTGTGAATGCGCGCATGCGCACGTGGCGCATTCTGACAGTTCTCTCACAAGTTTGGACCCCCCCTGATCTAAATGATTCAGAGAAGGATTCGGAGAAAGTGCTGTGGTCAGATGAGACCAAAATTAAGCTCTTTGGCATTAACTTGACTCGCCGTGTTTGGAGGAAGAAAAAGTCTGACTATGACCCTAAGAACACCATCCCTACAGTCAAGCACGAAGGTGGCAACATGATGCTTTGGGACTGTTTCTCTGCTAAAGGTACAGGCCGACTTTGCCGCATTTAGGGGCCAATGGACAGGGCCTTGTATTGTAAAATCTTGGATGAGAACCTTCTTCCCTCAGCCAAAACACTGAAAATGGGTCGTGGATGGGTCTTCCAGCATGACAATGACCCAAAACATATCGCCAAGGCAACGAAGAAGTGGCTCAAGAAGAAGCACATTGTCATGGAGTGGCTTAGTCAGTCTCCAGATCTTAATCCTATAGAACATTTACAGAGGGAGCTGAAACTTCGAATTGCCAAGAGACAGCCAAGAAACCTTAAGGATTTAGAGAAGATCGGTAAAGAAGAGTGGACCACAATCCCTCCTGAGATGTGTGCAAAGCTGGTAACAAACTACAAGAAACATCTTACCAATGTACTTGCCAACAAGGGTTTCTCCTCCAAGTATCAAGTCATGTTTTGCTTGGGGATCAATTACTTATTTTACTCACCGAACTACAACTTAAAGCAGAACTTCTGTCATTTTTTCATCTTTCCATCTATTAAACCTTCTGCCCTTGTTGCTTTAACTTTGGATAGTAAAACATTTTTTTTCTGCCACTTAATACCGTATACAGCCCACTTCCTGTTTCTTGTCTGGTTAAGGCCTAGGCTTATGACATCATGCACCGCTGTCTCACTCTCTCTCATGAGAGTTTGCCAGGAAGGGAGGGTGGTGAGTCATAAGAGGGCCAATGAGAGCTGCAGAGCTGAAGGTGTGCCTCTGTGTGCCTGTGTAAATCCAGGAAGTGAACAGGCAGCAGCTTCAGTTGCCCACAGTTAAAATTGATGCAGCCAGACTCAGTGGAGGGAGATTTCTGCATAATATTTGGCAAGTACAGAATCACAGTATATATAAAATAATATTATTACAATGCGAGCAGACTGCAGTTCCTCTTTAATTTATAGCATGTTTCATGTGTTTTTTCTGGATTTTTGGTTGATATTCTGTCTCTATCATTTAAAATACACCTATGATAAAAATTATAGACCCTTTATTTCTTTGTAAGTGGGCAAACTTACAAAATCTGCAGGGGATCAAATCATTATTTTCCCTACTGTATATGTGAACTGACCCTCAAACTTTCATTAAAAACTAAGAGACTACAGATGATGCGGCAGTGGAAAATTGGCCAGCACAAGGACATTTTTAATAAATGAGAATTGGCCGAAATGTGCTACAGACAAGGTGTACAGGTAGGTGTTTTACTACAACTATGAAGATTCTACAAATGACACAGCAGTGTAAATTTGGCCAGCAACAGGACAATTTTAATGAGTAGCCCCAAATTTACTAGATACAAATAGGGGCTACAAGAACACAGGATACAGCAATTTAAAATTGTCCAGCAGCAGAACAATTTTAAATAGTGATTTTCAGACCAAAGACCAAGAACTCAGGTAGGGGTTTTACTTTAAGAATTAAGAGACAGCAGGGGATACAGCAGTTTAAAAGTGCTTAGCAGCAGGGCAGTCAAAAAAGAAATTTTAGGCCCACATTTTGAGACAAATGAGTACAGGTAGAGATTTTACTACGAGAATCTCATCTCTACCAGTAAAAAGGTTCGGGAAGCAGAAGGTAAAGTGGACCAGTAATGCAGCCACAAAGGAGGCCACAGAAAAAGTATTAAATAAAGGCTAAGTCCATCCAAATCTGATAATTCATCAATGGGTGAACAGCTGTTTTACAGCACATGCTGGCTGCTAAAAGCAATTTTGGCTTCAACACTGAGATTTTTCATCTCTCTCCCAACAGTGGTCATTATTATGTCAATATGAATTATGCTGGAGAGGGTAGGCTTTCCCAAACTCTTCATACTAAATGATCTATACTTAAAGTGTTAGTAAACCCAGGATTCTGCATTTACTATATCTGGTCTCCCACAGTACACAGAACATGGAAATGCAATTATTATTGCAAAGTAATTGTTTTTGTAACTATAAATTGCTAAATACCTTTTCTCATAGGCAGTATATAGCAGTCTTGTGATTCTGGACCCCTGACCCGCTGTCAGGACAGTGCTGATTGGCCCTGAGCTGATCACATGCACTCTCCCAAGAAAAAAAAACTCTCTAGAAATACACACCAAACTGAGCATGTGCAGCCTGACTCCACTAACTCTTATTGTTTTGGAAACAGTGGAAGAAGGGGCAGATCTGTGCATACAGGATCAAATAGTCTTTTTACACAATGCAGAGGATTAACACCTTAGGTTCCACAGTGAGTATAGCAAGCATGTTTTACTGCATATACAGACTGATTTAACTATTGTGGGTTTAGTAACAAAAAAACAACTCCCCAGTACACTTTCCCTTGTCCCCAGCCAATTATACACCAACCCCAGTACAAAATACTAATTATTTAAAAAATAAATTGCTGTTTAATTAAAGTAAACCTGTAACGTTTTAAACTTTAAAATGTCTCCAAGAGCAGATAGGAGGTACCAATGGGTGCATGTACATAAAATGCCTTTAGGGCTGCTGAAGATTCCCAAAACTCAGGGGCTCTATAATGCAAATTTCAGCTTCTGAAAATAAAATTTAGCACTGCTTCACCCCTTTTCCAACTCTTAAACCTCAATACTGATCTATACCTCCTAACTTTCTGAGATGGGAATGAGGGACACCTTTTATCACAAGTGTGTAGGCAAAGCACACTCCCTGCCAAGCCGCTCCTACCTTACATTAGCGGCAGCCACAATGCCCGGTTACCATGGCAGCTTGACGTCACACATTCAAACTCCTCCCAACGTGTTTTGCACAAGCATATCTTCAGAAGCCTCGCTTGCGCACAACGCGTTGGGCAGAGCTTGGATGTGTGACATCACGCCGCCACGGTAACCAGGTACTGTGGCACCTGCTGATGTAAGTTATGAGCAGCTTTTTTATCCTTGTTGATGGTGGTTTTTAAAATTAATTATTGTGATACTCCTCTGAGATATTTGTGAGGTGATTGAGCATGCAATAAAATACTTCACTATCAGTTCCTTTTTGCTTGGGTCTTTCACTTTTCATGAGGATTGATTGCTAAAGACAGCTACCCCCAGTGGAAGAGAGGAGGACTAAGAAACCATTCCGAGAGCTGATTTATATGCGTCATGCTGCTTATAATATGGCAGCTTAATTATTGCTGAGTGTACATCTACACTATTCGGTGGAAGATTGCATCACAATTTTGGGTGATTTAATTTAGCAATGGATGCTGCTTATAATTTGGCGGCCATAACTTCCGGTGAGTTATTCACTTTAGCTAATCTGGGAAGAAGCACAGCATATTTTTGATGTGCAGTGAGTTCACAAGGTGGAGGGAATTATTTGGGATTGCTTCTGCACTTTTGGAGTTTAATCTTTTTTTACTTAAAAATTTTAATAGCGCTGTATATCTTGTTTATCTGTTACTATTTATGGTTTGTACTTATACCATATTTGCAAGCAGCTTAGTGGGATTAGCGCTGACATTGTCTATTTTATTCGTCTGACCATGTATGGTGTAAACATGGCCCATAGAAAACAAATTGTTGTTAAGCATGTATTGATCTATGCAGATCAACAGAGATGGTGTGAATGAGCCCTAAAACCCCGTACACACGGGCCGAACATCGGGCGTTATTCAGCTCGTGTGTACGGCAGCCAGTCCAACAGAAGTCGGCTGAATGTCCGGCTTCTGTCGAAGGGGCATGACTGAAAAAGGTCTGATCAACGCTCTCAGTGCTGACCAGTGTGTTTTGGAGAGGGGGGATGTGTGTCTCCCTGTCGGAACACAATAGCTCAGTGGGGGAGATCGCTGTACTAACATCAGATTGTTAGTACAATGGCTCCTCTCAAGCTCTTCAGTTTGCTAATGTGTACTAGACATCAGAATCTCTCTGGTGCATCCCAGAAGCACTGTACAGAGAAGAGGGAGAAGAGCAAGGATTTCAAATTTCGGACCACTAGACTAGCTGTGTTGGCACTGAGAGCTCAGCATCTCTGGAGGTATAGAAAGTACAGCAGGGACGAGGGAGGCGGGGAAAATGTAGGATGTTAGTTCATCTTTACAATTTTTCTGTAAAGTTGAACTGACACTTAAAATTACAATATGGCTTGTCTAGCAATTGTGTATGCTATATATATATTTTTTTTATTTGCTATATTTTTTTCATTAAATGTATCCTTTAAATTTAGCCATAAATAGTTACTGGATTTTCAAACCCACTTCAAATAAATACAAATTTTAAAATAAAAATGTGTGCCTAATATGTTTTGTCCATACACAGTTGTTTCGGCAGTTTGTTTACAAACTGTTTAACCAGCATGAGAACAGCAGTAGCCCAACAAAAACACACATAAGCTCCCCATGGTCTGCAAACTCAATGCCAGGTTTTCCTCTGTCAGAAGACAGCGTTCACATTGAAAACAACTGTGCCAAGTTTCCTTATCTGGTACAGAGTCATAGCTTACCATATTTAGATGTCTATATGCAGATAGTTTGTCGATCCTTTTCAAACATTCAGTAATTCTCATTTCTAGAGATTTTTGTCTGTTTAATAACTATTTTAAGGAATTTTTAGTTAGCACCAACAATTTACACAGCGCTTTACATATGTACATTCACATCAGTTTCTGTATGCTAGGAGCTTAAGGAGCCAGCAGAATGGTGTCAGGAGGATCTGTGGAATCGTGCGAGCAGGTGGTCACCTTGTCTTCATTCCGAACGGGCAGTTCTCCTGATGCAGGCGGTTTGGTTTCTGCTCGACCCCTTTCTCCTCAGGGGAGGCCAACCCATGAAAATCCTGTCTGACAACATTGCTCAGAGAGGTAGGTGAGCTTGGAAGTTTAGTGGTGATGGATGGGCTTGGAGGGCCGGAGAACATCTGGGAACTTGGTAATCCATGCTCACTAAGCTGGAATGGCTACTCAGTCCGTTCTATTCGATGGTACAGAACAGACCTGCCACTGAAGCATGTTGCCCAAGGTGTAAAGTTCATGTTCCTTCATCGGCATGAAGGGCAAATGATCCGCAAATCTCCCTGATCTCATATCCGAAAGTGGGCAAATTCCGCAATCAGCTGAGCACATAGTGCAGACCTCATGTATACTCATATTAACTCCTTCATTTCCTGTACCTCGTGACCAGGCCAAAGATACCTGTAACACAGGTTCGGATCCAGTTACTACTATAAACCGACCGCTAGGGAAGGAGCCAGACAAGGACCCCCCTCGCTACTGGAGCACCTGTCACCTTATCAGGTACTACATCTAACAACTGGCTGCTTGGGTCTTGAACTTGTGCTTGGTTACCTTCCTTCTCTGAGCTGACCGCTCAGCTGTTGGCTAATTGCCAGCTCCCATCTCTCTCCACAGTTACCCAGCTGAAGTTGATCCTCTCCACAGTTGATCTCTCCACAGTTACCCAGCTGAAGTTGATCCTGCTCATCAGTCCAGCCATCCAGTCCAGAGGAGCTCTGCCTTCGTCTTGGGCACATCACAAGAAACGATCTCCTGCATTCCTGTTTTAAAGACTGGCTTTGCTGACATCCCTTCAGGCTACAGATCCTGCTTGCTGTTCCACTACTTTGATCCCTGACTCCTGGCTTGGCTGACGATCTGTTCCGGTTACTGAATTTTTGCTATGTTTTGACTACGTTTGTTCTTTTTACTTTTATTATTAAACAAGTGTGATTTAACTGTACTTATGTCTGGTTCTGCTCCGCTTCCCCAGCGATTTGGGGGTGATCCAGTTCAATGCAGAGGGTTTCTCAAACAGGTTGAGATATACTTTGAGATGCTGCCCCAGGCGTTTCCCACGGACAGAAGCAAAGTAGGTTTTGTGATATCTTTGCTTTCTGAGATAGCCTTGGCCTGGGCAAACCCTCTATGGGAGACGCAAAAACCTGTTGTCTTGAGTTACCCTGAGTTTGTGGCCTCCTCTAAAAGGGTATTTGATGTTCCAGCATGGTCCGCTTCTGCTGCCAACTGCCTCATCTCCATCAAACAGAGTATGAGTATTGTTGCCGACTACGCCATTGATTTCCGTACTCTGGCAGCAGAGGTTGCTTAGAACAATGAGGCCCTCGTGGCTGCTTTTTCTCATGATCTCTCGGATTCCATCAAGGATGAGTAGCAGCCCAAGATATACCCACTGAGCTGGAGAAATTGATCACGTTTGCCATCCTCATTGACTCCAGACTCAGAGAAAGACTCTCTTTTAAGGAGCGCTTGCGGAAGCCTCCTGTACGTTTGCCTCCGAGCTTTGCAGTCCCACCCATGCCTCCCTCACCTCCCATGCCTCCTGGCACAGAGTCGGTCAGTGAAGATGAACCCATGCACTTGGGCTTCACGCATCTCTCTGCGGATGAGAGAACCTTTAGGAGAAGGGAGAGATTGTGCCTTCGCCTACTGTCAGAAACCAGGAAATCAGACCGAGACAGAAGTACAGTTAAATCACACTTGTTTAGTAATAAAAGTAAAAAGAACAAACGTAGCCAAAACATAGCAAAAGTTCAGTAACCGGAACAGATCGTCAGCCAAGCCAGGAGTCAGGGATCAAAGTAGTGGAACAGCAAGCAGGATCTGTAGACTGAAGGGATGTCAGCGAAGCCAGTCATTAAAACAAGAACGCAGGAGATAGTTTCTTTTGATGTGACCAAGGCAAAGGCAGAGCTCCTCTGGACTGGATGGCTTAAGTAGGCAGGACTGACGAGCAGGATCAACTTCAGCTGGGTAACTGTGGAGAGAGATGAGAGCTGGCAATTAGCTGACAGCTGAGCGGCCACCTCAGAGAAGTAAGGGCTGAGCCCAGCCCTGACACTTTAGCAATGGTATTCTTCTCCTTGTTTTGCTGTGTTAACTCTTTTGTAGTAGCTGAGCTTTTGTACCCCTTGTTTGCTATACAGACTCATAGGGTTCTTAGATACGCACCCCTTTTGGGTAACTTCAGACCAGGTTCATAACGGTTAAGGTAACATTTACTGAACATGTTGCAGCATACAGTTCAGTATGAACAACACCCTAAACCTAACTATTGTGGTGTGGCTGCCCAGGCATACCTTTGTAAGGCGAGAGTCCATTATGGCATTGTCCATGGCTTAGTCTCCAAGGAATGCAGCAGTTCCAATCTGACATACAGCACCAACTGATTAAACTCGTGGGTCCTACTGGAACCCTGGACCCAAGCCTTCCCTCTTTTTATAGCACAGGTGAGCCGGCTAGCCAAAAGCCTGGGAACTGAGCTTGTAACAATTAACCCTTTCTCCAGGCCTGGGCCAGCCGCTAATTTGCTTTAACTAAACAAAGTTCAATCTTCCTACATATGGGCTACCTTAGCCTTGGGGACGGTAAAGAAACTATAATGCAGTGTACACACGATCGGATTTTCCGACAGGAAATGTCGGATGTGAGCTTGTTGGCGGTAAGTCCGACCGTGTGTATGCTCCATGGGACATTTGATGTCTGACTTTCCGCCAACAAATGTTGGCTAGCATGTTCTTAAATTTTCCGCCAACAAATGTGTGTTGTCGTACTTTCCGATCATGTGTACACAAGTCCGTCGGACAAAAGTCCAAAGTACAAACATGCATGCTCAGAAGCAGAAGCAGTCGATCTTGTAAACTAGCGTTTGTAATGGAGAATAACCATTCGTAATGTGGCAAATTATGAAATCTCCAAAGGCGGCGCACAATTCTCTTCTTCTTTAATGGGATAAAAATTAAGCTGCTTTGCTGGTGATACTGATGGAGTTTTTGCAAACAAATTTTCAAAGAATTTTTTTTCTAGTGATATCAAGAATAATATTATTATGTTTTTTTTTTTATTTATTTGTGCAAGTTACCGCAACACCATTATCTCATAGTTTTTAAGAACAAAGATACAACTATGTTGGTGTCCCTTGTCAATTTTACATTGTATTTTTTAAAATGTAACTGCCTACTCCCAAACTGTCATTTGAAGTAAAACACATAGCCAAGTATTTTTCTCCACAATTTTTTTATTGTGCATTAAAAAAAAATTACACATTCTATCTGCCAATAGAAAATAACCAAAAAAGTGCATTCTATGCATTCAAAAATATAGTAAATTTACCAAATCAAATCATTATTCAACCAAAAAAATAATGTCAAAGCAATAACTCCAAGGCCAATAATAAATAACACGTTATCTCCTCCAACATGTCTGGTTGACGAACAGCCATTCAGAAACGAACTGAAAATCACGAAATGAAAAGCGATAAATGAAAAACGTGAAAAGAAAAGCACGAATCAACACTCACCAAACTTCTACTAACACGAAATTAGCAAAAGGAGCCCAAAGGGTGGCGCTAAAGAGCTGAAAAACCACGTAGTACCTCACCACATACGTAATTGTTGGCCAACAGTTGTGTGACTGTGTGTATGCAAGACAAGTTTGAGTTAACACCCTTCAGACAAAATTCCACGGTTTTGTTGTCGGAAAGTCCGATCGTGTGTACGAGGCTTAAGACTAGGTTCAGGCTTGTAAGCCTGCCTTACAATTGTTTTCTATGTGCCTTATCAGTAACCTGCGTTTATGCAGTGTGGAGCCCCTACTTACCTGGTCCTCCACTCCCCTGGCAAGCGGTGCTCCCTGTTGTGGCGTCCTGGCTTTCCCCTCCGTTCCCTGCATGCCCCCACCTGTCCACACCACATATATCATGCATCTGACTCCTTGCACAAAGCTCCTGCCACACACCTCCTGTGTGTGAAGCACCAGGCTGTCAGGTCCCCTGCTGCAGCCTTCGGATTTATTTCCTCACATAGGACGTAGACTTCCCCCCCTCTAGGGGCCAGAGTCTGGCGGGCACAGGTGTGCGGTTGGGGGAAAGCTCTTTGGAAACAAAGAGTTTGCCTCCGGCCATGCACCTGATGTGTCCTCATGAGAAGCGGTGTTGCCTGTTGTCTGGGAAATCTGACTGTGCAAAATTCTACAAAAGCTGTAGCTGCTGACTTTTATTTAACAGACAGTCATCCAGCGCCATCCTCACCTGAGTCAGTTCTTCACTGGTCCTCGGGTCCCTGGCTCCGGCCTGTTAACTGTGGGCAGACAGCTGTGACACCTTTCAGCTTCACAGCCAGGCTCTCACTGCGAATGCGTGAGCTGCGCTTTGCAAATGGTCTTGCAGCCTTCTGGGACCTGTGATGTGTCCCAGGAGGTTGTGGACGGGAAGGGAGAAGGAGAACATCCGGTGGGAGCAGGTGCCAAGACCGGGTACCCGCCCCCCTGTTAAAAACTATTTTTTTCCAAAAGTGGCAGAGGAGGGGGGAGGAGGAGGAAGAGCAGAACTTCCTCTTTTGGGTAAAATTTTGCTTTAAGATAAAAAAAAAAAATGCCCCACAACCGTTCCTCCCCCCTCTGTCAATAAATACTTACCTGGCTTAGGGTTGCCACCTGTTCAGGATTCACCCGGACAGTCTGGGTTTGGACTCGCTTGAGGGTGAGGGGGCACTATGTGCGCTGCACTACTATTCTCTTTTACAGTGCCAAAAGATGTCCCAGGTCTGTTACAATCCTAGTGTGTACTAAAAAAAAAATTTACTGTGCACCGCTAAAGTGTTCAGGTCGGCTTGAGGAAAAAGCGGCAACCCTAACCTGGCGCCATGTTACCGTGACCTCAATAGGCTTCTGTACCTGCGATGTGCACTCACAAACTTGCACGCACATGTGTGAACCTAGATTATGTAGATGTTTTTCTCTGAATTTATTTTACAACCTTTTTCTCTTCCAAATAAAATTTAACAGAAAAAAAATACCACTTTGTCTACCGATAAAAAGTATACCTATTCCTTGGACATTATAGATAATGATTATTTCAGGACCAGTAAACATAACGCTCAGATAACGTAAATGTCAATGGAAATGGAGCTACAACTTCTGGCCATGCAGAGGTTAACCGCAGGCTTTCAGGCCTTGTAGTATATTAGCTTCGCGCATGAACTACATTTCCCGGCAACCTTTGCTTATCAAGTTTTCATGACAATTTACGTAGGCTTGACGCATTACACAGCTTGGATTTCTACTGGCCGAGTCAGTACACCAATAAGCTGTCGATTCCAACACTAGCTTGGCCAATGGGAAAGCTGTTGCTAGCACGTCCCTTTATTTTTAGCACATTGCTCTTCTCACCAGAATGGAATATTAGCTACTACAGGCTCCTGTGAAATCCCTGCACCGATTCCACAAGAACAAAATAGTCCCTGTGATGTCAGCAGTAACTCTTTCATGTCCTGATTCCAAAGCAAATAAAAGGCTTAACACAGTGACGTTGCAACAGAAAACACAATGAAGAGTCCCTGAATCCTTCCGAGTTGGGGATATTGGCTATTATTATATTAATAACTATTATTTACAGACGATTAAGAACATCATTAGGGGGTCATGTAGAAAAAATAGGCTGACAAGAAAACTTCTAGTTGCCAGTCAGCTATTATTCCTGACAATGTAGAATAAAAAAATGAAACTGGTTGCTATGAGCAACAAGAAATGTTCTTATTAACACACTTTTCATACAACAGTTTTTTTAATTATCAACGATAGACAATAATGCAATAATGAACCATTACACATAAATGATCACAGAAATAATTATGTACAAGAATAGGTAATTGGTCATTTATCTGTTTGGAATATTATCAGTTATTACTGTTGTTATTATTTGTTGATACTTTTCTGCTCAACATTAATGACATACAGTTAGGTCCATAAATATTGGGACATCGACACAATTCTAATCTTTTTGGTTCGATACACCACCACAATGGATTTGAAATGAAACGAACACGATGTGCTTTAACTGCAGACTTTCAGCTTTAATTTGAGGGTATTTACATCCAAACCAGGTGAACGGTGTAGGAATTACAACCGTTTGTATATGTGCCTCCCACTTTTTAAGCAGTGGTGTCTCCAGCTTTCAAATTTAGGGGGGGCACATGGGGGGACAGGGACAAAAGTAGGGGGGCAACTATAAAATGCATATATATATATATATATATATATATATATATATATATATACATATCTCCTGGGGCCCTTTACTACGACCCCACAACGGGCCCTTTCACATGTTCTGCAGTGAGCTCCCTTCCTACTGTATTGGGGTCCCCCAGGGTGGCAGAAAACAAGAGATATATGTCACCAGCATATCAAGAAAATATAAGGATCCAAAGCAGTGGGCGAACTATCAGGGTTGCAAAGGTTGTCTTGCCACCAGGCCCTGGTGTTCTGCCACTGTGGAGTTCCCCAGCCTCCTCTTGCTGTCCTGCCCCTGCTATTGACAGCGCTGGTCTGGCATCTCTTGGAATTTACAGGCTGGTCCTCCTGTCCTAAGGACGGGAGAAATCAGTCTGTTTTTTCAGTAACTGAGAGTCCTGGTGGAGTCCTTCCTGCAACTCGCTCTTCTCCCTGCCAATGAGGATGCAGGTGAAGGAGCAGATCGGGCGGCCGTGGTTGTGTGAACGCTCGCATTATACAGTGTCAGCGAGCAGGGGAGGGGGGAGGAATCACCCGCAGGAGCTGACTGGGGACTCTCTCCCTCTTAGACATTGATTTTTAGTAAAAAAAAAAAAAAAAAAAATTTTTTTTTTTTTGGGGGGCACATGGTGGGGCACAGCATAATGTTGGGGGGGGGGTCAGGGCCCCCTCTGGCCCCCCCTAGGGTCGCCATTGTTTTTAAGGGACCAAAAGTAATGGGACAGATTAACAATCAACCATCAAACTTTCACTTTTTAATACTTGGTTGCAAATCCTTTGCAGTCAATTACAGCCTGAAGTCTGGAACGCATAGACATCACCAGACGCTGGGTTTCATCCCTGGTGATGCTCTGCCAGGCCTCTACTGCAACTGTCTTTAGTTCCTGCTTGTTCTTGGGACAATTTCCCTTCAGTTTTGTCTTCAGCAAGTGAAATGCATGCTCAATCGGATTCAGGTCAGGTGATTGACTTGGCCATTGCATAACATTCCACTTCTTTTCCTTAAAAAACTCTTTTGTTGCTTTCACAGTATGCTTCGGGCCATTGTACATCTGCACTATGAAGAGCCGTCCAATGAGTTCTGAAGCATTTTGCTGAATATGAGCAGATAATATTGCCCGAAACACTTCAGAATTCATCCTGTTGCTTTTGTCAGCAGTCACATCATCAATAAATACAAGAAAACCAGTTCCATTGGCAGCCATACATGCCCACATCATGACACTACCACCACCATGCTTCATTGATGAGGTGGTATGCTTTGGATCATGAGCAGTTCCTTTCCTTCTCCATACTCTTCTCTTCCCATCACTCTGGTACAAGTTGATCTTGGTCTCATCTGTCCATAGGATGTTGTTCCAGAACTGTGAAGGCTTTTTTAGATGTTGTTTGGCAAACTCTAATCTGGCCTTCTTGTTTTTAAGGCTCACCAATGGTTTACATCTTGTGGTGGACCCTCTGTATTCACTCTGGTGAAGTCTTCTCTTGATTGTGGACTTTGACACACTAATGCCCCGTACACACGGTCGGATTTTCCGATGGAAAATGTGTGATAGGACCTTGTTGTCGGAAATTCCCGACCGTGTGTAGGCTCCATCACACATTTTCCATCGGATTTTCCAACACACAAAGTTTGAGAGCAGGATATAAAATTTTTAGACAACAAAATGTCGGAAATTCCGCATGCTCAGAATAAATAAAGAGATGAAAGCTATTGGCCTCTGCCCCGTTTATAGTCCCGACGTACGTGTTTTAAATCACCGCGTTTAGAACGATCGGATTTTCTGACAACTTTGTGTGACTGTGTGTATGCAAGACAAGTTTGAGCCAACATCCGTCGGAAAAAATCCTAGGATTTTGTTGTCGGAATGTCCGAACAAAGTCCGACCGTGTGTACGGGGCAATACACCTACCTCCTGGAGAGTGTTCTTGATCTGGCCAACTGTTGTGAAGGGTGTTTTCTTCACCAGGGAAAGAATTCTTCAGTCATCCACCACAGTTGTTTTCCGAGGTCTTCCGGGTCTTTTGGTGTTGCTGAGCTCACCGGTGTGTTCTTTCTTTTTAAGGATGTTCCAAACGGTTGATTTGGCCACACCTGATGTTTTTGCTATCTCTCTGATGGGTTTCTTTTGTTTTTCTCAGCCTAATGATGGCTTGCTTAACTGATAGTGACAGCTCTTTGGATCTCATATTGAGAGTTGACAGCAACAGATTCCAAATGCCAAATAGCACACTTGAAATGAACTCTGGACTTTTTATCTACTCCTTGTAAATGGGATAATGAGGGAATAACACACACCTGGCCATGGAACAGCTGAGCAGCCAATTGTCCCATTACTTTTGGTCCCTTAAAAAGTGGGAGGCACATGTACAAACTGTTGTAATTCCTACACCGTTCACCTGATTTGGATGTAAATACACTCAAATTAAAGCTGAAAGTCTGCAGTTAAAGCACATTTTGTTTGTTTCATTTCAGATCCATTGTGGTGGTGTATAGAGCCAAAAAGATTAGAATTGTGCTGATGTCCCAATATTTATGGACCTGACTGTAGTTCACCTTTACTAAAAAAAAAACCGTCTATGCAGATAAGGGACATCTGCGAATACGGTATAAACAAACTGTGTAGCTTTGACCAAACTTGAATAATGCCCTTGCTATAGGTGTAGGCCATTTTCGTACCTCATAAAACCTGACTGGAAAACTCCCAGGCAGGGCCACTGATAAGGGGGTAGAACCTGCCCTCCTGTATGGGCTCAGGCCCCATAAGTTCAACAAGGGGGGCCCAGAGCAGCAGGAGTGGGCTCAATTACTGGACCCCCTGTGGTCTTCTCTGTGTTTACAATGCTTCAGTTTGTCAATGAACAGGAAGCCTCTGTACAGGGTGCTTCCTGTTAATTCACTTTCAAAGGTTGAACTTTACAGTCTTTTTTTCAACCTTACCTACTATGTAACTATCTAACTTTGCAGCTGAGGCTACAGAGAAGGGATTGAGGAATCTGTGTCCTCAATCTCTTTCTCTGTCTCAAAAGTAAGACGTTGGGTTTCTGTTTAGACCCCTGATATTTTACCAACCCCCACAGGGCTGTTCAAAAAAATTAAAAAGTAATTTTTTTTAAAAAACAATGAAAAAAAAACTGAGGGCTCATTCTCAAAGGTATTCTGGTTGCGTGAATGAGTGGTTTGTTCATGCAGCTGGAGCCACCTGTTTTGGTTCACTGTTCCTGTCACCTGTGCCCCATGATTTCTAAGAGCAGCCCTGCTCCCAGGATGTTGCTAAGCACGTCTGTACGAGAGGCCTAGCTATTACTGTTCACCTTCACCATCACAGGAGCTAGATTTTAAACGATGAACTCAGAGCTACTGCATCAAAACACAGGTAAGGGGGTTTAAATCTGAGAAAGAGCTCACTGATGTACAGGGGGTGCTCTGGTGTATAGGGGCTCTGATGTGCTGCAGGTGGGGGGTATTGACATAAAGGAGGGACTCTGACATGATGGGAGGAGCTCTGATGGGATGGGGGCCTTTGACATAAAGAAGAGTCTCTGACGTGATAGGAGGACCTCTGAAGTGATATGGTGCCTGTGATGTGATGGGGCCTTTGACATTATGGGAGGAGCTCTTAAGTGATATGGGGACTCTGATGTGAAGGAGAGCTCTGATGTGATGGGGGGCCTTCTGACGTAAAGAAGGGACATAATGAGAGGACCTCTGAAGTGATATAGTACCCGTTATGTGATGGGGGCATCTGATGTGATGGGAGGACCTCCGAACTGATATGGTACCTCTAATGTAATAGGGGCCTCTGATGTGATGGGAGGACCTCTGAGACGATATGGTGCTTCTGATGGGAAGGAGGGCTCTGATGTGATGCAGAGCCTCTGACGTGAAAAAGGAATTCTAACGTGATGGGAGTACCTTTAAAGTGATATGAGGCCTTTGATTTGAATGAGGGCTCTGATGTAATTGGGGCTTCTGATGTGAAGTTAATTTGCTCAAGGTGGTTGTGTGCATTATCCCAGGCTCAGGTTATGTTTTAGACTGGGGTGCCTTTAGATTGTGCTTACTTTTACGGGTCTTCACTTACATTTGTAGGAGTTTTTCATGCTCTGGATGACTAATATGGTTATGAGTAATAGATTATATATCACTGTAATTATAGCATGTGTTTGTTTTTAGGAATTGTATTTTATAGCTATTGTAATTTTTTATCTCACTAGCTGCACCCCCCCCCCGAACCCCTGAAGAAGCTCAACTTGTGAAACCAGTTGGGATATTACACCTACTTTTCTTGTCTGCATTGTTAATATCTGATTTCCCATTGCATTCAAATCTATTATATACTGTATGTTAATTCAAATGATTATAAGAAGGTGTATGGGATTGCTTTTACCATATTTATGTGAGGTTCGTTCAAGTTCTTAAAAGTAGGGACTAAATGTCCTTCTTTTTAATAATTATATTTTGGAAAAAAATTATGTTGTTGTTTTTTTTTTTTTTTGTATAGGCGTATGCATATTCTTTTCTGATTAGGTTGGTTAGGTAGGTTAGGTTCTCAAAGGTTGAGTGAAAAAAGCTGATCCAGAGAAATGGAACCAAATCTAGAACAGTTGAAGGCTAAGGTATAAAAAAAATTATCAAGCTAAATTTATGGTGCAGAACACAAGGTCTATTTGTTCTCGTCATTCCGTGAATCCCACAAACAATAACCTGTACTTTGCCTTCTTATACAGTAATGACCAGTTTTGTACTTTGGCCCCAACAACTCTAAAGCTGACAGAATGTACCTAATCACTGTGAAATGTTAACTTGTACAACTACACTGTGTAGGGCAAAGCATTAAAGGTGATGGACCTTAGCACAAATTGGCACATTAGGAAATAAGAACGTGTGCAAAGAAAAATTTTACATTTTATGAGAATTTTCACATATTCGTGTAAAAAACTTTCACGAAAAATTTGTATTTGTTTCTTAAGCTTCGTGCTTACGTACAGGGGCTGTACAGCATGCAGAGCCTGCATCATGCCTCCCTCTGGACCTTCTGCTGTAGCATACAGCTGACCATTGAGATGAAGGGGAAGAGCTGGCTGCATCTAACGTATGCTCAAATCGCATGTGTTCGCCACATAAGTCTGTGAGCATGTGGGTGTTTTATGAAAATCCCAGAGCACAACCGCGAACAGCCACCTCCTCCCATTCATCTCATTGATCGTCAGCGGGTCTTAAGGGGGGCATAATGCAGCCTGTGCATGCTGTCTTGCCCCTGTACAGCTGTGTGCATGAAGCCTTAAACTGCATTGTGTTTTCTTTATCACATGACACACCTCGTGAATACAACCAAATATGCAAACATAAGAAGTCCTGCAAGTTGTAATAATAGTCTCTGTAATAATAGGTGACTGGGTGCATCAGAAGACTAACATGAAAGAAGATTAAAGCTATGTGGGAAGTCGGTGTTAGCCATAGCAAACTAACGATAGTGACTTCCTGTCCTATTCTGTATTTAAAATAGGACAGAATCACATTGGTCACAATGATCAATACTACCCTTTTTCACATTCAGCTGTGCTACAGTTTCTATAAATATTCTCTGTTTGGTTTTATAATATTCTGTACAGCCCATGTTTATTATGCAGAATGATGTGCCGAAAATGCCAGAAAAGAGAACCACTTTATAGGGGGAAAAAAATTAGCCTTCATGGGTTGCCACATTTTTTTCTCTCGATAGAATAACAATATATTTTAGGCCCCTTGCACAGGGGGCCATCTAAGAGCAGTGTGTCCCTCCCGGCATTATAATGCGCGCTAGAGGGACATGACCAGTCCCACTGCAGGCAGCCTAATAAAGTCTATAGCAAACTGCGGCTGGACAGGGCTGAACACTATACTGAGTGGTACCTGCGTTTAAGGCCCTGTGCTTTCAAGAAACGAAGGTCCAAAACACAGGCTGAGGCTATAGTACAGTGTTCAGCCCCGTCCAACCACAGCCCACCATAGACTTTGGCAAGTTGCGGCGGGGCTGAACTCTGCACATGTCCCTCCTGAGCGCACTAAAACCCAGAGAGGGACATATTTCTCCTACATGGCCCTGTGTGCAAGGGGCCTTAGACCTCATTCACATGGGCACAGAGGCCTGTACAGTGTGAATGAGGTGTTTGTTTACAAGTCTGGAGCCACCTGGAAGTGCATGCAGGAAAGCTATGCAGGGATGGGTGTGCAGCCTGAACACACATCTGCCCTTGCACGGCATTCCATGGTGCATTCACAGACTCAACTAATTTTAAATTACTTTTTATTCGAGTACCCTGTCAATGTCTCCAATTTACAGGAACGTTCTACCTCAGTGTTAACTTTGACAAGTGCATGCGTATAAGAATAGCTACGATTTTTATCATCCAGGAGCCAATTCAACAATTAGAAATTTGTTTGACCTCATTAGATTCAACAATAAATTTCCATCCTTGTCCTTCCAAAACTTTTGCTTGGTCAGGGTGAAATCGATTGTCGAATAGTTCCCTTTGACTCTTAAATAATCGAATGAATGTTCTGAAGATGAAAATTCTCCAGCTGTAAGACCAGCTTTAGGTAAAAGGAACCAAAAACTAACACTTGAAAAGTTGTCATGAGAGCAAAAATAGAGGCTGCTATTTATGGTCTCCTTGAAAAATGTTAATTACTTGATGCTGATCCTCTTGCTTCAATGCCAGACACTGACCCTGAACAAGTATGCAGATAAGGACTTCTGACTCTGATGGTCTGCTTTCACAAGGTAAAAATAGAGGAAAATTGACTAAAACAAGAAAACTAGTGGAACTGCCACATTTAAGGTGGAACTAAAGTCTGGATTTCTAAAAAATGTGAGCAGGCAGTGTGAAGAAGAGACTTGCAGTGTCTTCACTGCAATACAATAAACCTACCTACCTGCTTGCAGTCTTCTTTTAAATGTACACTAAGATGCACAATCGCATCTCAGTTTCCATTCTGGCACAGTGCCTATGTGCCTAGATAATTGAATTCCAAGACATATGTGGAAGTTCTGTGATCCAATCAGGACCTAGGGGAAGGCAGGGAGAAGGTATTAGTGTTGGCCATGGACCTCACAGGTGTTGGAGTATTGTGGACATCAGTTCTGTTTTAAGGGTTTTTAAGCTGCAATATGTTAAATTCTTTCCTTGGGGTTTAGATATGCTTTAGCTAGGGGAAGTAGTTCCCTCACCTAGGTGATTCTACTACATGTAATGTGTCATTTGTCTGAGATGATCCTTAGTGGCAGTGACAGAATGGTTAAATAGTCCAGGAGCCCAAATTCCAGGACCTAAAAATGTCTGGCCGTTCTCAGGCCCGAAATTTTATTGTCAATGGACAATGGATGACCAGACAGCAAATTATGAATGACCCGGCCCAGTAAGGTTTGTCTTTTTGGCAAAAAATACAACTGGCTCACTTCATTAGATCCCTACCCCATCCGGAGACGTCTTACTACGTTCCAACTGCTTTGTCTAGAGCAGTCTCCTCTTCCGCACGCGGCCTCTCTAACTTATCAATTACTGATAACACCACCATCAGATCACAAATTTCCGTATATTACTAGCTGGAAAAAGGAGTTTGAGCTTCAGTTAACTGAGAAACAGGTGGATAGACTCTTTCTGTTCTCTTAGAAGACCTCAATCTGCGCCAAACACCAGGAGGCGGGATTCAAAGTGTTGATCCGGTAGTACCATACACCAGTAAAGATCCACAGAATGTTTCCCCAATGCTCGGACTTATGCTGGAGATGTTGGGAGGAAACTGGTTCTCTTCTCCACATCTTCTGGTCCTGTCGGCTTTAACAGTCTTACTGGACAGAAGTCCACCGCATTGTCCAAAAGTTCACTGATAGGGTATTACCAAGAGACCCAGCATTTTTCCTCTTGCATCACCACGATGTACCCAGCAAAGCATACAGGGGATGCAACTTGCCCCTCCTGATCACAGCCGCAAAGGGTTGCATCCCGTTGTTTTGGAAGCAGACGCAGCCTCCGTTGCTTGCCATCTGGCTGAAAAGAGTAGTCAAAATCATGATGGAAGATTTGGTAGCCACAGAGAAGGGCCCCCATGAGAAATTTTCAAAAGAATGGTTTTATTGGCACAAGTTTGTATAGTCTGAGGAGTACGTGGAACTAGTCTTGTGAGTCCCTGAGAGCTGAAGATTACGACCTTGAATCCTCTGTCCTGGAGGAAGTTTTGGGCTGGCAACGCCTTTACCCATATCTCCCCCTTCATTCCCCCACCCATCTTTTTTTGTCTCATTTTTCTTTCCCATCTCTCCTCTCTTCTCCCTCTCACCTGCTCCTCCTCTTACTCTTCCTTTCTTGCTGAGGCCTTATGGGTCTATTCTAATTTCTTGATGTTCTTATTACACAGTGTTTACCGTGCTAAAATGTAATATGGGATACGGAGACTCCTTAGACCCTGACGCTCACAGTCTGAACTTTAGTCTATTGTTCATGACTACATATGTAATAACCTGAGTGATGCTGATCTTTTATTCTTGGTATGGTTCCTTGGAATTTACTACATGGTTTTGGTCTCTGTATTCCCTGTGTGTTCTTTTGCAAAAATAAAGTATTAGAAAAAAAGAATGGTTAAACAGAGTAGAACAATACTCACCTGTTTCAATGTGTTGCTCCCTCGCTCATACCTGACAACTTTTTTAAATAGGAATGAGGGACACCCATTAGCAAAAGTATGTAGGCATAGGACACCCCCCACCACGTCCCCTTAAATGAGAATTATACAAAAAAAAAATAGTTAAACCCCTGAGTGTTTTTTCTTACCACTACTGTTCCCTTACACTGGTTTTTGAAATTTACAAATGCAGCAATTTAGAAACTGGGTGAAAGGTTTAGCACTGGGAAACACATTTTGAAAGATACAAACTGCATTCTATATGCAACTATATAAAAGATCCGACTAAATGAGGAACAATGGAGGAAGAAAAAGGGACAGAGGAACTTTGATCCAAATAGGGACAGTCTCTTGAAATCAGGGACAGTTGGGAGCTACGCCCTCACTGGTGACATACATTTACATTACTTTCAGTAAGGGAGTGACATATCGCTCTTTCGCCCAGCGAAGGAACGGCATGTGGAAGGAGGTGGGGATTGTTTTTGTAGTTCTTAGCGATTCTGTTGCTAACATGTCTCCAGTTTGACATGGCCCTCGGGATGAAGAAAAGGGTAATGACTAGACCTCATTAGTTACCAAACAGTCCACTGGTAGACAGACCAAATACCAAATGAAATGATGTGTGAAAAGCAAATACTGCACACATTTGTGAAGCACATTCTCTATGGAAGCTGAATCCTGTGGAAGGCTTGCCTGATTTCTTAGTGAAAGCACTGCCAAACAATGTTTATAGAGCAACTCTACACAAATGTATTTTTTTACCACACATCTTGCCAGCTGCTAACTTTTCCTTACCTGGTGAAGTCAATTATACTCACCCCATCCAGGTTCCTTGTTGACGCCATTTCCACCCGCCAGGACCACTAGCCCAGTGCTGCTCGTTAATCCCCTTGGCCTAATGTCCGATCTCTTCTGGGTTCTAAGAGGACACCACTGTTGGTCAGCCAATGAGAATTTTCTACATTACACAGGCAGTGATATGGACAACTGGATGATTACATGACTGAGGTAAGTGAAAACTTTTTTTTTTTAACCCAGCAATCCTACAGAGGGTGGTTATCATGGAGTTGGACTTTAAAGCAGAACTATAGTCTGTGATACTTATTTTTTTAATTTTTATTCATTTTAAGTACTTATATAGCACCATCAATTTACGCAGCGCTTTACATATACATTGTACATTCACATCAGTCCCTACCCTCAAGGAGCTTACAACCTAAGGTCCCTAACTCACATTCATACATACTAGGGACAATTTAGACAGAATCCAATTAACCTACAAGCATGTCTTTGGAGTGTGGGAGGAAACCGGAGTACCCGGAGGAAACCCACGCAGGCACAGGGAGAACATGCAAACTCCAGGCAGGTAGTGTCGTGGTTGGGATTCGAACCAGCGACCCTTCTTACTGCTAGGCGAAAGTGCTATCCACTACACCACTGTGCTGCCCATTACACCTCTTCTTCATGGTCCGATATCCTTCACCATTGCTGGCATCTTCTGTATGGCCCCTTCTGGATTCTGGGACAATGCTATAGGCTAAATTGACATTAAACTCTGACCCAAAGAAAAAAATTCTATTCAGGTATGTACAATATTTTTAATTGAAAAAAGTCCCTTCCATTGCTCTCAGCCTCCTCCAAATTCCTTCTTTTCTTTTTTGCTGCTGTGATCTGACTACCTGTTAGAGGGTGGCGATGTTCATTCATGTGCAAAGACTGAGGATTCAGGTCAGCAGAAGTTGTCCATGGTCTCCGTTTATCCCATCAGCATTCTAGAAACAAATGGCATGCCTGCCCCACCATTTGTTCCACATCCCAGCTCTCACCCTGCTGCCCCAGCCACGCTGTATGCCTAACACTGGTAATGGGGACTCTAATGTAAGGGGGACTCTGGTGGGACCCTGATGTAAGGGGTTACTTTGATGGGGACCTTGATGTAAGGGGGGCTCTGTTGGAGACCTGTAGTAAGGGGGGGCTCTAATGAGGACCCCGATGTAAGAGGGATTCTGGTGGGAAGTTGGAACCCTGATGTAAGGGGGAATCTGATGAGGACCTTGATATAAGGTTGGACCCTGATGTAAGGAGGACTCTTATGGGGACTCTGGTGGAAGTGGGACTCTTATGGGGACCCTGATGTAGGGGGGGTGAATGATGGGAACCCTGATGTAAGGAAGGACTCTGATGAGGACCTTGATATAAGGTTGGATTTTGATGCAAAGGGGACTCTGCTGGGGACCCCAGTGCACAGGTGGACCAATCACTAAAATATTTTTACAATATATAGGATGTGGCTCTTATATTGAAAAGTTTAAGGAACCCTGGACCCTGGGATTTGTAGTGTGCATAGAGCAGTACACCTGACCACATCTAACATGCACTGCTCTTTCCAAACAAACAGAAGTGGGGGAGGGGAGAAAATCTGGAAATTGCGGAGAATGATACAAGGGGGCAGAAAAAACACTGTAAGAAACAATTTTGTGAAAAATAGATTACAGGGTCATTAACGGGTCATTAACTGGTTGCCGCCCGCCCACCGTCAAATGACGGCGGGGCGGTGCGGCTCTCGTTCTGTTGCTTGGACACGGCGCCACCCTGATCTGTGGAAAGGGCTGCGTCCGCGGCTCTTTAACCATGTGATTGGCTGTGTCCAATCACAGCCGGTCACATGTAAACAAGGAAGTGCCGGTAATCGGCGCTCCTCTCCTCACACTGACAGAGTGTGTGGCGAGGAGAGCCGATCAGCGGCATATCTCCACACAGGGGGACATTTAGGAAAGTAATCAGTGCACTGATCATCAGTGTCCTGATTACAATATCGAAGGACAGTGTCACAATTCAGTGCCCACCATTGCCCACCAATGCCAGCTATCAGTGCCCACCAATGGCAGCAATCAGTGCCCACCACTACCCACCAGTGCCACCAATCAGTGCCCATTAGCAATACCAGTCAGTGCTGGCAATCAGTGCCGCCTATCAGTGCTGTCAATCAATGCTCACCACTGCTGTCAATCAATGCCCATCAGTGCCCATCAATACCCACCAGTGCCGCCTATCAGTGCCCATCAGTGCCGCTTAACAGTCCTCATCAGTGCCACCTGTCAGTGGCCATAAGTACGGCATATTAATGCCACCTAATCAGTGCCCATAAGTGCCACCTCATTAGTGCCCATAAGTGCCACCTCATCAATGCCCACCAGTTTAGCCTATCAGTGCCCATCAGTGCCGCCTCATCAACGCACATCAGTGAAGACGAAAAATTACTTAGTTACAAAATTTACTGACAGAAAAAAAGTGAAAAACATTTTTTTCAGTTCTTTTTTTTTGTAAAAAATAAAAAACTCAGCGTAGCATGACTGCCCAATTGTCATTCAAAGTGTAACAGCGCTGAAAGCTGAAAAATGGCTTGGGCAGGAAGGGGGTTAAGTGCCTGGTAGGCAAGTGGTTAAAGAGGAGCTCCTATCTCCCCCAGAAAAATGTAAAGTTAAAAGCTACAAATACTGTAGCTGCTGACTTTAAATATAAGGACAGGGATTTTACCTGTCCAGGGATCTAGCAATATCCTCACCAAGGATGAGCTCGGGCGTGTTCCACAGCCCACGTGCAGAGACCGCCAGGAAGTCTCACTGCGCTGCGCTAATCACAGACAGTGAGACATTTCCTGATCTCTGCAGCCGCACATTGGGAAAATGTCTCACTGCCTGAGATTAGCGAAGCGTCGTGCCGACTTCCTGGCGGGCTCTGCACGTGGGCTGTGCGAACACGCCCGAGCTCATCCTTAGTCCTCACCTGAAACAGTTCTTCAGTCGCCTTCAGGTCCAGGTGCCGGCATCTTAAGTAAGGGAAACCGACAGTGAAGCTTTACAGCTTCACTGCTGGTTTCGCACTGCACATGTATGAAGTGCACTGCGCTTTGTGAATGGCCCTGCAGTCTTCTGGGACCTGTGATGTGTCCCAGAAGGCTGCAAGGGGAGGAGGGGGGAACCAAACTTCCACTCAGATTGCCGTAGCGATCTGACCAGAAGTGGGAGCAGATACCTATCATCAAAGCCAGGTACCTGCTCCCTCTACCCACCCAAAAGTGTCAATAATTTAAGTGTGGGGGGGGATGCAAAGAAGCAGGCCTTCCCCTTTTGGGTGAAGTTCCGCTTTAAAGTGATTGTAAAGTAGAGCTGCTCGATTTTGGCTAAAATGAGAATCACAATTTTTTTTTTGCTTAGAATAAAGATCACGATTCTTGCGGTGTAACATCTTTCACATTATACAAAAAAATTGGGCTAACTTTACTATTTAGTTTTTTTTTTAATTCATTAACCGCTTGCTGACCAGCCGCCGCAGTTGTACATGGCTCGGCTGCGCAAATCGCTGTTATGTTACGTCGGTAACATAAACGGCCACTAGGGGGCGCTTGCTCGCCGCTGGAGGCGCGGGTGCGCCCCCCGCTCGCTCCCCGAGCCGATGCGAGTGCCCGCGGTCTCGATCACCGCCGGGCTCCCACGATCGCTCGGGGCACACGGAGAACCAGGAGCTGTGTGTGTAAACACAGTTTCTGGTTCTCTGAGGAGTGAACTGACAGATCGTCTGTTCATACAGAGTATGAACAGCGATCTGTTCGTTTCCCTGCACAGTCCCATCCCCCCTTCGGTTAGAACACAAACTAGGAACACATTAACCCCTTCACTGCCCCCTAGTTTTAACCCCTTCACTGCCAGTGACATTTTTACAGTAATCAATGCGATTTTAATGTGTCAAAATTGTCCGACGTGTCCGCCATAATGTCGCATAAAAATCACTGATTGCCGACATTACTAGTAAAAAAAAATTATTAATAAAAATGCCATAAAACTATCCCCTATTTTGTAGACGCTATAACTTTTGCGCAAACCAATCAATATACGCTTATTGCGTTTTTTTTTACCAAAAATATGTAGAAGAATACATATAGGCCTAAACTGAGGGAAAAAAAATGTTTTTTTTATATATTTTTTGGCGATATTTATTATATCAAAAAGTAAAAAATAATGCGTTTTTTTCAAAGTTGTCGCTCTTTTTTTGTTTATGTGCAAAAAATAAAAACCGCAGAGGTGATCAAATACCACCAAAAGAAAGCTATCTTTGTGGGAAAAAAGGACATCAATTTTGTTTGGGAGCCACGTCGCACGACCATGCAATTGTCAGTTTAAGAGACGCAGTGCCAAATCACAAAAAGTGGTCTGGTCTTTGGCCAGCCAAATGGTCTGGGGTTTAAGCAGTTAAAGTGTATTTTTTAAAAAAAAACTGTGTTTGAAAGACTGCACTTGTTAGAAAGAATCGTGACATGCTGTTTTGAAGATCGGGAAGAGAAAAAGATCGCGATTTTGATTCTTAACGATTAATCATGCAGCTCTATTGTAAAGTCTCTTTTTTTTTTTTTTTTTTGTTAAAAATAACAAACATGTCATACTTACCTGCTCTGTGTAATGGTTTTGCACAGAGCAGCCCAGATCCTCCTCTTCTCGGGTCCCTCGACGGTGCTCCTGGCTCCTTCCATCTGTTGAGTGCCCCCACAATAAGCAGCTTGCTATGGGGGCACCTGAGCCACAGCTCTCCATGTCCATTCAGACACGGAGCCATGGCCCAGCCCCGCCCCATCTCTCTTTTCACTTACTTTGATTGGCAGCAGCGGGAGCCAATGGCGCATCACTGCTCTCTCAGCCAATGAAGAGGGGAGTCCCGGGCAGCCGAGACACTCCTGCAACATCGCTGCATCTAGATGCGGCTCAGGTAAGTATTAGGGGGGCTGCTGCACACAGAAGGTTTTTTATCGTAATGCATAGAATGCATTACGATAAAAAAAGTTTCTGCCTTTACAACCACTTTAAGTAGTGGATTTGTATGGATTATTTTAGGAGTACGAAGATATTTTTTAGTGTCGCTTTAAAGTATAGCTTACCGGCCCTTTCACACGGGTGCCTTCCGTTCCAATCAGCTATCTGTGAGATGATCTTCTGCTGATCAGAGCAGAGCGCATAGATGATAGGTCCATTCTCGTCTTTGTGCAGCTGAGAATAAATGGACTCCACTGTCCGTTTACATCCAGCTGCCTCCGATTCGTTCCTCCATTTTTTTTTAACGGGCCTGATCGGACCCAGAGATAGCCGGGTGTAAACCGTTTACACCAATCAGTCCATAGGAAATGCATGGATCTTCTGATCAGGCCCGCTTGAAAACCGGACAGGCTGACAGGATTGGATCGCCTGTGTGAAAGGGCCCTAAGCTAAAACATTTTTTTTTTGTTTCAATATACTGGAGATGCATTAGAATCCCCCATCAGATTTTTACCACTGTCCGTTATGGAGAGTCTCCCTCGCTATGGTCATGGTGACCATTATCACCAAAAGTGAAAGAAATCCTGGAAACATCAAATTGCACATAAACAAGATAAAAAGACCAAATGAATACATACAAACTGTGCTTCATTTACAGTATGTGGTAGGTATCTCCACCATTCCCTTCTTCACTATTGTGCGAAAAACTTCACACTGTGCTCCACTCAGGATCTCTCACTTCCTGTTGTGGCCATGGAACAGGAAGTGAAGGAAATTCTCCCAAATAGGTCACAGATGGCAAAAAAAAAAAAAAAAAACACAACAAAAAAATCCCTGTTAGGGGTTATAACCCTTCCTTAAAGAGGAGGTCCAGCCACCCCACAAAAAATTAAACAAAGACTGCAGCTGCTGAGTTTTAATATATGGACACTTACAAGTCAAGGGAGCCCACGATATTGGCACCGCAGCCGATCTTCGGATCGGCTGTCGGGTGCACCCGCCATTCCTGGTAAGGGAACCCAGCAGTGTAGTTGAAAAGCTGCGCTTTCTAATTGGTCCGGTGGTGGAGAAAGGAGGAGGGGGCCGAACTCCCGGAAGTGGGGAACGGTACCTGTCAAAAACAGCCGGTTCCCTACTGCGCATGCGCAAAGCGCGCTACGTTTACTAATTGGTCTGGAGACGGAGGAAGGAGTAGGGGGCCGAACTCCCGGAAGTGGGAACGGTACCTGTCAAAAACAGGTACCTGTTCCCCCCTCCCCCCTGAAAGGTGCCAAATGTGGCACCGGAGGGGGGTAGACAGATAAGTGGAAGTTCCACTTTTGAGTGGAATGCCACTTTAAGTGGGGAACACACTATTAGAAAATCACGCGAACAAGCGTCCGATTTTCCTCATTTCACAGCAAGCAAGAACTGAGGAAGGAAATAATGTACAAAAATTCTTGCACGACAAAGGCTTTTTTTGTTGTTGTTGTTAATTGTTTCTGATCATGTGCAGTCTTTCGTTTCAGATTTTTCTTGTACGAAATTCGTACACATTAAACGAAAATTGTTCATTCTGTTGCCGTACGAGAAAAATGTTGGTGTTTGTCCCTTCGGGAATCGGCTGTCGAAAGCTGCGTATAAACTATCAGAAAATCATAAGATCGTTCCTCGAACGAAAATGTTCGCCTGATTTTCTTATAGTGTGTACAAGCCTTAAAGCGGAGTTCCACCCAAAAATGGAACTTCCGCTTTAAGGGAAGGTGACCCCCTAACAAGCCACATTTGGCATGTCATTTTGTTGGGGGGAGCGGAAACCCTCATTTTAGAGGGGCTTCGTTCCCCTGCATCGCTGGACCCTGGGACAGGTAAGTGTCCGATTATTAAGAGTCAGCAGCTGCAGTATTTGTAGCTGCTGACTTTTAATTTTTTAAGCAGAACTCCGCTTTAAGAGCCCTTTCACACTGAGGCGCTTGAAAACTGCCCATAAAATGCTGAGCGCTTAGGGAGTTAGGGGTGTGCTTTTTTGATGGGCACGTGCCTCAAAAACTGCTTCAAGAACCATTTTGAGGCGCTTTTGAATCGTTTTTCAGGCGCTTCCTATTCATTTCAATGGAGAAGGGCGCTTTTGAGGTGCTTTTTTAGCTCTTGAAACATGGTCCAAAGATGCTGCTTGCAGTTTTTTCACCGCCCCAGCATTCATTAATTTCAATGGAAATAGGTTTTGGTGAGCATTTCAGGCACTTTTTTTGCGCAAACGCGCTTATAAAGCGCCTCGGTGTGAAAGGGCTCTTACTGAAAAAGGAAGGTTCCCTTCAGTACTACTTTATTCGCTGTTATGTTGGCCTCTGTGTATTATGTCACATTATGGGAAGCACATTTATTCAGAGGGAAAAAACATGCTTTTGATATTGATTATTGGTACGGTAGGTCATATCAGTGATGAGTGGTGGTACGGTAGGTCATATCAGTGATGATTGTTTGTACGGTAGGTCATATCAGTGATGATTGTTGGTACGGTAGGTCATATCAGTGATGATTGGTGGTACGGTAGGTCACATCAGTGATGATTGGTGGTATGGTAGGTCACATCAGTGAGGATTGGTGGTACGGTAGGTCATATCAGTGAGGAATGTTGGTACGGTAGGTCATACCAGTGATGATTGTTGGTATGGTAGGTCATATCAGTGAGGGTTGGTGATACGGTAGGTCATATCAGTGAGGGTTGGTGGTACGGTAGGTCATATCAGTGAGGGTTGGTGGTACGGTAGGTCATATCAGTGAGGATTGGTGGTACAGTAGGTGATATCAGTGAGGGTTGTTGGTATGGTAGGTCATATCAGTGATGATTGGTGGTACGATAGGTCATATCAGTGATGATTGGTGGTACGGTAGGTCATATCAGTGAGGATTGTTGGTACGGTAGGTCATATCAGTGATGTTTGGTGGTACGGTAGGTCATAGCAGTGATGATTGGTAGTACGGTAGGTCATATCAGTGATAATTGTTGGTATGGTAGGTCATATCAGTGATGATTGGTGGAACGGTAGGTCATATCACTGATAATTGGTGGTATGGTAGGTCATATCAGTGAGGATTGGTGGTATGGTAGGTCATATCAGCGAGGATTGTTGGTACGGTAGGTCATATCAGTGAGGATTGGTGTTATGGTAGGTCATATCAGTGATGATTGGTGGCACAGTAGGGCATATCATTGAGAATTGGTGGTACGGGAGGTCATATCAGTGATAATTGTTGGTACGGTAGGTCATATCAGTGAGGGTTGGTGGTACAGTAGGTCATATCAGTGATGATTGGTGGTACAGTAGGTCATATCAGTGAGGATTGGTGGTAAGGTAGGTCATATCAGTGATAATTGTTGGTACGGTAGGTCATATCAGTGAGGATAGGTGGTACGGTAGGTCACATCAGTGATGATTATTGGTAGGGTAGGTCATATCAGTGATAATTGTTGGTACGGTAGGTCATATCAGTGAGGATTGGTGATACGGTAGGTCATATCAGTGATGATTGTTGGTACGGTAGGTCATATCAGTGAGGGTTGGTGATACGGTAGGTCATATCAGTGAGGGTTGGTGGTACGGTAGGTCATATCAGTGAGGGTTGGTGGTACGGTAGGTCATATCAGTGAGGATTGGTGGTGAATGCCTGCAAGACTTCACCCTATATAAATCTGCCCTTCTAAAATACAATTCATGCCTCCATGCTGCCAAACAAGCCTTTGTCTCTCTTATTAATTCCTTGTCATCCAGTCCCCGTCGGCTCTTCTCAACCTTTAACTCTCTGCTTCGTCCACCACCCCCTCTACCCACTAACTCACTCACTGCCCAAGAGATTGCCAATCACTTCAAAGACAAGATCGATGCAATTCGTGAGGACATCTCCACGGTGCGTACGTCTTCCCCACCCATCATACCTTGCCCAGCAGCACATTCAACACTCTCCTCTTTTGAATTGGCTACTACGGAAGAGGTTACAAAAATTTTCTTGGATGCCCACCTAACCAATTGTCCCTTGGATCCTGTTCCCTCACAACTACTACAGTCACCCTCTTCTTCTATCCTATGCTCCCTCACCCACATCTTCAATCTCTCCCTTTCTAGTGGCATTTTCCCCTCCCCTCTAAAACATGCACAGATCACTCCCATTCTTAAAAAGCCCTCACTGGACCCTACCGACCTGAACAACTTAAGACCCATCTCATTACTCCCATTCACCTCTAAACTTCTGGAACGCTTAGTCTACAACCGTCTTAGCTCCTACCTCAATGAAAATAACCTTCTTGACCCCTTACAGTCTGGCTTTCGCTCGCAGCACTCCACGGAAACTACCTTACTAAAACTCACTAACGATTTACTAACTGCTAAAACCAACAGCCAGTACTCCATACTCCTACTACTTGACCTCTCTGCGGCCTTTGATACTGTTGACCACCCGCTCCTTCTCAATAAACTACATTCCCTTGGCCTCCGAGATTCTGCTCTATCCTGGTTCTCTGGCTATTTATCACAGCGCTCCTTCAGTGTCACCTACAACTCTGTCTCCTCCTCTCCACTGCCCCTTTCTGTGGGGGTCCCCCAAGGCTCGGTTCTTGGACCCCTTCTCTTCTCTATCTACACCTCCTCCCTTGGTCACTTAATAACTGCCCACGGCTTCCAATACCACTTATACGCTGATGACACCCAAATCTATCTGTCTACTCCTCACCTCACTCCTTCAGTCTCCTCTCGCATTACTAACTTACTAACTGACATATCAGCATGGATGTCGCACCACTTCCTTAAACTAAATCTCTCTAAAACTGAGCTATTAATATTCCCCCCCGCCCGTGCCCCCCTCCATGACTTTTCCATCAAAATCAACAATGCAACCATCAGTCCCTCCCCTCACGCCAGGGTACTAGGTGTAATCCTAGACTCTGACTTGTCATTTCAGCCTCAAATCCAATCGCTGTCAAAAGTTTGTAAAATTCACCTCTGTAACATCTCTAAAATTCGCCCTTTTTTAACAAATGAAACCACCAAGCTCCTCATTCACTCCCTTGTTATCTCTCGCCTTGACTATTGCAACTCCCTTCTCATTGGCCTACCGCTCCATAGGCTATCCCCTCTTCAGTCTATCATGAATGCTGCTGCCAGACTTATCCACCTTACCAACCGCTCAGTGTCTGCCAACCCTCTACTCCAATCCCTACACTGGCTCCCAATCACCCAGCAAATTAAATTCAAAATTCTAACCACAACATACAAAGCCATTCACAACTCTGCCCCAAGCTACATCACTAATCTTGTCTCCAAATATCACCCAAATCGACCTCTCCGCTCTTCTCAAGACCTCCTGCTTTCAAGCTGTCTCATCTCCTCCTCCCATGCTCGTCTCCAGGATTTCTCCAGAGCCTCTCCCATCCTCTGGAACTCGCTACCTCCATCTATCCGTCTATCCCCTACTGTTGCTACCTTCAGGCAATCCCTGAAAACTCATCTCTTCAGGAAAGCCTATCACGTCTCCAACTAATCTCCTACCACTTCCACCAGCTCATTCCCCACAGTTACAACCTTTTGTACCACCTGCCCCACCCTATTAGATTGTAAGCTCTTCTGAGCAGGGCCCTCTTAATCCTATTGTATTGTATTGTATTATAACTGTATTGTCTCCCTTTTATATTGTAAAGTGATGCGTAAACTGTTGGTGCTATATAAATCCTGAATAATAATAATAATAATAATAATAATAATAATAATGATTGGTGGTACGGTAGGTCATGTCAGTGATGGTTGTTGGTACGGTAGGTCATATCAGTGAGGATTGGTGGTACGGTAGGTCATATCAGTGATGATTGTTGGTACGGTAGGTCATATCAGTGATGATTGTTGGTACGGTAGGTCATATCAGTGGTGATTGTTGGTACGGTAGGTCATATCAGTGAGGGTTGGTGGTACGGTAGGTCATATCAGTGATGATTGTTGGTACGGTAGGTCATATCAGTGATGATTGTTGGTACGGTAGGTCATATCAGTGATGATTGTTGGTAGGGTAGGTCATATCAGTAGGGATTGGTGGTACGGTAGGTCATATCAGTGAGGATTGGTGGTACAGTAGTTCATTTCAGTGATTATTGGTGGTACAGTAGGTCATATCAGTAAGGATTGGTGGTATGGTAGGTCATATCAGTGAGGACTGATGGTACCTTAGGTCACATCAGTGATGATTGTTGGTAGGGTAGGTCATATCAGTGATGATTGTTGTTACGGTAGGTCATATCAGTGATGATTGGTGGTATGGTAGATCATATCAGTGAGGATTGGTGGTACGGTAGGTCACATCAGTGATGATTGTTGGTAGGGTAGGTCATATCAGTGATGATTGTTGGTAGGGTAGGTCATATCAGTGGGGATTGGTGATACGGTAGGTCACATCAGTGATGATTGTTGGTAGGGTAGGTCATATCAGTGATGATTGTTGGTAAGGTAGGTCACATCAGTGATGATTGGTGGTAGGTCATATCAGTGATGATTGGTGGTACGGTAGGTCATATCAGTGATGATTGTTGGTAAGGTAGGTCATATCAGTGATGATTGTTGGTACGGTAGGTCATATCAGTGATGATTGTTGGTACGGTAGGTCATATCAGTGATGATTGTTGGTATGGTAGGTCATATCAGTGATAATTGGTGGTATGGTAGGTCATAGTAGTGAGGATTGGTGGTACGGTAGGTCATATCAGTGATGATTGTTGGTACGGTAGGTCATATCAGTGATGATTGTTGGTAAGGTAGGTCACATCAGTGATGATTGGTGGTAGGTCATATCAGTGATGATTGGTGGTACGGTAGGTCATATCAGTGATGATTGTTGGTAAGGTAGGTCATATCAGTGATGATTGTTGGTACGGTAGGTCATATCAGTGATGATTGTTGGTACGGTAGGTCATATCAGTGATGATTGTTGGTACGGTAGGTCATATCAGTGATAATTGGTGGTATGGTAGGTCATAGCAGTGAGGATTGGTGGTATGGTAGGTCATAGCAGTGAGGATTGGTGGTATGGTAGGTCATAGCAGTGAGGATTGGTGGTATGGTAGGTCATAGCAGTGAGGATTGGTGGTATGGTAGGTTTTAGCAGTGAGAATTGGTGGTATGGTAGGTCATAGCAGTGAGGATTGGTGGTATGGTAGGTTATAGCAGTGAGGATTGGTGGTACGGTAGGTCATAGCAGTGAGGATTGTTGGTACGGTAGGTCATATCAGTGATGATTGGTGGTACGGTAGGTCATATCAGTGGGGATTGGTGGTACGGTAGGTCATATCAGTGATAATTGTTGGTACGGTAGGTCATATCAGTGATGATTGGTGGTACGGTAAGTCACATCAGTGATGATTGTTGGTACGGTAGGTCATATCAGTGATTATTGGTGGTACGGTAGGTCATATCAGTGATAATTGGTGGTACGGTAGGTCATATCAGTGATAATTGGTGGTACGGTAGGTCATATCAGTGATAATTGTTGGTACAGTAGGTCATATCAGTGATGATTGGTGGTATGGTAGGTCATAGCAGTGATGATTGGTGGTACGGTAGGTCATATCAGTGATAATTGTTGGTACGGTAGGTCATATCAGTGATGATTGGTGGTATGGTAGGTCATATCAGTGATGGTTGGTGGTACGGTAGGTCATATCAGTGATGATTGGTGGTACGGTAGGTCATATCAGTGATGATTGGTGGTACGGTAGGTCATATTAGTGATGATTGGTGGTACAGTAGGTCATATCAGTGATGATTGGTGGTACAGTAGGTCATATCAGTGATGATTGGTGGTACGGTAGGTCATATCAGTGATAATTGTTGGTACGGTAGGTCATATCAGTGATAATTGGTGGTACGGTAGGTCATATCAGTGATAATTGGTGGTACGGTAGGTCATATCAGTGATAATTGTTGGTACAGTAGGTCATATCAGTGATGATTGGTGGTATGGTAGGTCATAGCAGTGATGATTGGTGGTATGTTAGGTCATAGCAGTGATGATTGGTGGTGCGGTAGGTCATAGCAGTGATGATTGGTGGTACGGTAGGTCATATCAGTGAGGATTGGTGGTACAGTAGGTCATATCAGTGAGGATTGGTGGTACGGTAGGTCATATCAGTGATGATTGGTGGTATGGTAGGTCATATCAGTGATAATTGGTGGTACGGTAGGTCATATCAGTGATAATTGTTGGTACGGTAGGTCATATCAGTGATGATTGGTGGTACGGTAGGTCATAGCAGTGATGATTGGTGGTACGGTAGGTCATATCAGTGAGGATTGGTGGTACAGTAGGTCATATCAGTGAGGATTGGTGGTACGGTAGGTCATATCAGTGATAATTGTTGGTACGGTAGGTCATATCAGTGATAATTGGTGGTACGGTAGGTCATATCAGTGATAATTGTTGGTACAGTAGGTCATATCAGTGATGATTGGTGGTATGTTAGGTCATAGCAGTGATGATTGGTGGTACGGTAGGTCATAGCAGTGATGATTGGTGGTACGGTAGGTCATATCAGTGAGGATTGGTGGTACAGTAGGTCATATCAGTGAGGATTGGTGGTACGGTAGGTCATATCAGTGATGATTGGTGGTACGGTAGGTCATATCAGTGATAATTGGTGGTACGGTAGGTCATATCAGTGATAATTGTTGGTACGGTAGGTCATATCAGTGATGATTGGTGGTACGGTAGGTCATACCAGTGATGATTGGTGGTACAGTAGGTCATATCAGTGAGGATTGGTGGTACGGTAGGTCATATCAGTGATGATTGGTGGTACGGTAGGTCATATCAGTGATGATTGGTGGTACGGTAGGTCATAGCAGTGATGATTGGTGGTACGGTAGGTCATAGCAGTGATGATTGGTGGTACGGTAGGTCATAGCAGTGATGATTGGTGGTACGGTAGGTCATATCAGTGAGCATTGGTGGTACAGTAGGTCATATCAGTGATGATTGGTGGTACGGTAGGTCATATCAGTGATGATTGGTGGTACGGTAGGTCATATCAGTGATAATTGGTGGTACGGTAGGTCATATCAGTGATAATTGTTGGTACGGTAGGTCATATCAGTGATGATTGGTGGTACGGTAGGTCATACCAGTGATGATTGGTGGTACAGTAGGTCATATCAGTGAGGATTGGTGGTACGGTAGGTCATATCAGTGATGATTGGTGGTACGGTAGGTCATATCAGTGATGATTGGTGGTACGGTAGGTCATATCAGTGAGGATTGGTGGTACGGTAGGTCATATCAGTGAGGATTGTTGGTACGGTAGGTCATATCAGTGATGATTGGTGGTACGGTAGGTCATATCAGTGATGATTGGTGGTACGGTAGGTCATATCAGTGAGGATTGTTGGTACGGTAGGTCATATCAGTGATGATTGGTGGTACGGTAGGTCATATCAGTGATGATTGGTGGTACGGTAGGTCATATCAGTGATGATTGGTGGTACGGTAGGTCATATCAGTGAGGATTGTTGGTGCATCTCTCCAGTTTTCTGTTTTCAGGCCCCAGAGTTCAGCAATGAAACAGTTAAGCTTGCAGGGGAAGCGGCTGGCTGTAGATCCGGCACTCCTTTGCGAGCCGCAGCACCTTGGGTGTGTGAATGTGGGATCCCTCCGCAGGGTTGCTAAGGGTGAAACTTTTCTCCTGACTTCCCTCACTTTGGGCCAGGAGGAGGGAGGTAGCGGGATCCCAGCGGACTCTCGAACCCCTAAGTAGCACCCAAATAATATCGGGTGGGGGAAAAAAGAAAAAAAAAAGCTCACGGCGATACGTTCAAGCGCTTTGCACACCTCCTCCTCCTGTTTCTCCCAAAGCACAGCCAAGCCCAGCACCAGGAATCTGACACAACTACCGACCAAGTAAGGCTTGTTTACCGGAGCGGGGGGCTTTGGTTGGGTTTCTGGGGAAAGGGGACTCTAGTTTCGGTGCGGCCGGGGACGTGACACAAGCTGTTAGTATGTTTGCCTCTATATTCGGCCATATTTACGTCTCCAGGCAATCCGTGGGAATGGACTCCACTTATCCGAGCTAGAAACATTTGTCTTTCTGGTTGTTGGAATGAAAGGTGGTAGGGAGAGGTGCGGGAGGCTACATTTTTTACCACTGATTAGTACTGTAGTAGCTTACAGCTGTCATGGTGTACTCCCAGCCTCCATCTGTCACAATTAGCTGGACATCCACACTTCCCTAAAGTGTACACATCACAGGGGGAAATACAACCAGCTGTGACAACAAAAATCTTCATTTTCACCATTGGAGATGGCAGATCACCTTTTTATTGTGTTATTGATGAGCGATCGCTCCAATCGGTCACCACATCACCCTCGGGTTATCTTTAGTGATTATAAAAATCAGGCTTCATATATTTGTAATCAACGTTGTAGACCTCTAGAAACCCTCTATAATGCTGTATGGAGCCCTATGTGTTGGGGATCCCTACTGCCATATGTTACTAGTTTGGGGTTGTTTTAGATCCTTTTGATGTATCATTACTAAATGGTGATGACTTGATCCTCCATCAGTCCTGATGGTCAGTTTGTAGATTCGGTGTGTAGTAGATTAATGTGTGTTTTTTGCTCCATGTTTGGAATCTAATATGGCTGCCTATAGGGAAGCAGCTGACTCTCACCATCCTACCCAAGGCCTCAGCTCCTGGCACAAGAAGTGTTTGCTGCCCGTGTTTTATCATCTATATTATATACTTGTCTGCTCTTTAGATTTTGTTTTGTTTTTTGTTTTTGTTTTTTTCCAGACATGGAGCTAAACCTTCCCTAAGATCACTCAGTGTATTCCCTATCTGAAGAGGATTCAATAATTACTATAAAAAGACATTCCCTTTGAGTAAACACAAAGGTGTAATAACTAGTTATAGACGTGATGTTGTGTGCAGGATGTAGTCCAGAGAAGGAGCCATCCAGTTCTTGGCTACCATCTTGTACATTTGTATTAACAGCTGTTCAGATATCAAATGTATGTCTTTGGTGTAACACATCATGATGATGGGGGGTGGGGGTGTCAGGAAGAGGCAGACATCTTTACAACATGGATCGACCACTACAGAACCGGGATTCAATATGATTTGATTTTTTTTCTTTGGAATTTTCATCTGCCCATCAAGGAAACCCATTTAATTTTTGTATTTTATTTTTTTATAATTCCTAATTATTTTAAAATACAGCTTTTACTAATGCAATGAACAAGATATGTTACTGTCATGTTTGCATATACTATTTTTTACAAGTTACTTGCTAATGGCAAAATCCACATCTACCCGCTGCTGTCCATGCCAAAAATTACAGGAGCACCTCCAAATCGGAAATTTTAAACCTGTTACAAATGTTTTTAGGCGACCAGCTTCGTGTGGGTGGACATCGAACAAAAAGGACATTTGCTTGGAAAACAGATCTCAGAGTACAAGGTTATTGGCCCCCTCCCTCTCACCTTGTTTAATGTGTAAACAGCCATTTAATGTCAGCTGCACCAGCCCTTTAAACATGTAGAAGAGGCGGCTGCTGATTGGTTGGGCTCTTCCACACCCCGCCTGACAGCTCCATCTAGAATGTTTTCCTTGTTGTTTTTAACTCTTTGCTCTCCTTTTTGTGTTCTTTTTAGTATGCTAGTGAAGGCTTCAGCCATTCCTTCAAATGCTGTAACCCATCATGAATGTGACCTTTTTGTGAGACGTTGACAGTGCAAATATTGACCTTTTTTCAACTATTAAATCCTGTAAGGGGAAGCGGTGGTGCCACTTAAGCTCTAGGATTATTTTTTTCAGAGTACAGAATTTGTTTTCTAGTATACTGGGTATTTTGAGTATTACTATAAATGTCATAATCCCCCCTGAATACTATGGCACTGGAAAAATACAAACCAAGCGTTGTAGTCGGTTCAGAGATACTGGGTATGATCAGTAAAATGATTTAATTCATCTTAATGACTGTAAGGGTTTCTTTAGTTTCCTTGCGTTTTTTGGGATGAACGATAAAGTGCAGCTTATTGTAAAACTATATATCTAATCACAAATATAACTGTTTTGCACTGAACGTACAATTTTTAAGGCAAAACCTAAGTAGTCTTAAAATAATTTTTACATTTTGACCATAGATACACTTCAAGGAGAAACTATTATGCAATTAGGAACTAATGGCACTGAAGCTGTTTATCTGCAGTTTTACTGTGTCTGAACAGCTGTTGATGTGCAATGGAGTTTCATGGATTATCTTCATATCTGTTGTCAAGATACAGCCTTGTCGAAAAGGATATTGCCAGAGGTGAACTGTCTTCCCAGATATACTTTAATCGCTTCAGCCCCGGAAGATTTTACCCCCTTCCTGACCAGAGCACTTTTTGCGATTCGGCACTGCGTCGCTTTGACAATTGCGTGGCCGTGCGACGTTACACCAAAACAAAATTGACGTCCGTCTTTTATTTTTTTTTTCCCACAAATAGAGCTTTCCTTTGGTATTTGATCACCTCCTGCGGTTTTTATTTTTTGCGCTATAAACAAAAAGCGGCGATTTTTGAAAAAAAAACAATTTTTTTTTTTTACTTTTTGCTATAACAAATATCTCCCAAAAATCTATAAAAAAACCCCAAATTTTTTCCTCAGTTTAGGCCAATATGTATTCTTCTACATATTTTTGGTAAAAAAAAATCGCAATAAGCGTATATTGATTGGTTTGCGCAAAATTTAGTAGTGCCTACAAAATAAGGGATAGATTTATGGCATTTTTATTAATAATAAAATATATATATTTATCATGACTGTGACATTATGACGGACACATCAGACGCTTTTGATGCCATTTTGGGACCATTGTCATTTATGCGGCGATCAGTGCTATAAAAATGCACTGCTTACTGTGTAAATGACACTGGCAGGGAAGGGGTTAAACACTAGGGGGCGATCAAGGGGTTAAGTGTGTCCTAGGGAGTGATTCTAGCTGTGGGGGGGATGGGCTACCACTGATATGACAGGGAGCAGTAGATCTGTCATGTCAATAGGCAGAACAGGGAAATGCCTTGTTTACATAGGCATCTCCTCATTCTGCCGCTCCGTGACACGATCGCGGGACCCTGGCAGACATCGAGTCCACGGGACCCGTGGGCACAGTCGTGCTGTAAGTGGCAGGCGCACCCACTAGCCCCACAAATTTAAGGGGATGTTCAGGTATGCCAATTTGCCCACTGCTGCCATTGTGCCGACGTATATCGGCGTGCGGCGGTTGGCAAGTGGTTAAAGCAGGTCTGTGTTTTGTACCACCATGAAAACTGAGGATTTAAATTCACATGATTGGTTTCATTTAGACCATTTTGCAACTGTGCTATTGTACATTGAGGGACACAGGATAGTAATTCGGGTACAATAGAGGTTTGGTGTTGCCTTCAGAAGATTAGACACTGGGAAAAAAAGCTGTAAGTGCATAAGGAGCGCCCCCTCCCCCTAATCCATGCGCCCGGCCCCTAATTTACATGCATGGCTCCAGATGCATGGATTTTTTTTTTTCACACGATTAGAGCCTGAGGCTCTGACTTCAAAAAAGCTGTGCTGGGCTCAGCGGGCTCGATTGGCAAGGGAGTCTTAGGACCCACTTCCTGTTCGGCCAGGAGGAGAAGCAATGGCCCCGGAGTGAGGAGTAGCTGGAGCGAGAAGCAGCAGTCCTACCTGGATCCTTGTCACCTTCTTTCTAAGGTAAGGAGGCCTCTGATTGCCGGCTTCCTGTCTGTCTCCCGCGTGGGGGGGGGGGGGGGTGCGCTTGGTTTGAGCACGAGCCGCCACTGGTAGAGATCTTTTCACTAGCGCTCCATTGTGGGTTAGTTTTTTGTTTTTTATCTCCTAGTGTCCTAGGAGAACAGACATCCTTTCTCCTCAAAAAATGTTTTTTTTTTTTCCTTCTAGCAGAATTCTCCAGATGCTGCAGATCCACCAGTGCATAGCCTTTGGAAGCCTTATCCGGACCTCACTGTAAGGGAGAAATTGGGCTGGTGGCCTGTATTGTGTCCCTGGAGCACTTTGCTCTGCTGAATAGTTTGGTGGAACTCTGTCCCTGAATACTACTCATGCCTATCGGGAGGGGAATAATTTAGATAGGAGCCAAAGAACATGCCCTGTCTGATATATCCAAGATACTTAATGGAGGGCCTACTATAAGTAGGATGCTTCACTGCTCTTCAAGTCCCAAAAAGTCATCAACTTGAGCGCCAGCTGCAATACATTTGGAGGCAAACTGGTGGTCAGAGGGGACACCACTATATTTTAAAAATTGGTGCTCACTGCCCACGCACCCCTACTAGGTATACTATGTTTTCTGGAGCACACGCAGACCAGCTCGGTCTCTTCTGCCATCTCCTAAGCCTCACCATGTTCCTCCAGGATGTTTTCTAGTGCTCCCTGCTGCCTCCTGTGAGAAATCTACTGACAATATTAACCGTTCTGATCTGCAGTTTGAGTACATATTGTGGCATATCCCTCTTGCCAGGGGCGGACTGACCATTCGGGCACTCATGCACTGCCTGAGGGCCCCATGCCCTAAGGTGCCCCATCAGGGTTGCCAGCCTCAATAAAACCAGGGACGGTATGTGAAAATCTTCTTCTTTTTTTTTTTTTTTATCCTAAGATTATAGCTGCCCTGCCTCTCCAGTACCTTTTCAGTGTGTGTGTATATATTGTGTGTCTGTGTGTATACTCCTATGTGTGTGTATACTGTGTGGCCCCATAATCTATTGCCCGGGGGCCCCATGAGTTGTCAGTCCACCCCTGCCTCTTGCATATATATAGATAGATATCATAAGTGCAAAGGCAGCAGTTCTGCAGGCCTTGCCAGCTTACAATCCACTAATAGATACTTCAGTTGCTGCAGAGCGAATGGGACTCATTTCGCTGCTTTCTGCATCAGCTAATCTACAGCATACGTTTTTGGAATCTATACCTGTACCCATCCTTGGCTAAGGATGAAGCCTTTTCTGTGTTTTCGATAATGTGGTACATTAGGAGTTTGTCTACTGACCCCTGAAGCTAAAGATACAATTTTGGTCCCTGTTTGACACATACATAAGGTCACCAGCCAACCTGGGTTCTCTAAAGTCTCCTTCAACTTTTCCTGGACGTTTTACTTTTTTGCACCCTGGAAAGCATAATTCTAATGGTACAAATAACTTCCATCCCAGCAATTACTTTCTGTGATAACGCCTATCTTTTTCCCCAGTCTGGACTGGCTCAATATCTGGCCTGGAGTACCATCAAGGGTCAAGTTTCTGTCCGGTTCAGATGTGATTTCAGGTACAAATTCGCACATGAATCGCACCTGAATCGGTGAACAGAACTGCACCAGACTTCCGCTTTAAAACCATGGCCGCATATATGTGAACCCAGCTTTAGTGAATGCCGTCTACAGGGAGTCATGCTAAGTGTTCCTCCACATTGTACATCAGTGAATCTTCTTCCTTTTTTTTTTTTTTTTTTTTATTTCTGTCCGTTGTTTAAAAACTGCCCTTTGACCCTATCGGGGACATTCCCTTGTCTACTCTTGCTTACAAGGTTGCCATACTCATTATAATTTCGGTGAGGCAAGTTTGAGATGGTCGCCTTCTCCTGTAAAAATAAATAAATAAATAAATCCCATTGCTTCAGAGACAAGGTTGTCCTGAGGCCTCTTTTCTCACCAAAGTGGTTCTTTTTCTCCACTTTAACTATGGCCTTATTCTCCTACCTCTATATCCTGCTCAACATCCTGAATAGATTTCTCTCCACTGTCTGGATATGGTACATGCTGTTTGAGTCTGACAGCTACAGCTTCTCTTTGACAGACTGACTTGTTATTTGTCATTCCTCAGTGTTCATAGGAGGACCACTTTCTCCAGGGGGATTTGACAGCTCATCATTCAAGTCTGTAGACCCAAAGATGAGCTTCACCTTTCCCTTTCAAAGCACTCTACTAGGTCATTTTATTAGTGCTTTGTGGGCTTTTCAGCATCAGGCATCTGTATCTCCGATCTGCAAGGCTGCCGTCTGGTCTTCTGTTTGTCAAATTTTAACAGTTGGAAGTTCAGGCTTCATCTGATGCAAGCTTCATGTTGGAAGGTTCTTCAGGCAGCTCTCTAAGCTCTACTGAGCTTTTTGGTTACTTACTGCTACTTGTTGGCCTGTTTAGAATTATGTTTATATATAATTTTTTTTTTTTAGCAGAGAATCTAGAGAATGAAATGGCGATTGTTGCAATATTTTATGTCACACGGTATTTGTGCAGCAGTGTTTTAAACGCAACTTTTTTGGGGAAAAGGGACACTTTCATGAATTAAAAAAAAAAACGAAACCGTAAAGTTAGCCTCATATTTTTATTTTTTTTTGTATAATGTGAAAGATGTTATGTCGAGTAAATGGATCCCAAACATGTCACGCTTTATAATTGCACGCACTCGTGGAATGGCGACAAACTATGGTACCAAAAAAAAAAAAAAAAAATATCTCCATAGGCGACGCTTTAAATTTTTTTTTTTTTTTTACGGTTACCAGGTTACAGTTAGAGGAGGTCTAGTGCTAGAATTATTGCGCTCGCTCTATCGCAGCGATACGTCACATGTGATTTGAACACTGTTTACATATGTGGGCGCTACTTCTGTATGCGTTTTCTTTGCTGACGGGGACGCTGTCAAATTTTTTTTTTTTCTTATTTATTTTTATATTAAAAAAATTATGTATATGTATATATGTGTATGTTTATTTTTTTTATATGGAGGGATCGGGGGTCTAAAAGACCTCCAATGCCTCCTTTGCACTTCCAAGTATTCAGATCGCCGAAAACGGCGATTCTGAATACTGTGTCTTTTTAAAAATCTGGCGCCATTGGCAGCCGAGTAAACCGGAAGTGACGTTGCTTCCGTGTTTACATTCAGGAGACTGGAACAAAGTCTGTGGTTAGACGCCAGATCGCAGGTCGGGTCTCCCACTCCTCCAGGATAACAATCGAGCAGCTTTTTGCCGCATCGGTTGTTATCCCTGGAAAGCCGATCGCCCGCTCTAAAAAAAAAAAAAAAAAACCTGTACCGGGATGACACCTGCGGGCATCATCCCAGTATAACCCCCGAGGCCGCATATATGCGTACGCTCGGCGCAAAGGGGTTAAATTATTTTCTTGGCATACAATTTACCACTTCAGCTCTGGAAGGTTTGCCCCCTCTTCATGACCAGGCCATTTTTTGCGATACGGCACTGTTTTTTTTTCCTGCTATATTCAAGAAAGAGACTGAAAATTTTTGGGGGGGGGGGGGGGGGGGGGGAACAATATTTCTTTCTGCTATAAGACCTCCCCAATTTAAAAAAAAAAAAAGTAAAACTAATTTCAATTTTAAAGCCTACTCTATTCTGCTACGTATTTTTGGTAAAAATCCCAATACGTGTATATTGATTGGTTTGCGCAAAACTTACAGCGTCTACAAACTATGGTATATTTTATGTTTTACTAGTAATGGCGGTGATCAGTGACTTTTATAGCAGGACTGCGATATTGCGGTGGGCAAATCGGACACTTAAATGACATTTTTTGGGGACCAGTGACACAAATACAGTGATCAGTCAGTGCTAAACAATATGCACTGTTGCTGTACTAATGACACTGGCAGGGAAGGGGTTAGCATCAGGGGGTGATCAAAGAGTTAAATGTGTTCCCTGGAAGTGATTACTGACTGGGGGAATGTAAATCAGGAACACAAGCTCAGAACATTCCCCTCTCCCAGAACAACGATCTGCCTCGTTTACATAGGCAGACTGACATTCTGCCTTTCTCCTGAACAGTTGGTGGGTCCCGGTGGACATTGCATCGACCAGACCCGCTGATTGGCTCCCGCTGTGTTCAGTCACAGCAGGAGCGTGTCACCGGCAACGCGCATGCCCGCCCCAGACCGGAAGTGTCAGATCACGTACCAGTAAATCTGCGGTGGGCAGTCGCTAAGCGGTTAAAGCAGTAGTAAAGCCCACTTTGTGATTTTTGCCTATAAGGCTTATATGGGGAGATATTCACCCTGGATGCAGCCATTTGCGTCACTGGCGCATGCGCTATGAAGGTCTGGCATACCTTGCTGGACTTTCAGAGCTTTGTGACGAAACCAAGGGCTGTCGCTTGCGTACACGGGAGTGACTTCATCGCGGCTTTGGTCAATTATAGTCGGAGCGCGTGACCCTGGTAGAAAGACTGAGGTAGGATGTCAGCCCTCTCAGCAGTGGCCATGTGCCGCTGGAAGCCTTCGTTACAAGGTAAGTATTTCATAATGTGCTAGTATGTGACGTAGACTAGCACGTTATGCAATTGCCTTAAAGTGGTTGTGTTTTTTTTTTTTTTGTTTTTTTAACAAAGTAGTCATTATTTGTATTCAGCTTTGGATGTGCTTGTGACACTTTGCTTAGGCCTAAACCTTGCACGGTATCAATGGGTATTTCTAGAACCTGACAGAGGAAACGATGGGTGCTAATTATCTAGATGGCTTTCATGACAATGGTTTCTTGCCTCATATCAGCCAGTTAGAATTTTTCATGCTTTTATAGACCACTATACTGAACTATACTGAATAAATATTCTACTAAAAAAAAAAAATATCTATCTCCTGTTTCCCCGAAAATAAGACCTAGCGTGATTGTCAGTGATGGCTGAAATATAAGCCCTACCCTGAAAATAAGACCTAAAAGGACTTTAACTAGGGCTTATGTGTGGGGTAGGGCTTATATTACAGCCATCACCGACAATCACGCTAGGTCTTATTTTCGGGGAAACAGTATATATATATTTATTCTCTCTATATCTCTATCTGTCCTGTATCTCACAAGTGAGTACGCCCCTCACATTTTTTGTAACCATTTTATTATATCTTCATGTGACAACACTGAAGAAATTACACTTTGCTACAATATAAATTTGCTGTCCCCTCAAAAAAAATAATACACACCCATTAATGTCTAAGCCGCTGGCAACAAAAGTGAGTACATCCCTAAGTGAAAATGTCCAGATTGGGCCCAAAGTGTCAATATTTTGTGTGGCCACCATTTATTTTCCAGCCCTGCCTTAGCGCTCTTGGGCATGGAGTTCACCAGAGCTTCACTGGAGTCCTTTTCCACTCCTCCATGATAACATCACGGAGCTGGTGGATGTTGGAGACCTTGCGCTCCTCCACCTTCCTATTGAACATCCTTAAATGGGTTTTAGATCTGGAGACATGCTTGGCCAGTCCATCACCTTTTACCCGCAGCTTCTTTAGCAAGGCAGTGGTCAACTTGGAGGTGTGTTTGGGGTCGTTATCGTGTTGGAATACTGCCCTGTGGCCCAGTCTCCGAAGGGAGGGGGGGTCATGCTCTGCTTCAGTATGACACCGTACATGTTGGCATTCATGGTTCCCTCAATGAACTGTAGCTCCCCAGTGCCAGCAGCACTCATGCAGCCCCAGATCATGACACTCCCACCACCATGCTTGACTGTAGGCAAGACACAATTGTCTTTGTACTCCTCACCTGGTTGCCGCCACACGCTTGACACCATCTGAACCAAATAAGTTTATTTTGCGCTCATCAGACCACAGGACATGGTTCCAGTAATCCATGTCCTTAGTCTGCTTGTCTTCAGCAAAATGTTTGCGGGCTTTCTTGTGCATCCATCTTTAGAAGAGGCTTCCATCTGGGACGACAGCCATGCAGACCAATTTTATGCAGTGTGCGACGTATGGTCTGAGCACTGACAGGCTGACCACCCCCCCCCCCCCCTCAACCTCTGCAGCAATGCTGGCAGCTCTCATATTTGTCTATTTCCCAAAGACAACCTCTTTGTCAAAGGATAAAGTCCTGGACACTGGGGAGGAAAAATGGCTGTGATTTCTATATTAAACAGAATAGATGATTTAATAATCGGTAAAGCTCATGTTCCCTCTTTGCATTGCATTTTTGCAACTAGACATTTCTAAATACTAGGAAAAGTGTGGTTGTTCCAGAACTAGTAAGGATGAGCACAACTCGGTACAGCGTTCAGCCATGTCAAGCTGCAGTGTTTTTCAGACCGTGTTAGACTTTGACAGGCTACAGGACAGGTAGCAGAGCTGGATGCTGCACCAGTGCCTCCTGGGTGCAATAAATGCTAGGATTGGACACATGGGCTAAATGCCTAGTGTGCAAGTAGCTTTTGGTGTCGTGCTGAGAGTGGGGGGCAAAGGGGTGCTTCTGCTCGGTTTGTTAGGTGCATGCAATAGTGAAAGTAGGAGAAGAGATGTTGGGTGCAGAGTTTGAGTGTGGTCTTGGGTACTATCAGTGGTGAGAGATTAGGTGCTGGGTGGAATGTTGGGTACATCCAGTTGTAAGGGGGAGGAGAGTGTTGGCAGCAGTGGGAGCAAAAACGCAAATGACAACTGCCCCAATCAGTTTAACTAACTAGCTTTTCAAAATAAGATGCATATGGAAAGGGCTTTTCACAAACGCACAATGCAAAAATTTCCCAGCACTTACCAGCAAAAAAAAATAAAAAATTACACAATTTCAAAAATGTTATAAATAGGGATGTGCCAAAAAATTATCGTCCGAAAATAGGGTTATCTGTTTTGCCAATGGAAAAAAAGGTGCCGATAATGGAATGCTGCTTCCTATTGACTTCAGTGCAAAAACACCAGCCACATTTAATTTTAAATTCATATATATTTTTTTTTTTAACTGCCTAATTTTGGTTTTCGAGCAGCAGTGAGAGTAGCAAGGGTTAAGGGTAGTTCTGAGCACAGGAGGATTAGGGTTGTGTTTTTGCAGTTTGGGGAAAACTTTTTTTCTGCAAGCTTGCTTTAAAATTTATTTATCCTTTTTTCTACATTAAACCTGGTAGGGAAAAGAGGTGTCAAACAAACATGGTGGGAATTGGTGATGGTGGCAAGAAGGGGAAGGTGTTGGAGCATTGGCTTATTTTGGCTCTAAAGATCATGGTGGTGTGAACTGGATAGGGGAAAGCAATGGGTGTGTGTGTGTGTGTGTGTATAGTGAACTGAGGGAGGGGAGCTAGGTGCTTTGAGTAAATACGGTTTGTCTTGTTTGCGGAGTGAGTGTAGTGGTGGAGAGCTGACTGTTGGCGTGCATGCAGTAGTATGTACAGTGGGTATGTTAACATGCATGCAAGTGGAAGAGGGGAGTTGGGTGCAGTGCTAAAACTGGGAGGGGGGGGGTTTATTGGGTGCATGCAGCAATGAGCCCAGAGGATGGGTTTGGTGTGTGCAGTGCTGAGAGCAGGATGTTGGGTTCATGCAGTGGCCAGAGGGGTGCAGTTTTGAGTGCAAGGGTTCCTTTCCACGTCCAAGCCACTGTGGAGTGCATAGGTGCTATGGTTGCCAGAGGACAAAATCTCAGTGGGTTGTGTGCAGAAAGAGCAGTGCAGCCCTGAAGATGCTGCGCGTAGAATGGCAGTCTGGGCAACGGCAACTGCAGTTCTAGCTTAGGAGCCTGGGGCAGCTACTTGTTACCCATTTTTAGGAATGGCAACAGCACATGCTTGGTGTCTCCATCATATTTACTGTATTCACTGCGCATGATTGGCAGGCTTTATTGCTCATGCATGGGCTATACTTAAGACTGCATTTTGCTTCTGCTGCCTATGGTGCCAGTGCTATAGAACCTCACAGCCATGCTGTTGTAAGTCTGAGGGAATCGTAAAACTTGCTTTATTACCATTGGTGCTGAGCTTGTGTACATGGGGTTGTGGGACAGAGAATCCTCCTACCCACAGCTCATTGCTTATACTATTAGTATTCACTATAGTCATTTTAGACTGTTACCTATACCCCCTTTTACTACTTAACATTCAGTTTTATTATCTTGATGTGCACACCTAGTCCAACCTAAAACTGGCAAGATAAAACATATGTATCGTCCTGAAAACAGAACACCTTACTCCCCCAGAATCTTTTAAAGAGAAGTATGGCTAAAGCTTTTTTTGGCCATACGTCTCTTCCAAATAACAAGAGTGCACTTACTTTTGCTTTCCTGTGATCTTTCAGTGCTACTACAGGCTCTGGAAGGATCCCAACCTGGATCCACCCAGCTGCCTGGGTAACAGCTGGCTCTGCCTCTCAACATGCTGCTGAGAGCCAAGGCCAGCTGCCCACCCCCTCTAGACCAGTGAGTGCTGGAGGGGCAGAGTGGAGAGCAGTGACTGACAGTCACCACTCTCAGCTCTGAGAACTGAATGATCAGTGGTCATGTGATTGCTTGGTCCTTGAGCTTAGAGCAAGTATAGAACAGCTGCAGCATGGAGGTGAGTATGTAAGTTTTGAGTGTGGGATTTTATTTATTTATTTTTTAATATTGACCCTGTTGTAGTCACAGTGCCATCTTAACTTTTTCTACTGGGCAAAGTGAATGTTTCATCAACTAAATAAGGAAAATCTGTGTTGTGTTTTTAATTTCATGAGATGCATCTGTGGGTATTCTAATTAACTTTTTGATATTCTATTTAAGTAATTCAGTTCAAAAAGTGAAATGGATATAGATTATATTGTCTAGATGAGTTATAGACAGTGATATATTTTAAGCATTTTTTTATTTTTTGATGATTATGGCTTACAGCTAGTAAAAACCCAAAATTCAGTATCTCAAAAAATTAGAATTTTACATAAGACCAATAAAAAAAAGATTTTTTAAAACCGAAATGTTGGCTTACTGAAAAGTATGTCAATGTACAGTATAGTATGCACTCAATACTTTGGTCAGGGCTCCTTTTGCATGAATTGGTGCATCAATGCAGCATGGCATGGAGGCACTCAGCCTATGGAACTGCTGAGGTGCTATGGAAGCCCAGTTTGCTTTGATAGCAGCCTTCCGCTCGTCTGCATTGTTGGGCCTGGTGTCTCTCCTCTTCCACTTGACAATACCCCACAGATTCTCTATGGGATTTAGGTCAGGCGAGTTTGCTGGCCAATCAAGCAGTGATACCATGATCATTAAACCAGGTATTTGTACTTTTGGTAGTGTGGGCAGTTGCCAAGTCCTGCTGGAACATGAAATCCGCATCTCCTGAAAGCTGGGCAGCAAAGTGAAGCACAAAGTGCTCTAGAATTTCCTGTTAGAGGGCTGTGCTGACTTTGGACTTTATAAAACCCAGTGGACCAACACCAGCAGATAACTCCTCAAATCATCACAAACTAGAAAATTTAGCATTTCATTTCATAATCAAGGTCCCAGAGTCTGGAGGAAGAGTGGAGAGGTACAGAATCCAAATTGCATGAGGTCCACACTGAAGTTTCCATAGTCAGAGGCTGCCTCCATGCCACGCTGCATTGATGCAGTAATTCATGCAAAAGGAGCCCCGAACAAGTACTGAGTGCATACTATATTATACATGGACATTTTTTTCAGAAAGCCAACACTTCTGTTTTTAAAAACTTTTTCTTTTCCTTTTTTTTTTTTTTTTTTTTTTTTTTTTTTTATTGGTCTTGTGTATGAGTCTAATTTTTCTGAGCTACTGAATTTTGGGTTTTCATTAGCTGTAAGTAAGCCATAATCCTCAATTTAAAAGATTCTTGAAATCACTGTGTGTAATGCATCTATATAAAATTTTAATTGCATTACTGATATTAACTTTTTTAATGATATTCTAATTTTATGCAATACACCTGTATTCGTGTGAAAGGGTAATGAAGAAAAAAAAACACATGCTTGCATATGTGTTGAAATGAAAACCTCATCTTCTTTACTAATGTATATATTACTATAGTTACATGGTATTGAAACACTTGTAAAGCTGAACTTCAGGGAAAAATAAAATTACCTTTGCATTGGGCCCTCCCTATCCGCACTTCAAGGGTAATTCTTTTTGCGTCTTTGGCAATATTTAAATGCAGAGTTTACTTGCCTTATCCCTCACTTCCCCAGCGGTCAGTGCTTGCCTCTTCCTCTGAGACTCTGGGTTTTGAGCAGCCCCTCGATAGCCTTTATTACATTGTAGGACAGGTGAGAGTGTGACTGTGGGGGGCAGAGTGCCAAAGAGAAGTAACTTCGGGGGACCAGCTGCACGAGAGAGGGAAACCTTGCAGGAGTGAGGGATAAGGTAAGCAGGTTTAAAGCGTACCCAAAACATAAATGAGCATTTACCCCCACTGCAAGGGTAGTTTTTAATGATTTTTTTTTTTTTTTTTTTTTCCCCCCCGGAGTTCAGCTTTAAGAATTTTGTGAATGTTGTTTTTTAGTACCTAAAAATACCTTTTACATAAGGTTTCCTTTTTTTTTTTGGCTTCCTTGGTGTGTTTAGGAAACTGTATCCTTGATCCAATTAAACCAGATGGTTGCATAGGTGGTGTTTAAATGTCTTTTATTTTAAGTATATAAATGAACAAACCATTTGTGTAATATAATTTTTTTTTTTTGTTTTTTCTTTTTGTTTTCCTGTACTCAGAGAATATGCATCTGGAGATTAAGGTCGCCCTGAATTTTATTATTTCATATCTGTATAATAAGCTTCCAAGAAGAAGAGCTGATCTGTTTGGAGAAGAGTTAGAGAGGCTTTTAAAAGGCAAATACGAAGGGCACTGGTACCCGGAAAAACCTCTGAAGGGCTCTGGCTATCGCTGTGTTCATATTGGTGAAACTGTGGATCCGGTAGTTGAGCAAGCAGCACGCAGAAGTGGGCTTGACATAGATGATGTAAGGGCAAATGTACCAGAAGAGCTTAGTGTGTGGATTGATCCATTTGAAGTGTCTTACCAAATTGGGGAGAAAGGAACCGTTAAAGTATTGTACTTGGAAGATGTAGAAAGCAGCACTGAGCTGGACAAAGAGATAAAGAGTAGCTTCAATCCTGAAGCACAAGCATTTATCCCAATCACTAACCAAGAAACCTCACTGTCCAACTCGCCATCTCCATCTTTTGGTCAGTCCCCAAGTCCAACTTTTATCCCTCGTGCCACCCAGCCCATTACCTTCACTACTGCCACCTTTGCAGCTACCAAATTTGGCTCAACCAAGATGAAGAAAGGAGGTCAGCGCATGGCACGATCGCCCACCAATAACTTGGCAAAGCACAAGGGTCTGTCTCTGTCAATGCATTCATTAAACTTCAGCCCAGCCCAGGGAGCTCCATCCCAGCTTTCTCCAAATGCCAAGGAGTTTGTCTTCAGTGGACCACCTGGGCTTTTCTATGATGGGGATAGCCAGAATCTACCAAGCCCAGGCCAGTTTGCTACTCCATTCAACACTGGGAGCAGTCTATTCAATGATAAATCCCCTTTTGTGGATGGATTGAACTTCAGCCTTCCTTATCCAAGCCAGCCTTTCCAGCCTGTTGTCTTGGCTAATTAAATTTATTGAATTTCTATAACCTCCTCCCATTTTTCATTTCTTTTCAAAAGAAAAAAAATTGATTTTGATTTATAAAATTAAAACAATGGTGACACAGCTATTTACTGGGAGACAATGTACTTGGACTGCATTGCTACTGGACGCTTGTGAAGTTCTCATCTTTTTACAAGAAAATGCATATATATTAAAGTATATATATATATAAATACGGAGAGTATATGGATATCTAGTCAGTTTCTTTATTTTTTTACCTTTTTGTCATTGGATGCATCAGAAGAAATAGAAATGTTTTGGGAATTGTTTTCCCCCTTATGTGCCCTAAGGAGGAAGGAAAATAAGACTGAAGGCTCTTAACTATCTGCACCACCATATCAACAAGTGTCCCCGCAGCAGGATTGTCACACAAAAATGACTGGTACACTTTGCAGCTAGTCTTTTTAAGATCCTCTTCTGCAAGCCAGGAAGAACAACTGAAATCTAACAATGAGAGTTAGACTTTTTTTTTTTTTCCTGCAATTCTCCAACACTGTCTATTCGCACTATTACTTCTCGTCTCTCTTTAGTCTTCAAAACTTCTGTCTTCTATCCTTGTGTTCCTTTTTAGAGTTACTTAAAAGCACTGCACGATCAATTCTAGCAAGTCTTCTGCAAGACAAGTAAAATAGTTCCTCAGTACTGTACTCTGCATTGTCTCCATGAGTTTGATCATTCTGTAACAAAGGTGGTCAAGCTGTAGAGGAGGGATCTGATCCATGTTTTGGCAAAACTTTCCAGTATGCCCAAAAGCATTGTGTTTTAATTTCAGCAAAAATACCGACTATATTTTGCCGCAAGTGTTCTAAAAATGACATTGAGAATGATGGATCGGTATAATGCACTATGGTTGGAATGATTGAGTTTGATGTTTGGCTTGTTTGGGCACTCTGAGACATTGCAGATTATATGTAGAATTTTATTCTGTCTTTTACAGATAGAGGGCCTGCTAAAATAGTTGTGCTAAATCTATTCAATACAAAGCAAAAATATTTCCTCTCCCACTATGGATGCCTAATGGGCACCAATGAAGAATTGGGAGCTCAACTTATCTGCACTTTTTAAGGTGAAATTTAAAGTAGAACTTTTCTTTGCTCTTCTAGCAGTATTATAAGAAATCGCCTGAGCCCCTTACAACAAGTTTGACAGTGTCTTTTTGTTGTAAGATCATTGTGGTGGTATTGTTTCCTTCTACTTTCTGACCTCTTGATACAGAAGGCATATTTAGGTATAGCAAACATATTCTATTCCTTGTCAAAAATAGGCTAGCGTGGCTGAAATAATGGCATTGGATAAATATAATATATTAACAAATGTTTTATATTATATCTATATTTTTAAAGCTGTTTATAAATCCATTTTTTTATTTATTTTATTTTCTAAGACGACTTTTGGGATATGCATTGTAAGGATCAGTAATGAAAATTATATATTTAACAAAAAAGAAAAAAAAAAAAAAAAAAACTATAGCCCAGCCTCTTCATGAATGCAAATCCTTCATTACTAAAGGTGTCCTTAAGACCAACCATGAAGGGTAACTGGTTTCCTCTGAGGTAGATGGCCAATGTCTATGTTGGATTTCAAAAATAAAAAGAATTACTGCTTAGTACTTAAGACTAAAGGTCCTTTCTTTTTCAGCCTTGTCGCTCTTAAATGCACTTTTGCTTAAAGTGATTGTAAAGTCTCGTGGTGTTTGTTTTTTTTTTTTTTTTCTTATATAATTTTTTTTTTTTTTTTTTTTTTTTTTTTTTTTTTAGTAAAAAATAACACATATATGTTCTACTTACCTGCTCTGTGTACAGTAGTGGTTTTGCACAGATCCTCCTCTTCTCGGGTCCCTCTTCGGTGCTCCTCCCTCCTGTTGGGGGCACCCGAGCCACAGCTCCCCTGTGTCCATTCAGACATGGAGCCGCAGCCTGGCCTCGCCCCAGTTCTCTCCTCATTGGATGACTGACTGACTTTGACAGCAGCAGGAGCCAATGGCGCTGTCTCAGTCAATAGGAGGGAAGTACCGGGCAGCTGAGTCTTTCATGCAACATCGCTGGATCAAGATGGGGCTCAGGTAAGTATTATGGGGGGCTGAGGAGGGCTGCTGCACACAGAAGGTGCTTTATCTTCATGCATAGAAAAAAAACAACTTTCTGCCTTTTTTATGACCCCTTTAAATGCAGGGAGAAACATCTCCAATGCTTTTACATTTGATTGTCACCAGGAAAGTGCGAGCTGGTAGCATAGAATTTCCGCAGGGGGAGGGATTGAAATATATGTAATGGATTTTTCTCATTGGCATTCATTTGGACTATACCTGTTTTTTAGGCAACTCTGCATCAACCTGTTAAGCCCAGTGTACATATTTATGTGTTTTTAATATCTAACTTTCACCTCCGTATATTGTATGTAAGCTGTTCTAGAATACAGCCAGAGCCATAAGCAGCAGTCTGTGGCACTTGATGCAGATTCTGTTCACTGCGCACAAACCCCCATTCTACCATTATGGCAGTGTCCTTTTCTGCTTACTTTCTTACAGGCCTTCTTTATATCAAGTACATAACAAATTGCACTTCTTTTTCCGGTTGTAAACTATGGGGTTGATTTTAATAAAGGCAAATAGACTGTGCACTTTGCAAAAAGTACCCAATCACGTGCAAGTTTAAAAAAAAAAAATAATACATTTTTGCTTGCACATGATTGGATGATGGAAGTCCAGCAGAGCTTTTGCTCATTTACTAAGCTCTGGGGCAGCTGCTCTTGCAGAGTGCAACTGCACTCTGGCTTTAGTAAATCAACCCCTATGTGTAGCAATCCCCCTCTTTCCCTTATCGCTTATTTTGAACATTCACTTCACCAATTTTGGCCTAATGAAAGTCAGACCATCTGGGGCATTAAACACTTTTTGTCTCGTTTTATAACTTGAGATCTACAGTAACTAATACATATGTGCGATGGGAGCTTGTCACTTTGTCTCACTGTTATTTTGTCTGGCCATGGCCATAAAACTTAAAAAATCCCTGCAGTTTACAGGTTTAGAATCTACATAATTCAGCTAAATTAGGCTTTATCACAGGGTGCCCATTCTCTACCCTCTCATATTTATTATATATATAATATATTAAATGGACAATCTGATAACCTAAAAATAGATGCATCCAAATACTAGTTTCTGCATAAAAATTAAAACTGAAGAGCATGTTTTTCCCAATAGTTTTTTAATCTCAAGTGTTACAGATATTATTCTATATTAAATCTAGAAAGTACAACATTTTGAAAATGGCTTTTAATCTAATGGGCTAGAATGGTAAACGTTTGATTTCTGTGAAATTGCAGAGAAATTTAAAGTGTCTTGCATCTTTTTTTTGCAGCATCGGTTCAAAATAATATAGATGTTTTAAGACCTGAGTGTATCAAAACAAAGTAGTAAAGACATGCCACAGATTTATGGATCAATATTTGAGACCATTTTCTCCCCCCCCCCCCCCCTTCCTTTTAAGCTAGCTGCCAAACACAAAGTCAACCATGCTTGGGGGTGTGTTTTTTTTTTTTTTTGTTTTTTTTTTTTTGTTTTTTTTTTGTTTTTTCCCCAGTCCCTTTCTAGGATACTGGTTTCATCATGGATCAGTAAATTGTTTAGTAAACAGTATTTTTTGCAAAACTTAGTAAAGCTAAAGCACAATCTAATGTACCCTTTTTTTTTTTGTTTTTTTTTTTTTTTTTTTTTTTTTTGTGGTGTTTTTTTTTTTTTTTGTGGTGTTTTTTTTTTTTTTTTGTTTCTTTTTAGGCCCCTTTCACGCGATCGAACCGTTCAGATCCGCCTGTGAGTTTTGATGGCAGACCTGAACGGGCGCTCCATGTTGGCCTATGGAGCGACGGATGTCAGCGGAGACATGTCCGCTGACATCCGACCCGGTCCGATCCGCAAAAAGCAGACGGATGGCCCTATGTCCGGATCCGTTGCTATTGGATCGGGTGAGATCTGATGAAGACGGACATGCTGTCTGTTTTCATCCGATCCCCCCCATAGGCAGCAGCGGCCCCTGACAAGCTGACAAGCCCCTCCCCGCTCAGTGAGCAAAGAGGGACCTGTCATCCGCCGGCTCAGCAGAGATCGACAGATCTCCCGCTAAGCCGGCAGACTCAGTGGAAGCAGGAGTCCGCCTCGTGTGAAAGGGGCCTTCTAGAAGAGAGACCTGAAAAATACTTGCGGTTATAGAATTTTTATTTTTTTCCCCTCCTACTCTTGTGCGCTTTAATACATTAT